>CM061133.1:201397761-201859438 GCA_030789695.1 Scilla litardierei
TCAGATTATAGCCGTTGGATATTTTCTAGCCGTTGATCAGTCAACTGTCTTTTGATCATCAGTCGACTGTTCCTGTCGTTTTCACCCAGTTTCTAGCCGTTGCAGATTTGTTCATTTGGCTGTTTCTTTGGGTTTTTGGGCTTGATATAGGATTCCTATATATATGAGTGTGCTTCCTTTGCTTAAAATTCTTGATTAATTCGTGATTACTTGTGATTCTATTGAAAATCTCAAGAGATCTTTAAGCCACTCTCAAGCTCCCACATTTCCCTCTTTTGAGCACTCATCTTTCTTCATGCATTGAAGTCCAGCTCAAGGGAAATCATCCAAGTGCTCTCAAGCATATTCCAACACTTGGAGACCCTCTTCCATGCCTTGCATTCATTCATGAGTAAGCATCTCAAGGCATAGGTAAGAGTATTTACTTTACTTGGTGTAATTTATTTTCCTATTAATCTTTGTGGGATTAGGATACTCTTTTTGTGGGAGTTTCTCTCTTTGTGGGAGGTTGTCTCTTTGTGGGACTAGGGAATTCTCTTTGTGGGAATTAACTCTCTTTGTGGGAGTTCTAGTGTCCTAGTGTAGGGCTAACCCTAATTCTCTGAGTGGGAGTTAGTGATTCTCTGTGTGGGAGTCTTGATCCTCGTGTAGGATTGGTTGGGTCCTTGTGTAGGGCATAAATCCTCTTTGTGGAGTATCACCTTATGAGATTTGTATTCACTTCTCTGTGTGGGAATATAGTGAATATTGGTGTGACTGGATGTACCCAAGTTTGGGGAACCAGGGTAAAACTTTGTGTTTGCGTTTAGATTGATTGTGCCTTTTAATTCCTCTTGCATTTATAATTCCACATTTGCAAGTTAAATGTTAATTGGACAATTTTATTGCTATTACACTATTCACCCCCCTCTAGTGTGTGTTGTTAGTATTGCAAGGGTTAGACGATCCCTACAACTTTTCCCACCAAAATTTAAGTTTTTCCACTAAAATTTTCACAAAATCCAATCTCAACCATTGATTTACCAAGAACAAATCTTAGCCACTCTTTATCTTGTCCTAGTTAGCCCTAGAATTCAAAAAAAGTTGTCAAATGTATAATAGATGAATGATAATTAAAAACTTTAGGAGTACAACCATGCAAAAATCACCCTGGTGGTCTATCACATTGAAATTGAAAACCAAAAGAAAACGAAGAGGCTCCACATTTCCAAATCTAGCGTAGTAGCCCAGTAACTCAATTTTGAGTGGTTGGCCCTTGATGGTGAGCCCACCATATGTCCCAAGGGTGGTTGTAGTGGTCTGATGTGCAACATGTCCTCAAATGGACCACCAACCTACAACATATAACCAACAGCTTATGTATATAGCTATGATACAATCACTATCATAAACTTTTGACCCCTCAGCAGTCATCAAAAATTAAAGAGCCGTGCTATTTGCACTGCAACATGTGCGGTGCAGACACAGAAAAAAGTGTGAAGCAACTGGTCAGTGCAGGGAAAGGACGACCATCTGTAGCGAAAGGACCGTGATGTGTTTTCTTGTGTTTCGAGCTGAGAATTGGACCCCACTTCTCATCTTGAAAAAAACAACCAGTACTGTCCCATACCCATATATTTAGGCCCCACCTCTCATCTCAAAAATTCTCAGCTCCACTCATTCTCCCCATGGGTGTGCTCATTTTTTCAAGAAAAAACATTTGGTAAAAAACAAAGAATGAAAAAAAATCCAGCACTTTTACGGCCATGCTTCCCATGGGTGTCTTTAGCTGATTCTTAGAGCACATGCTCGTTGTCTTCAAGAATCCAGTGCTCTCCCTGTCGATCCATATTCACCATCCGATCAACCCTCTTCTCTGCCATCGCCGCCTGTAGTGGCGACGGTGATCACCTCACCTCTCTGACCGCCGTCAACTTGCCCCGCGTCTCCGAGAACCTCACCGACTCCGTCGTTGACTTCAGGCTGACTCAGCTCGTGACAGCCATGTTTGAGTCCTCCGCCTCTAAGTCCGCCTTCATCGACGTCACCAGCAATCTCTTTGAACTCTCCGCAGCTTCTCCGACATCTCCAGCTTCAACTCCGACATCTTCGGAGAGCTTCAGTGCCTCGCATGGATCCGTGACACAGAGTCTCCCCCACAGTCGAGCTCGAGATACCCCTGCTGCCTCTTCGGCGTCAATCTCCCGATGTCCCCGCTCTGACATCGTTTCGACGACCCTGATCGCCGTCGACTCGACCAACTGCTGTCGTACCTGCTTCAATGATACCGGATCCCGCTTCAACGGCAACATGCTCTCCATATGTTGCTTCTTCTTGGTTCTATTCAAGCTTCCTTCTTTTAATCCCTCCACTTATATTTCAGGTGATTTTTTTTTCAACAATCATATTATTAAACTTTAATTGTGTTCAATCCTTACAGATTTTTTTAAAATGAAAGCTGTGATTTTAAGAGTTTTTTGTATATATATTTTTAATTCAAGATCGAGAGGTGTTTTTTGGATCCCTCTGCATTTTTTTGAACTAAAAATATGTTGTCATGGGTTTTTTTAACAAAATCATATAACTGTACAATGATGAGAGGTACTTGTTGTTGTTTTTTTCAAGACGAGAGGTGAGGCCCAATCTCCAGCTCAAAACGCAAGTAAACACATCACGGTCTTTTCGCTACAGTTGATCGTCCTTTCACTACACTGACCGGTCACTTCACAGTTTTTTCCGTGTTGTGTTGCAAATAGCACGGCTCAAAGTGAAACGAAAAGAGAATAATTGAAGAAGTTATCATATAAATAAACAAAAATAATTAAAAGCAACCGTGAGCCATCATGGCTTCTTACATTCAACTCAGATTATAAGAGTTTTGCAACTATAAACTTCTTCCAAAACAACAGGTTTATGACTAATAATCGGAGCATAATGCTAGCAGGTATGGACACTAATTCTAGACGCATCACAGATAAATAAGCATTGTGAATTTTTGAAAATAAACATGGAAGGAAAACCTTCAAAATGGAGAATATTTGCAGTGATCACCGTAGATAATACATGATGCAACATCCTACATGATAAAAGAAAATTATTCCACACAAAAGGAACCCCTTCCTCCCAGATACATAACAATCTCAAACTAACATATTAATAATCTACTACTCCGCATGCACCTAAACAAAACAAAATATCAGTACTGCCATGATAAAACTATTACATTAGAGAAACAAAACAAAACTTCCAAGCATCAACACTGTCTTCATATTCCACAATGATTGTTCTCTTGGGAGGCTTCTAACTCTATGGCAGTAACACTGTCTTCATGTTCCTCTATCACCCCACCTCATGTGACTCCTGCCGACATGATCTTGGCGGCTGTATGCTAGGGGAAATTATTAGGGGGAAACGGCATCTTGGCGACAGGCCGCTTGCGAAACAAAGAATTGCCAAGAATTTTGAATCAGCTCATGTATATCTCACATATTCTTCAATGAAACCACCAAACCCAACACTTTTTCTTCAAGACAGAAAGAATTAAAGAGCAGAATGAGGATGGAGAAATCAAAAGCGGAAAATTAAATTAAAAATGGGATCTTAGAGAACCTGAAGAGGTCGAAGAAGAGAGTAATGATGCAGCATGTGGGAGGATGTGGTGATGGGTCAGCCTCGCTATCCCCCTCACGTATGAGAAGATCTCTGTATATCGCTGCAAATGGAGGGCTGAGGGGAGAGCCTAAGTGGTAGCGGGAGGCAGCGACGTAATCTGGAAGACACGGCCTTCAGAGGAAAAGGTGGAGACAGAGAGATAGTTGCTAGTGCCGCTGATGCTCATCATCCTTCCTCTGCAATTTTTTTCCAAAATATTTTAATAGACCTAAGAAGAGAAGCCATTAGGATCTGAGAGAGGGGGGCTCGGTAAGAAGATGAAGCCATTAGGATCTGAGAGAGGGGGGCTCAGTAAGAAGATGAATCCATTAGAAGCCAATAGGACCTAAAAAGATGAAGAGATGGATCTGTAATGCCCTACAAGCTACTGCAAAAGTACTAGAGGGGGGGTGAATAGTACTTTAAAAATAACGAGGAGTATAATTCCTAATTATAGTGCAAACAACTACCAAATCAATTTGCGGAAGCTTAAATTGAAGACAACAACAAAATTAACAATGCTAACAATAGAATGTTACTGGGTTCGGATCCACCCAAGTCTCCCCGACTTGTTCCCGGTGATCCTACGTCCCAACCACCCGGATCCCCTCCGGATACTTGAGTTAGAAACCCTAACTCAAGATTTCCACTATGAAATACTTGTGAAAAACCTCCACAAGTCAAATCATACAAAATGTAATTTGTGACTCCCACAACCCGAGATCACAACCACACTCTCACAACCGAGAGTGAAACTTACAATTCAAATATGAAATGAAATAAGAAACTTCTTACCGACAAAATACCTATGCCTTGAGCATTGCTTACGAATTAGGGCAAGGATGATTTTGAGGAAGAAGAAGTGGCACCAAACCCTAGCTCCAAGATGTAGATCAGCGATGGAGAGCTTTGGGGATGTTGGTGACCTAGAATCAAGCACTTGGCTTGGAAGGCTTCACACTCAATGAATCTCTCTTTGGAAGTAAGAGTGAAGAGAGATTATTGAATGGAATGAATGAGCTTTGAATGAGCTTGGAATGATTTCTCTTGATCTCTAAACTTGCAATAATATCAGCCTTGAGTGCAATGAATGCAGCTCAACAAGTATATATAGGATAGAGGAGAGAGAGAGAGAGAAAAACGTTTCAATTAAAGCTCCAACGGCTCTTTTCTGAACCCAACTAGTCGGTCAAAGAACAACCACCGACCGACTAGTTCATCAACTAGTCGGTCGGTCAATTAACGTATACCGACTAATGAGTGAACAGAGAAAAGATCAAAGCACAGACACAAGGAACTAGTCGGTCCAAGAAGAGTAGCTGACCGACTAGTTTCACAACTAGTCGGTCGGTTACTCAACTGAGACCGACTAACAGATAAAACTGAAGTCTGAGCTAAAATAGACTTAGTCGGTCCAAGAACAAATGTTGACCGACTAATTCACCAACTAGTCGGTCGCCAAAAGAGCTTGGACCGACTAACGATAAACAGTAAGTTAGGTGAAAAATTGGCATGTACAGTAAAAGTAAACTAGTCGGTCCAAGAAGGAAAGTTAATCGACTAGTTCATCAACTAGTCAGTCTATCAATGAACACAGACCGACTAATGATAAACAGTAGCTTAGGCTCAAATGTGCATGTACATGGAAAGCTCAACTAGTCGGTCACAGAAGCATTACTGACCGACTAGTTCACAAACTAGTCGGTCGGTGAGTCAACTTAGACCGACTAACTGTAAACAGTAAAGAGCTTGGAAATGACTGACTGAAACTAGTCGGTCCAAGAAGCTTTGCCGACCGACTAGATCACCATCTAGTCGGTCAGTTCTTCTTCTTGAACCAACTAACATGCACAAGAAGTCGCGAATCGAAGCGCGAAGCTTCGGGAAGGATTGTATGGACTTCTACTAAGATCCTAGAGCTAAGATATGAGCGTTATGAAGATTTAAACCGTAAGACCTACTCAAGGCTTAACATTCTACGAAAGAAGCTTAAAGACTATAAATAAAACTTGACGATACCGTCTTCAATAGCTTCAATCGAATCTTCATGACTTCTAAATTGGTCCATAAGCTTCAACGAAGCTTTAGGCATACGATCACGTGCTTTGAGAAGTCTTGAGACGTCGTAATTGATATTCATATGAATTTGGCGACGATCTCCATAACTGCGCTCACAAAGTGTTAGTACACGTTATATTTATGTTTGTTCATCATCCAAAACCAAATCCGAGGAGTCCAATATCCAACATTATCCCCCTTTTTTGTGATGACAAACCAACATAAATAATAATCAAAAATAATAATTCAAATGAAATTTACTTACTCCTCCTGCATTGATGACACGTTAATTCCAAATTAAACAATAATAATACGCATCAAGCAGACGAGTAAAGTATATAAATGAGAATCGATTATTGAATTGTCGAATACCAAAAGTAGGTTATTTGAAATATCGGATTTGAAAATCCATTTATATATCTTAACTCCCCCTGAATCTAACATATCAAATTAGATTCTTGGAATAATGCTTTAAATTTTCATTTAGCACATTGTTATTATTATATCTCTCCCTCTTGGCATAAGCAAAAAGAGCGGGAGGATAACAACGACAACAACAATGGCCTCAAATAACAAACAACGGGAGTCGTAGAATACGACGACGGTTCAAGTGACACCAAAAGAAATACGAAGAAAATCAAGGCGTGTCAATGAAACCGTAGTCGAAAAATCGTAAAACGAAATCATCAAAACTCAAATCATTTTTACGGATTGAGTTATGGAATATACTCTCCAATATCAACATTGTTGGTTAATTTAGTGCATGGAAAACAATTCTATGTTTCCATAGAAGAAATTTCTATTAAACCAAAGAATATCGTCGAGCGACGAAATCAAACATCAGAGACAAAAATATAAATTTTGCACAATAGTATGAAATGTCAACTGCGATGTATATATATAAAAGATATGAACCAGAGTACATCAAAAATGAACATCACTGACATACAATACATCGATCCACCGATCGGTGCACAAAAATACATCATCATATCACATATATCGGAGTGGCATAAAACATACAACATCATCAAAATACATCAAAATACATCATCAAAAGTATCAAAATACATCAGAATGACCCAAAACCCCACTCTATCCTAACCAAACTCTCTCACACTAGATGTATCATCTAAGGAGCATCGGAGAGTCCTCAAAGAAGCTCAAGAGGAACCGGCAGGATTTGCAGCAGCAGCATGCTCTGCAGTAGAAGTGGTGTAAACTGGATCAGCAGGAACGTCAGGAAGATCAGCAGGAGCGACGGCAGAAGTGGCAATCTCTAGAGCAGCAACAGTAGTGGCCTCGGGAGCACCAGTTGGAGTATCCACCGCAGGAGTGGTGGCAACAGGTGTGCTCTCAGGGGCACCAGTAGAAGAAGCAGCAACAGCAGCACCAGAAGAGGAAGCACCAGCAGCAGTACCAGAAGGGCCCTCAGGGGCACGAGTGGAAGCACGACAAAGCTCCTCAATGTCCTCCTCGGCCAACTCATCCATCTCCTCATCCTCAGAAACATGAGGAGGAAGCTGAACACCCATCAGACTAGCCATACAGCAAACTACCTCCTCGGTACGAGCCAAACGAGACTCGTGACGACGAAGTAACCGGACGACATCATCAAGGGTGGCAGAGGGAGCAGCTGATGCAGAGGCAGGGGCAGACGTTGAAGGTGTCGTCCTCTGAACGTGACGGAGCGCCGCAAGAGATTTCTTGACGGCCGTCGCGTTCAGGGGAGGACCAAGTGGACGCTCATCGTCACGAGGCAAGGGGACACGGAAGTGACGGAACACAAGGGTCAACAAGCAAGGAAATGGGATATGAGCCGATTTAGAGGACTTTTGAATACACTCGAAAGAGTCAATCTTATCGAGTATAATGCGAGCCCAATTAATCGAGCTCCCCATGAAAATGGCATAAATCAGCTTCAGAAAAGGCTGGGACGGTAGAGATGAGGAGCCGTACTTGGGAAGCAAGCACGACTTCAGAATAAGATTGAGGACCCATGCATTTGGCTTGAAAGACTTGGAGGGTACGCCAATCATGGCGGGAGGAATCTGATGGAAAATCTCAGAAAGGACGGTCTGATCGAGGGAAGAAATATCGTCAACAGAGATATCAGAGGGGAGGAGGCCAGACGAAGAGATACCCAAAATCTCTCCTAAGATTTCTGCTGTGAGGACTATAGGAGTCCCCAAAACAGTCGTCTCAACAGAGTGGGTCTCATCGTACTGACCCCGGATCCTATTGGCATAGAATAGCTTGACTAATCGAGGGTAGGGGTGAGGATTCGCCTTCGGGTCGTATCGAAGGTAATCGAGTAGACCGGAGGACGAAAGAAGATCTGCGAGGCCTAGGAAGTCGCTAAACTGGACGAAATGCTCCAGAAGCAGTGGGCAATGCTCGATACGGTTGTAAGCCACGAAACACAAAGGGTCGTCGCGACACAACGATATATCGACACCGTCTACCGGCATCGGACCCTTTCCCTTAGGCTTACGGGAAGACGAACGAGGTCGAGAGCTAGACTCAGGATGGGTAGGAGGAGTGGGTTCCCTATGAGTCTCAGTCTCGGGAGAGTACTCGGTGTCGGAATCCGAAGCACCGGGAGGAGTGGGAGCACGGAAAATAACTTGCTTGGGCTTGGTCTGAGGTTTGGCTCGGGGTTTCGTAGTCACCATCCTCTTACGCTTAAGAGGAGGCGAAGACGAAGAGGGATGGGTGGTTTTGGCACGGCGTTTCGGAGGGGTTCTCGAAGGTTGAACGGGATCCGAAGGGTTAGGTTCTACGTTCATCGGCAAGGGGCTAGAGGGAGTGATCGGGATTCGTGTTCTTGCCATAATCGATGCAAGACACGACGCAAGAGAGATCAATAGGATGCCCTAGCCGAAAAAGATTGAAACCCTAGGAAACAGTTTGAAACCCTAGAAACCGAACTAACCCTAACCCTAGGAATAGGAAACTAACCCTAGACAGGAGAGGGAGGGAGAGGGGTTACCCTAGGTGGAAGATCGACGGCAATCGGCGGTGGGAATGGTCGAAAATAGGCCGGAAGACGAAGGGTCACGAGGGATGTTCGGGGTTTTCGAGCTGGAGAATTAAAAAACAATCGACTAGAATGAAAACGAACCGACTAAAATGAACTTAAGTCGGTCGAGAGTTCAAAAGACCAAACAGTCCCTGGCACAACTAGTCGGTCACAGTTCAAGCACTGACTGACTAGATCACGATCTAGTCGGTCGGTCAATGAGCTTGAACCGACTAGTTGCAAACAGAGAACAGTCGAAGATTTCCTGAACGAGAATTAGTCGGTCTAAGTTCTAATACTAACCGACTAGAACTCAATCTAGTCGGTCGGTAAGTAAACTTGAACCGACTAAGGAGTGAAGCTGGAGAGGAAATGCAAAAAGCTTGAGTAAGTCGGTCTAAGTTCTTTTACTAATCGACTAGATATGAATCTAGTCGGTTGGTGGTTGAACTGAAACCGACTAAATGAGTCCAAAAGTTGATAATCAAGTTCTCTCCTCAATACACTTGGACGATACATCGCAATTCTCTCAATAATCATCTAAACTACCCCATTAAACATCGAAATCTCAAATACGACATTCAAAACATGAATTCGAGCACAACTTCAAAATATCACATAAAATCCCGAAAAATCCAATAAGTCTAGCATGAATGAGATATTGCGAAATATAATAGCATGCAAGATTATTGAATGAAACATGAATCCTATATCTCGGATTCACCCATAATCCCCAATTCTCGACGCAACCGCACAAAGGAGTCCTCCTTTAGGGGTTTCGTGAAAATATCGGCGATTTGCTTTTGGGTTTCAACGTACACTAAAATGATGTCCTTTTTAGCAACATGATCATCTAAAAAGTGGTGTCGGACATCTATGTGTTTCGAACGGGAATGGTGTACCGGGTTCTTAGAAATACATATTGCACTTTGGTTGTCAACCATGATAGGGCAAGTATCACAATTTATACCAAAGTCTTTAAGTGTGTGTCTCATCCAAAGAACTTGAGCACACGCGGCACCGGCGGCAATGTATTCCGCCTCGGTGGTTGAAAGTGATACGGAATTTTGCTTCTTGGAAAACCAAGAGACGAGAGAATTTCCTATAAAATGGCAAGTGCCACTAGTACTTTTCCTGTCGGATTTGCATCCCGCATAATCGGCATCACTATATGAGATTAACTCATACGTGCTAGATTTCGGATAAAGTAATCCAAAATCTAAAGTGTAACTTAGATAGCGAAAAATACGTTTTACCGCTACTAAGTGAGACTCCGTAGGTTGAGACTGATAACGAGCACATACGCATACGGCAAACATAATATCAGGCCTACTTGCGGTAAGATAAAGTAAACTACCTATCATACCTCGATATAGACGAATGTCTACATCCTTACCGCCCGTATCCTTATCAAGATGCGTAGTCGTGCTCATTGGAGTCTTCTTCCCGGAGGCACTCTCCATTCCAAATCGCTTAAGCAACTCCACCGTATACTTCGTTTGGTGGATGAAGATTGCATCGTCCATTTGGCGAATTTGGAGACCTAAGAAATATTTGAGCTCACCCATGTGGCTCATCTCAAATTGGTCCTTCATCACATTAGAAAACTCTTCGCAAAGAGCAAAGTTAGTAGCACCGAAAATGATATCATCAACATAAATTTGAACTAAAATTATATCATTATTCGAATGCTTAACAAAAAGTGTAGAATCTGCTTCTCCCATTTTAAAATTCAAATTCAAAAGAAAGTTCTTTAGGCGATCATACCAAGCTCGATGAGCTTGTCTCAAACCGTAAAGCGCTTTCTTTAGTTTAAAAACATGATTTGGAAATTTTTCATTAATAAAACCCGGAGGTTGAGAAACGTAAACTTCCTCAACAACATCTCCATTTAAAAATGCACTTTTAACATCCATTTGAAATAATTTAAAATCCTTATGGCATGCAAAAGACAATAATAATCTAATTGATTCTAATCTAGCTACCGGAGCGAAGGATTCTTCGAAATCAATACCTTCCTCTTGACGGTAGCCTTGAGCAACTAACCGAGCTTTGTTCCGGACGACGACTTGGTTTTCGTCGGTTTTGTTCTTGAAGATCCACTTTGTCCCTATGACGGTGTGGTTCTTCGATGGCAATGGAACAAGCTCCCAAACTTCATTCCTCTCGAATTGAATGAGTTCCTCTTCCATGGCTAAGATCCAAGCGCTATCTTCGCATGCTTCATTAACATTCTTTGGCTCTATTGAGGAGGCAAAGGCACAATGAGCGAAGTAGTTCACTTGCGATCTCGTCTTGACACTATCATGGATATTTCCAATGACTTGCTCATGAGGATGGTCACAAACGGTATGAAGCTGTTTGGGAATACCTTGGTCACTAGGAACATTCTCAACAACTTCATTAGAGGGGTTAGTCTCAATAGAATCAATAGAATCATTAGACTTAGAATTATCAAACGAATCACATAAAACATCCATAGAATCATCATCATTTGAAATTCTAGTTGGAACAAATCCTTCATTAAATGAGACATGAAGTGATTCCTCGATCGTTGAGGTTCGTTTGTTGAATATCCGGTAGGCTTTGCTACGCGAAGAATATCCAACAAAAATCCCCTCATCGGATCTTGGATCGAATTTGTCCAAACTACCATACGTGTTCTTAATAAAACATTTCGAACCAAAAACACGAAAATGTTTAACTTGAGGCAACCTACCAAACAACAATTCATAACAAGTTTGTTTAGTGCCGGGCCTCAAAAGTATTCTATTAAACACATAGCAAGTGGTGTGTACCGCTTCCGCCCAAAATTGATGGCCAAGTTGGCTATCATCAAGCATAGTGCGAGCACACTCCACTAGCGTCCTATTCTTTCTCTCAACTACACCATTTTGAGGAGGTGCACGAGGGAAAGAGAAGGTGTGTGTAATACCAACTTCATCACAAAATGTCTCAAAAGACTCATTCTCAAATTCACCTCCATGATCACTACGAATAGTGACAACGGTGGTTCCTAAGGGATTTTGTACTTTCTTAACAAAAATTGTGAAGTTTTCAAAAGCTTCATTTTTATTACATAATGAAAACACCCAAGTAAATCTCGAATAATCATCTACGATGACAAGTCCATATCTTGCATTTCCTAAGGAAGCAACTCTAGTTGGCCCAAATAAGTCTAGATGTAATAGCTCTAGTGGCCGTTTAGTAGAAATGCTTTTCTTAGGTTTAAATGAAGATTTAGGAAGCTTCCCACGTTGACAACAATCACAAAAACTTTTCTTTTCAAAAACGAGCTTCGGAAAACCTTTAATGGAATTTAATTTTGAAAGCTTATAAAGTGTTCCAAAGTTCACATGTCCAAAGCGTTGATGCCATAAGTGTTGTTCACTTGTGTTGGCAACGAGACATTGTTTATAAGACTTAGGAAGATCCAAAATATAAATATCTTTATGACGAGTGCCGGAAAATAATAAATTATTATTATCACTCAAAATATTACACAATCCTTTCGCAAAGCTAACTTTGTAACCTTTGTCACAAAGTTGGCTTATTGAAATAAGATTATGATTTAAGCCATTAACTAGATAAACATCACTAATTAAGGGTTTAGATGGGTTACCCACTTTACCAACACCGACGATAGTTCCGCTCTCTGTAACGACTGCTTTTCATGTATCTGAATATAATATAATATATGTTTTGGTGGATTTTCTCCTCTTGTGTGGTTTTCGTCTCCGTAGATTTCATTTTCGATCGATTCGTCGTATTTTCTCGTTTCTTCCTTAGGATTGTCGATTTCGAAGTATGTCACTCGTGACGGACTTCATAACGGTCGTATCTAACTGTTAGATCAAGCCTAGGAGTCTTAGGAATCGATCCCGGGGCCCCGCACTCCGTATCGGAACTTTTGGTGCTCATTAGCCGGTGTAAGAAGGGCCACCGACCGACTAGATGACGATCCAGTCGGTCGGCAATCCTTCTTGGACCGACTAGTTGGCTTTCTAAAATTATTCAGGAGTTACTGTTTATCGTTAGTCGGTCTAAGAACGTTGGTTGACCGACTAGGTTGCAAACTAGTCGGTCGGCAATGCTTCTTTAACCGACTAACACATCATCTTATTTTTGTATCAGCTACTGTTTACTCTTAGTCGGTCTAAGAACGTTCATCGACCGACTAGATGATAAACTAGTCGGTCAGTATTTGTTCATGGACCGACTAACTCTAGAATCATATTTTCGTTCAGGAGTTACTGTTTGCACTTAGTCGGTCTGCGTTGGTCGACCGACCGACTAGTTGCCAAACTAGTCGGTCAGTGGTTGCTCTTTGACCGACTAACCAGTGTTGAAACCCTAATTTCTGGGCAGCCGCCAGCTCAACCTATTTAAACCCAACCCAAACGATTTCTTCTTCCCCAACACGACCCAAAACCCTAAAATCTTCCCCCTTGAGCCCACATCTTCCTCCAAGCTTCATTTCTTCATTCCAAGCCCTAGAATCATCATCCAAACCATCCATCAACTCTATCTACCTCTCATCTTCCCCAAAATCTCATCAAAATCCATCAAAATCCCCGAATCCCCCAAAACCCTAATTCTCCCAAACTTCTCCAATCTTTTCCAGATCTGATCCTAGGGTTCCCCGGAGTGTTCCTTCCGTCTCCTCTTGGTAAGAAATCGATTCCTCTATGTTTTCATAGTCTATTGGTATTTTTATGAAACCCTAATAAATTTCATGTTGTTTGATGGTCGTTCCCCCATAACAGTGATTTTCCCATAGATTGGCATCCGTGTGACGAAGTAGTCGCCATCCCCGGTGCTAGGCAAGTGAAACTTGCATCCCTTGATTTAGGCCATGTCTTAGGCCATTTACCTTGCTTTAGCGTAAAAGAGACTAGACGGCGAAAGGATAGCCGTTTAGACGCCATTGACCTAGCTTGACAACGAAGCTTGGTCTGTCACCTTCATCATGCTTGTATGTCACGTTTACTATCCCTAAACGGTACGCGTATTAACTGTTCATGTCATTCATGCATCCTTAACTGTTATTGCATTATAACTGTCATGTTTAATTTCAATTAACGGTACGCGAATATGTTCATGTCATTGCATTTTGCCTGTCACGTTTAAATACAATTAACGGTACGCGAATATCTGCTCATGTCATTACATGCTTGAATACTCATCGTGATTGCGTAGCTTCGCAGCATACTTGTACTATTTGTCCCGGCTAGGCACCCACCTTGCGTGGACACCATCTTTGCCTAATACACTTTCTGGCTCGTGTTCCAGAAGATGAGCTCATCACAGCCTGAGGGCATAGGGCACTCGTTGAGTGATCCCTTGTACTTGATACTTGAACACAGCCTGAGGGCAATAGGGCACTCGTTGAGTGATCCCTTGTACTTTACTTGTTACTTGACATTACATGTCACCCCTACCACTTGATACTTGCCACTTGTACTCTCCTTTACCTTACTTGTTACCACCGTACTTTACTTGCCATGCACCATGTTTTAATTGCTAGGTTGCTAGTTTACCATTATTCCAGTTTCCTTGCACAAGTCTTTCGACTTGCTGACATGTGCCCCTTTACTCTTTTGGGTGACACATGTTAGAGCCCGAGCCTGAGTTACTTGCTGAGGACGAGGTGTTTGCTGACGCCGAGCCCGTGCTTGTGTTTGACGGGGAGTACGTGGACACTGGGGACCAGTCCTAGTGTCTTCGTTGTGTTTTACTTTTGTTAGACAGTTGTTTTGTTATCGGTGCGTAGCACCTATACTTTGTTGTTGTTGTTGTTTTTGTTGGCCTTGTTCTGGGCCTTTAGACTCTTTTCTTTTAGCCTGGTGGCTTTTCTGGATGTTGGACTTATTTTCTTGTTGGACAATTTATGAGATGTGAGATTTTATTTCAGTCTCTCCTTGTGTTATTATTGTTATTCCGTTGCGGTTACAGGGACCTGCTTATGTATTTTTGACGCTTATCGGGTTTGGGGCTTCACAGCTCCACTCTCGTGCGGACCTTCTCACGTCTCGCCTCCATTTTAGGGAAGCGGGTCGTGACAGGTTTTGTTGGTGGCCCATGCAGGTCCTTCTGTAACTGCGATTTTTGGAATAGCGATAATAATATTAGAACGTCCAATAAACTAAGTTCGACGCCCGAGTCATAAGCTATGAGTCTAATCTGATTCGTTTTCTGTGTCACTAGATGGCAGGAAGAAGTTTCACCCGTGGTGGGGGAAGTGGCGCGATCCCTCATGATGAAGAGCCTGAGCGGGAACCCACCAACGGTGAGATGATGCGGATGATGCTCCAGATGATGCAAGTTCAACAGGGCGTGCTTCTGCAAGTCCAGAATGCTCCACTTGCTCGAGCTGCCCGGGCTCTTCCGGATGCCCCTCGCTCTGAGCCGGGAGCGAAGCAATTTCGGGAGCTGGGTCCCGCATATTTTGATGGTTCTGAGGGTCCTCTGGCTGCCGACGAGTGGATAAGGAACATTGAGGATAACTTGGCAATGGCGAAGATTAACCCGGCTGGATGGGTTGATTTGGCTAAGAGGCGGCTGAAGGACAACGCCAGGAATTGGTGGGATGCGGAAGAGAAGATGCTGGTGGAGCCGATCTTCTGGGCTACCTTCAAGTCCAGATTCGATGGAGAGTTCTTCCCGAAGGCTGCTCGGCAGGTGATGCTGCAGCGCTTTATAGATCTGAAGCAGGGGAGCTTGTCGGTGGATCAGTACCACCAGGAGTTCACGAGGCTCAGTCGGTTTGCACCTAAGATGGTGCAGGATGCCGATGAGAAAGCTCAGCGATTTCTCCAGGGACTTGCCTTGGAGCTTCAGAGCTTTGTGACCTCTTCTGACTTGGAGACATATCAGAAGGTTCTGATTGCTGCGAGGCGGCAAGAGTTAAATTTGAATCAGAGGAAGGGACGTGTTTCCGGAGCTGGGAAGAGGCCTATGGAGCAGGCCAGGGCGGTGGTTAGGCCTGGTTTCAAGCCTAATCATCCGATGCAGTTCAAGAGGCCAGGAGGGCCTATCCTGAAGACTTGCCATTTCTGTGGCAAGACTGGACACCTCAGGGATCAGTGTAGGAGGTTTCTAGGACAGTGCATTGTCTGCGGAGATCCTGCCCACACCATCCGGGAGTGTCCGAAGTCGAGACAGCCTTGGCGGGCTCCTATTGCAGCACAGCCGTTGCAGCAGCGAGCTCCTGTGCCCGTTGGACGTGGAGCGCCCCTTGTTCCACAGAGGCAGGCCTTTCGACAGGCTGTTCCGCCGAGAGGGCAGGCCTTTCTGATGACTGAGGAGGAGAGCATGGCCGTGGATGAAGTTATTGCAGGTAACGCTCATTCTAGCTATTTATCTTCCTTAGTTAGTTTGATTTTTGATTATATTGGTTGCTTGCTCATGATTGTTTGCTAGACTAGGATTTGATTGTTAATTGCTTGTTAGGTGTGGTTTTGGTTTGCATGTTTCCTGCATGAGTCCTCTTTGACTCTGGTGCATCGATGTGCATTTTGGCCCGGAGCTTCGTGGAGAAGCATTCCTTGTCGACGTCCTCTCTTCCTAAGAGTTGGAATATCGTCACAGGGAACGGTGTAGTCTCGGTGCATCGTGGGTGCAATTCTTGCCCGTTGGTGGTTTGTGGACGTGAGCTTTGTGCTGATTTCATTGTCCACGACATCATCAACTATGATGCAGTTCTTGGGATGGACTGGCTTGCGAGCTTCTATGCTACGATCGACTGTCAGAGAAAGAAGGTGGTGTTCGAGATCCCCGGACATCCAGTATTTGAGTTCAGTCGTGGTAGCAGTTCGCTTGGTCCTGTCAGATTTCGGGCCAGGCCGGTGGAGGCTGTGGCTATGCAGATGGAGCTGGAGTGGCCAGCTGTGGTGCGAGATTTTGGCGACGTCTTCCCCGAGGAGATGTCTGGGTTGCCGCCTGATCGGGCTTTGGAATTTTCTATCGATCTTGTTCCAGGTGCGCAGCTGATTTCGAAGGCGCCGTATCGTATGGCACCTGCAGAGTTGGAAGAGTTGCGGAAGCCGTTGGATGAGCTTTTGCAGAAGGGTTATATTAATCCTAGCGTGTCTCCGTGGGGAGCACCGGTGTTGATGGTGAAGAAGAAGGATGGTTCGCGTCGCATGTGCGTGGACTATCGGGAGTTGAATGCGGTGACCATTAAGAATAAATACCCGTTGCCTCACATCGATGATATTTTTGATCAGCTTGGAGGTTCGAGGGTGTTTTCAAAATTGGATCTGAGGAGTGGTTACCATCAGTTGAAGGTGAAGAAGGGAGATGTTCCGAAGACAGCATTCAGGATGAAGTATGGACACTATGAGTTCGTGGTTATGCCTTTCGGCGTAACTAACGCGCCCGCAGTTTTCATGAATCTGATGAACCTGATTTTCTACGACTTTTTGGATAAGTTTGTCGTTATCTTTATTGACGACATTCTGATCTATTCGAAGTCGGAGGAAGAGCATGCCTCGCACTTAAGGACGGTGTTGGAGATCTTGAGGAAGCATCGGTTGTATGCTAAGTTTTTGAAGTGCGAGTTTTGGCTGGATAGAGTTGCTTTTCTCGGGCATGTGGTGACTGGAGATGGTATTTCAGTGGATCCCGAGAAGATTCGGGCCATCAGGGAGTGGCCTGTTCCGTCGTCGGCGTCTGAGATTCGGAGTTTCCTTGGACTTGCTGGTTACTATCGGCGATTCATTAAGGACTTTTCTCGTATTGCTGAGCTGATGACCAGGTTGACGCGGAAGGATGTTGCTTTTGTTTGGTCGGGTGATTGTGAGGGTGCTTTTGGTGTTCTGAAGGAGAGGTTGACGACTGCCCCTATTCTTGTCGTGCCTGATCGCAGCGGTGGATTTGAGATCTTTTGCGATGCTTCTGGCAAGGGTCTCGGTTGTGTGTTGCATCAGCACGGGCATGTTGTGGCGTATGCGTCTCGTCAGCTTAAGGTTCATGAGAAGAATTACCCGACGCATGATTTGGAGTTGGCTGCCGTTGTGTTTGCTCTTAAGATTTGGAGGCACTTCTTGCTGAGTGAGAAAGTGAAGATTTTCACCGATCACAAAAGCTTGAAGTACATTTTCACTCAGAAGGAGCTCAACATGCGACAGCGTCGATGGTTGGAGCTTATGGCGGATTATGATATTGATTTGCAGTTTCACCCTGGCAAGGTGAATTTGGTTCCAGATGCTTTGAGTAGGTTTCCCGCGGTGATGATTTTGACCTCGCAGTGGAAATTGCAGCAGGATTTTTGCGAGTCTGGTGTGGAGATTGTTCTTCCTGGAGAGGCTTCATCGTTGATGTACATGCAGGTACAGTCGACGATCGTGGATCGGATTAAGGCTAGCCAGGCTGAGGATCCGAAGCTGGTGAGGATTCGGGAGCAGGTGGAAGCCGGTCTGCGGACTGACTTTTTGATTCATGAGGATGGCTCGCTGAGGTTCGGGGCCAGGTTGTGTGTGCCAGCTGGGGATATCAGAGAGGAGCTGATGGTGGAGGCACACAGTTCGTCGTATTCTGTGCATCCTAGTGGCACCAAGATGTACCAGGATCTTCGTCTGAATTATTGGTGGCATGGTATGAAGAGGAGTGTGGCTCGGAGTGTAGCCAAGTGCTTGGTTTGCCAGCAAGTGAAGGCGGAGCATCAGCGTACGGCCGGGTTGCTACAACCGCTTCCGATTCCGGAGTGGAAGTGGCAACACATCACTATGGATTTCGTGACTGGACTACCTCGGAGTCCGAAGCAGAATGACGCGATTTGGGTGATCGTAGATCGATTGACCAAATCTGCGCACTTTATCCCGTTCCGAGTGGGACAGTCCACTGAGGCGCTAGCAAGGAGATATATGGAGGTAAAATTCTTTTACTCTCCGTTTTATTTCCTTTTCCTAGTTTGGATAGTGATGTAACGTGAATCGTGCAGGAGGTTGTGCGACTTCATGGAGTCCCCGTGAGTATCGTGTCTGACAGAGACACGAGGCTCACATCTCAGTTCTGGCAGAGTTTGTAGAAGAGCTTGGGTACGCGTCTGAGTTTCAGCACGGCGTACCATCCGCAGACGGATGGCTAGTCCGAGAGGACGATTCAGATTTTGGAAGACATGCTGAGGGCGTGCATGTTGGATTTCAAGGGTTCGTGGGAGGACCATCTACACTTGGTGGAGTTTTCCTACAACAACAGCTTCCAGTCGAGTATTGGCATGGCGCCTTTCGCCGCTCTTTATGGGAGGAAATGTCGATCGCCATTAAGTTGGGATGACGTTGGAGATCGGGAGTTGTTGGGACCTGAGATGATCGTGGAGGCCGTGGATATCGTCAGGAATATTCGGGAGAGGTTGAGAATTGCTCAGGCCCGTTTTAAGCATTGGGCGGATGCCAAATGTCGTCCTTTGGAGTTTCAGCCGGGTGACCATGTGTTCTTGAAGATTTCCCCGAATCGTGGTGCGATTCGTTTCGGGAAGCGTGGAAAGTTGAGCCCGCGATACATTGGACCGTTTGACGTTCTGGAGAGGGTTGGAGAGGTAGCTTATCGCTTGGCCTTGCCACCATCTTTGGAAGGAGTTCACAATGTTTTCCTTGTGTCACAGCTTCGTCGATACATTAGCGATCCGTCTCATGCGGTGGATTTTTCGGAGATTACCGTTCGCCCCGATATGACGTATGACCAGCATCCAGTGCAGATCCTGGACAGGCGTCAGAAATCGCTTCGGAACAAGATTGTCAATCTTGTGAGGGTGATGTGGCGACACGGTTCACCTGGAGAGTCTACTTGGGAGAATGAGGATGAGATGCGAGAGCGTTTCCCACTTTTGTTTCCGGACTCGTGAGTATTTGGAAATTCCGAGGACGGAATTTTTCTTAAGTTGGGGAGGATGTAACGACTGCTTTTCATGTATCTGAATATAATATAATATATGTTTTGGTGGATTTTCTCCTCTTGTGTGGTTTTCGTCTCCGTAGATTTCATTTTCGATCGATTCGTCGTATTTTCTCGTTTCTTCCTTAGGATTGTCGATTTCGAAGTATGTCACTCGTGACGGACTTCATAACAGTCGTATCTAACTATTAGATCAAGCCTAGGAGTCTTAGGAATCGATCCCGGGGCCCCGCGCTCCGTATCGGAACTTTTGGTGCTCATTAGCCGGTGTAAGAAGGGCCACCGACCGACTAGATGACGATCCAGTCGGTCGGCAATCCTTCTTGGACCGACTAGTTGGCTTTCTAAAATTATTCAGGAGTTACTGTTTATCGTTAGTCGGTCTAAGAACGTTGGTTGACCGACTAGGTTGCAAACTAGTCGGTCGGCAATGCTTCTTTAACCGACTAACACATCATCTTATTTTTGTATCAGCTACTGTTTACTCTTAGTCGGTCTAAGAACGTTCATCGACCGACTAGATGATAAACTAGTCGGTCAGTATTTGTTCATGGACCGACTAACTCTAGAATCATATTTTCGTTCAGGAGTTACTGTTTGCACTTAGTCGGTCTGCGTTGGTCGACCGACCGACTAGTTGCCAAACTAGTCGGTCAGTGGTTGATCTTTGACCGACTAACCAGTGTTGAAACCCTAATTTCTGGGCAGCCGCCAGCTCAACCTATTTAAACCCAACCCAAACGATTTCTTCTTCCCCAACACGACCCAAAACCCTAAAATCTTCCCCCTTGAGCCCACATCTTCCTCCAAGCTTCATTTCTTCATTCCAAGCCCTAAAATCATCATCCAAACCATCCATCCACTCTATCTACCTCTCATCTTCCCCAAAATCTCATCAAAATCCATCAAAATCCCCGAATCCCCCAAAACCCTAATTCTCCCAAACTTCTCCAATCTTTTCCAGATCTGATCCTAGGGTTCCCCGGAGTGTTCCTTCCGTCTCCTCTTGGTAAGAAATCGATTCCTCTATGTTTTCATAGTCTATTGGTATTTTTATGAAACCCTAATAAATTTCATGTTGTTTGATGGTTGTTCCCCCATAACAGTGATTTTCCCATAGATTGGCATCCGTGTGACGAAGTAGTCGCCATCCCCGGTGCTAGGCAAGTGAAACTTGCATCCCTTGATTTAGGCCATGTCTTAGGCCATTTACCTTGCTTTAGCGTAAAAGAGACTAAACGGCGAAAGGATAGCCGTTTAGTCGCCATTGACCTAGCTTGACAACGAAGCTTGGTCTGTCACCTTCATCATGCTTGTATGTCACGTTTACTTTCCCTAAACGGTACGCGTATTAACTGTTCATGTCATCCATGCATCCTTAACTGTTATTGCATTATAACTGCCATGTTTAATTTCAATTAACGGTACGCGAATATGTTCATGTCATTACATTTTGCCTGTCACGTTTAAATACAATTAACGGTACGCGAATATCTGCTCATGTCATTGCATGCTTGAATACTCATCGTGATTGCGTAGCTTTGCTGCATACTTGTACTATTTGTCCCGGCTAGGCACCCACCTTGCGTGGACACCATCTTTGCCTAATACACTTTCTGGCTCGTGTTCCAGAAGACGAGCTCATCACAGCCTGAGGGCATAGGGCACTCGTTGAGTGATCCCTTGTACTTGATACTTGAACACAGCCTGAGGGAAATAGGGCACTCGTTGAGTGATCCCTTGTACTTTACTTGTTACTTGACATTACATGTCACCCCTACCACTTGATACGTGCCACTTGTACTCTCCTTTACCTTACTTGTTACCACCGTACTTTACTTGCCATGCACCATGTTTTAATTGCTAGGTTGCTAGTTTACCATTATTCCAGTTTCCTTGCACAAGTCTTTCGACTTGCTAACATGTGCCCATTTACTCTTTTGGGTGACACATGTTAGAGCCCGAGCCTGAGTTACTTGCTGAGGACGAGGTGTTTGCTGACGCCGAGCCCGTGCTTGTGTTTGACGGGGAGTACGTGGACACTGGGGACCAGTCCTAGTGTCTTCGTTGTGTTTTACTTTTGTTAGACAGTTGTTTTGTTATCGGTGCGTAGCACCTATACTTTGTTGTTGTTGTTTTTTTGTTGGCCTTGTTCTGGGCCTTTAGACTCTTTTCTTTTAGCCTGGTGGCTTTTCTGGATGTTGGACTTATTTTCTTGTTGGACAATTTATGAGATGTGAGATTTTATTTCAGTCTCTCCTTGTGTTATTATTGTTATTCCGTTGCGGTTACAGGGACCTGCTTATGTATTTTTGACGCTTATCGGGTTTGGGGCTTCACAGCTCCACTCTCGTGCGGACCTTCTCACGTCTCGCCTCCATTTTAGGGAAGCGGGTCGTGACACTCTCGTTGCCTCCAAAGACTACACGGTTCCCATTAGCAATGGGCACCACTCCGGAAAGAAATTGAGCATCGCCCGTCATGTGTTTTGAACACCCGCTATCGAGTATCCAATTCCCCTTGGAGCTAAATTTAAATTTGTTGCTCCTTTTCTTTTTCTTTTCCTTGAGTACCTAAAGATAGAGAATTTCATATCATGGTACCCAAGGTCATTGGGTCCAAAAGATTAGACCTTTGGAAGCCAAGTCCAATTGGACTTAGACTTCCCCACATAATTTCTACTATGCACAACATCCGAAAAATAAGCATTCATATACACTTGTTTTTCATCCATGCTTGTGTCCTTTGGGCTCCAAATAGTGAAAATCTTGGGAGCCCTCATCCTATTGGGTGCATGCATGAGACGTTGATTTCTACGTGATGCATGTTGTGGATAGGCATAAGGAACATGATGGAATGGTGCATGTGGATAATTATTCATATGATGTTGTGGGTGAACATATGCATGTGTGGGAACACGTACATGAGGGTGTCTCATATTGTGTGCACGTGCCTGTGAACGTGTAGCATAGAAATCATCATATGTGTGAGCCGGTGGAGTAGGACGTGTGTTCCTACGTGGCATAGTATTGGTGTACATATAAGCATGCCCCTTCTTTGGAGGTCCACCCAAAGTGGGTTTCTTTCCGAAAGAGGGTGTGGACGAGGTGGAAGCACCATTGGTAGATGAACTACCAATAGAGTGTTTGCTACCACTCGTAGAGTCACCGGAAGTTGGCCTAACAAAAGTAGTGGCCGATTTGGATGAACATCCCATCGTATACCCCAAACCAATGTGGTGATTGGCCGGAAGTAAGTCACTTAGGATTTTATCCAAATGGTCCTTACCCTTATTGAATTTATTAATTCGGCCTAATGTGTTCTCATATTTCTCGGTGAGAGAACGCATAGAAGTATCCAAATTGGATACTTACGATGTGAGCACATAAACACGAGATTTAAGATTCTCATTCTCAATACTCAAAGTCGAGTTTTGAGAAGTCAAATCCGCTATCCTATGTTCTTCCGGATCATCAATGCTAACATGTTCAAGTCTAGATTTGAGATTAACAATCTCATTTCTTAACTCTTCAACAACGGTGTCGTTGTTGGTGATGATAGTCTTAGGCGAGGTTTGAATGCTAGCTAGGTCATCTTTTACTTTAGTATACCTATTTACTAATTTAGTACACTTAGACCATAATTGAGAATTAGCATTCCTAAGGTCATCCATAGTTACCTCATCACCTTCGTCGTCACTATCATCGGAAGAGGAGGATCCTTGATCATGCTCCGCTCTTGCCATGAAGCACATGTGCGCTTTCTCCACTTGCTCATCGTCCGACTCTCCGCTTGAGGAATCCTCGGAGTCGGTGAATGTTGCTCTGACAAGTCCCTTTTTGTTCCCTTTCTTGTACTTCTTGGACTTATCGAATTTCGGCGCCTTCCACTTCTCCTTTTGCTTGTTAAGAGGACACTCCGCTTTCATGTGTCCTGGCTTATTGCACTTGAAACACAAAGGAGAGGAAGAGGCGTTAGAAGAACCAAATTTAGCTTTGTTCTTATAGTTACCTTTTCGAAAGAAACGGTTGAACTTCTTGGCCATGAGTGCCATGGACTCCAAGTCCAACTCGTTTTCCAAGTCTTCATCATCGGTTGATGTGGATGTGGATGGAGCGGCCTTGAAAGCAATAGCCTTCTTCTTTGGCTCGTCTTGCTTTAGGTAGGACTTCATCTTTTCTTGCAATTTTAGCTTGCTATCCTTGCGTACCTCGTATGACATTAAAGTACCCATTAGTTGAACTACGGTGTACTTATTCATATCATTACCTTCCTCAATGGCGAAGGTACGCTTTTCCCAAGAAGAAGGAAGTCCTTCGATAAGCTTCGAACACTTCTCCTTTTGGGTGTAGGTTTTGCCGAGAGCCTCCAAATCGTTTATGATGTCGACGAAGCGAGCGTAATACTCCTTCATCTTCTCGCCCTGTTGCATATGAAACATTTCGTAATCTTTGTTAACAACTACGAGTTTAGAGTCTCTTACCCTACTCGTCCCTTCATGTAGTATGAGGAGGGAGTTCCAAATTTGATATGCACTCTTACATGTGCATATCTTATTGAAGTCCTCGGGCTCCAATGCGCATTGCAAGGCATTCATTGCCTTGGCATTGCTTACCTCCGCGGCGACCTCCGCGGTTGTCCATTTCTCAAAGTCTTCTTCGACAGGCTCGACGTATTCCTTCATCGTGGTCCTCCATAGAGATGCACTCCGGAGGAAAGTTTCCATCCGGCATTTCCAGTACCCGTAGTTGGTACCATTGAAGAATGGAGGCCTCGTTGAGGAATGTCCTTCCATCACCGAAGATGCTCCTTCACGGTTCCTGAAGGTGCCATAGTCGGAAGGTGGATGCACGGTCTTGTTGTCGTTGGCAGACATAGCTAAGTATCTGGCTCTGATACCAAATGTAATGCCCTACAAGTTACTGCACAAGTACTAGAGGGGGGGGTGAATAGTACTTTAAAAATAACGAGGAGTATAATTCCTAATTATAGTGCAAACAACTACCAAATCAATTTGCGGAAGCTTAAATTGAAGACAACAACAAAATTAACAATGCTAACAATAGAATGTTACTAGGTTCGGATCCACCCAAGTCTCCCCGACTTGTTCCCGGTGATCCTACGTCCCAACCACCCGGATCCCCTCCGGATACTTGAGTTAGAAACCCTAACTCAAGATTTCCACTATGAAATACTTGTGAAAAACCTCCACAAGTCAAATCATACAAAATGTAATTTGTGACTCCCACAACCCGGGATCACAACCACACTCTCACAACCGAGAGTGAAACTTACAATTCAAATATGAAATGAAATAAGAAACTTCTTACCGACAAAATACCTATGCCTTGAGTTTTGCTTACGAATTAGGGCAAGGATGATTTTGAGGAAGAAGAAGCGGCACCAAACCCTAGCTCCAAGATGTAGATCAGCGATGGAGAGCTTTGGGGATGTTGGTGACCTAGAATCAAGCACTTGGCTTGGAAGGCTTCACACTCAATGAATCTCTCTTTGGAAGTAAGAGTGAAGAGAGATTATTGAATGGAATGAATGAGCTTTGAATGAGCTTAGAATGATTTCTCTTGATCTCTAAACTTGCAATAATATCAGCCTTGAGTGCAATGAATGCAGCTCAACAAGTATATATAGGATAGAGGAGAGAGAGAGAAAAAAACGTTTCAATTAAAGCTCCAACGGCTCTTTTCTGAACCCAACTAGTCGGTCAAAGAACAACCACCGACCGACTAGTTCATCAACTAGTCGGTCGGTCAATTAACGTATACCGACTAATGAGTGAACAGAGAAAAGATCAAAGCACAGACACAAGGAACTAGTCGGTCCAAGAAGAGTAGCTGACCGACTAGTTTCACAACTAGTCGGTCGGTTACTCAACTGAGACCGACTAACAGATAAAACTGAAGTCTGAGCTAAAATAGACTTAGTCGGTCCAAGAACAAATGTTGACCGACTAATTCACCAACTAGTCGGTCGCCAAAAGAGCTTGGACCGACTAACGATAAACAGTAAGTTAGGTGAAAAATTGGCATGTACAGTAAAAGTAAACTAGTCGGTCCAAGAAGGAAAGTTGACCGACTAGTTCATCAACTAGTCGGTCGATCAATGAACACAGACCGACTAATGATAAACAGTAGCTTAGGCTCAAATGTGCATGTACAAGGAAAGCTCAACTAGTCGGTCACAGAAGCATTACTGACCGACTAGTTCACAAACTAGTCGGTCGGTGAGTCAACTTAGACCGACTAACTGTAAACAGTAAAGAGCTTGGAAATGACTGACTGAAACTAGTCGGTCCAAGAAGCTTTGCCGACCGACTAGATCACCATCTAGTCGGTCAGTTCTTCTTCTTGAACCAACTAACATGCACAAGAAGTCGTGAATCGAAGCGCAAAGCTTCGGGAAGGATTGTATGGACTTCTACTAAGATCTTAGAGCTAAGATATGAGCGTTATGAAGATTTAAACCGTAAGACCTACTCAAGGCTTAACACTCTACGAAAGAAGCTTAAATACTATAAATAAAACTTGACGATACCGTCTTCAATAGCTTCAATCGAATCTTCATGACTTCTAAATTGGTCCATAAGCTTCAAGGAAGCTTTAGGCATACGATCACATGCTTTGAGAAGTCTTGAGACGTCGTAATTGATATTCATATGAATTTGGCGACGATCTCCATAACTGCGCTCACAAAGTGTTAGTACACGTTATATTTATGTTTGTTCATCATCCAAAACCAAATCCAGGGAGTCCAATATCCAACAGGATCTACTTACAATTTGTTCGGAATTGAGCCCATCAGAACCTTATCTTGCCATTAGGATCTGAGAGGGGGGGCTCTGTAATTTCATTCGTTTTCTGTAAAGAGTAGCCCATCAGAACCCTATCTTGCTTTATATGTCAGAGGTTTCTTCTCCTTTTTGCTTCATTGTGCCTTTAATCGATATATTAAAACTAGTCATAACCCGTGCCCGTGGGCACGGTTCATTTAAGATTTTCCTGCAAAATCTTTGTTCTCCCCAAAAATTATTTCTCCCTCCCAAATTCAAACGAACAAAAATGTAGCTTCGGCACGGGCGCCCTCGGGCGCGATTCATTTAAGATATCCCATCAAAATCTTTGTTCTCCCCAAGAATTATTCCCCCTGTCAAAATTTAAACGAACAAAAATTTAGCGGGCGCCTTCGGCGCAGGCGCCTTCGGCCGCTAGTCATCGCACACATTTTAATAACCAAAGTGCATTAGCGTTGATCAACAAATTCGGTGCCTTTTGCGCGGAACAACAAATTCGGTGCAGGCCCATTCGTCACGGAATTCGGCGCGGAACAACAAATTAGCGTAGAACAACAAATTCGGCTCAAAACAACAAATCAGCGTAAGAAAATTTAGCGGACGCCTCATCTTGAAACATGTTCACTGGCTGCTTTCAAATGTGGACCAAATTTCAAAGCTGGACCAAGTTTCAAAGCTCACATTCATGATTTCAAAGCTCTCATCATTTCAAAGCTGGACCAAATTTCAAAGTTGGACCAAATTTCAGGGCTGGACCAAATTTCAAGGGTCACATTCATGGTTTCAAAGCTTCATCTCAACCTTCCATTTCATAAGATCAAATCCCAGCCACTCTTTATCTTGTCCTAGTCAGCCCTAGAATTCAAAAAACGTTGTCAAATGTATAATAGATATTTTGTATTGCCAAGAATTGCCAAGAATTTCATTCGTTGTAGCCCATCAGATCTCTTTGTGGCTTTATCGAATTGGCTTGATATGACGAAGAGATGGCTCAAGTTTCAAAATTATCGGTTTCACCCCAAAAGTTTTTCCCCAACGTTCGGCTGGATTTGAGGCTGCATGGTTTCTCCCCAATGTGCGGCGGATTTGAAGACACTTCATCAATTCACGTGATTGCCACATCAGCTATCCGCGTGACTTTGGGCTAGGGTTAAAGTTTCTCCCCCAAAAGTTCATATTTCCCCCCAAAATTTTCGTAAAACCACATCCCAACCGTTGATTTCCCAAGATTAAATCCAAACCGTCTTTCTATCAACCCCTTTGTCCTAGTCAACTTGTCCTAGTCAGCCCTAGGATTCAAAAATCGCTGTCAAATTCAAAAATCACTGTCAAATGTATTATATATATATATATATATATATATATATATCTCTCTCTCTCTCTCTCTCTCTCTCTCTCACATAAGTTGTGTAATTCACTCATGAGATATATATGTTTCCTATGACTCTTTTTAAGCCATGTGTATTTATTGATTTGAAATGATATCATATGAGTTGATTACATATACATGATTAGCATTGATAAATGTATAGTGAAGATGTTTGCATATATCATCTAGCTTGAGTATACTATAGAAATCCTTCTAGGTTCAACCCAAGCTCTATGATGTTAGTCAGACGCCTGGTATAATGGAACCAGACGTCTAATGTATTAGACATTTCTGTCTCTCAGAATTTTCCATCCAATCAGACGTTTGATGTTGTCCTACCAGACACCTGAACCATTTATCATACGCCTGGTTAGAGTACTACAAACGCTTGGTAATAGAAATGTCTATATGTAGAATTTTCCCGAGAGCAATCATCTTCAGACTTCATAAAATCAGTCGTCTGATGCTGTCATACCAGACGACTGGAGAGTTCGACAGGTGCCTGATAAGTTTGCTACAGATGCCTGATCATAGTAACTGATTAAGTTACATTATCTAGATTTTGTCAACCAGACGTCTGATACGATTGATCCAGATGCCTGGCTCAGTATAGTCTCTTCATCTCGTTAATTCTCCAGACGCTTGGCTACTTCACTCTAGACGTTTGTCGAAGGCTCCTAAGTCGGATCTAACTTTTGATCCAACAGTTGAGATTCAATGACCAATCGTTATAAACTCAGATTCGCTCGATTAGGGCTTAAATGAACTATTTTCATTCGTCTGTCTCTCCATCTGCCCTCATCCAAATTAGATCGTCCTTCACTCTCCTCGAGGTTTTTTGGTGTCTGATGGCTCCTAAGAAGCTAATTGGCAAACGAAAAGCTCGTTCTCTATATCCTCCAGCCGAACATCATCGTACTATTACCAGGAGAAATCGAACGAAGAGGACAATCCCTCTTGATGCATCGCATCAGGTAACTTTTACCATCGATCAATCTCGAGATAAACATCCACATCAGATGGCATTTTCCTTTTCATGTCTGTCGTAATCAAGAGTGTAAGACGTGATACACAAATTTTTTTTCTACCAAGTTTATCCCGGAGAGATACATCACGTTCTCCCACTTCTCTGGATTGTCAGATGTTTTGGGCATGCTGGGTTATTGGAGATTTGGTGAGATACCAAGACCACATTCTATTATCCAAATCAAGTTCGATTGTTCTATCCAAATAGTGTTAAGGACAAGACCAGTCACCTAGACACCATAGTTCAGTGTGTCCAGATTGTCCTCACAGCTAAGTTATTGGGAGCAATTCTTTACATTCAATCTATTGGACAACTCTTGAGTGACATCAAGATTGACATGTCAAACCACGACATATTATCTCAAATATTTATAGTGGTTCCTCAGTGTCTCACCTCATCCCTCAAGCCCAGTGACACCGTCCCCTAGGTTGGATCATAAATCTTATTCTCAAATCCAACCTACTCCCTAAGACAGGATCAGCTGATTACATTTCAGAGGAGTATCACAGAGCTCTTTATGCTCTTCTTGGAGGGATCCAGGTGAATTAGACACATGTCATACTTGATCGGATGTTGGATACATCTAAGCTCATCTACCCCTCCATGTTGAGTCATGTATTCACCCATTTTTGGTTTCCCCTTCTTCTCAGTGAGCATACCCATCCAGGGGCCCCTATCACTAATACTCTGGATAAGAAATCCAAGATAGCATTGAAGGTTGCAGCATCTAAAGCTGCTGGTTCTTCCACTTCTGGTGGTCCCTCAACATCTGTTGTTCCACCACCTTCACATACTCCTGAACCTATATCTACTGATATCGCATCCTCTTCAGCTCACCCTCACCAATCAGAGGATTATCTAGATATCTTCAAGGCTCAGATTAGAAGTCTTGGAGATGGATTTTCTACACTGGCTTAACGAGTTAATTCTTTTGGATATGAGATGAAGGAATTTACCTCATCATCATTTCGATAGGCCAGGAATCGTATAGCCAAGTTGCAGAAAATCCATGATAGTATGAGGAATCACATTGAGATAATGCGTCAGGAACGAGATGGTTTAAAGGATAAAATGTCCAATGTCGTATCCGTTATTCAATCTAAATTGAAAAAGGTGGACACTCGGGAGAAAATGATTGAAGTTTTGAGTCTCCGTGTTTGGAAGCTATCTACTAAGTTAGAGGGAATGGTCCCCACTCCTATTGGTTTAGAGCCTACCTCTGCGCAAGCTCCTACGGATACTTCTGGACCTCCCACCTCCTATCCTCCACCATCACAGCCTTGATGTGTCTTATATTATCCTTATTTACTTTAGTACTCTACTATATAGCATGATGATATGTATAAATTTTGGATGGATGTGTATTGTGCACCTTTGACATCATATAGACACATATATTTCTATATGTTTCAGAGTGTTTTCTCACTACAAAATCGTTGACCGTGGACTGCCCGGTCAACGTGGTCAAGGGGCCGATTTGGGTCCCTTGGGTGCGTCGGACACGTGTAGACACGACTCGAATCGGAGATGCAATCGACGCAGAGCACGTCAGCTGGACCGGGTCTGGACCCTCGGCCTAAGGGGGGCTGAGGGGGAGCCTCGGCCTGGTGAGAGGTGCTCGGCCTCGGACGGTCGGGCGACGAGGGGAAGCCTCGGCACCTTGGCTTGGCGTTCGACCGATGTGGAGCTGAGGGGAAGCCTCGGCTCGGATGGGTGCGCTCGGCCTCGGTCGGTCAGACGACGAGGGGTAGCCTCGGTCGCCTCGCTTGATGCGCGGCTGGCGTTGAGCCAAGGGGAAGCCTCTGCACTTGGATCCAACGTCTTCCTGAACAGACGAGAACACTCGTCAGGGGGGCCGGACCTTGGTTCCGGCCAAATCCCCTCCGATGCCTAAGTCAGATGATGATCTGAAAGAGGAGGCTCGGCGGGGACGGTTTGACTCAAGAGGAGATCGGAACGACGTCCTCCGGCGTGAGCGGGGGGAAGGAGATGAAGTGGGGAAACTAGGTTGTTGACGGAGTACCTTAGGTTTTGTTACCTGAGATGCGGTCCCTTGTCCAGTCGTCCTCCTAGCCCTTTTATAGGCCTCTCGTCGCGACCACCCATGACTCACGTCCCTCGTCTGCCCCCAATCGTGCCCCCTCAATCCGCCTCCCCATCGCCGCTCCCCGCGCCATGCCAGCACCTCCCCATAACGGCCATTAAGTGGTAGCGGGCCTGGGGGAACGGTTATCGCTGGTGTGGGCGAGTGACTCGCGCGTTTCCGGGGTCGGGTCGGATCGATGTTCGGGGTCCTCTCATGGGCTTCGTTGGGTGGGCTTGGACCCCCTATGATTTCGCGTAGTAGGCTGCGCCTTTGGGCCCATGCTGTTGGGCCTCCGCAAAATAGACGTATCAATTGCCCCCATCGGTGGGGCCGATCGGCCTTGGCCGGCTCGGTTCGATCGATGTGACTCCTAGGGTTTCGATTGGCGCGTCAGTCGAGGCGCGGTCATAAATGAATGTTATAATGAGGCGGATCGATAGGACTTCCCTTGGCGCCGATTTTGAAACGCCGCCGGCTCTTTAAGGCTTGCCACGCGTTCCTGTCAGGCGTTTTGAATTCGCCCTTGGGTCTTGTATATAAGTGCCCTGGCTACTTTGATCCCAGCTTCTTCCTCGCTCTTCTCTCTGTTCCGGGCTTTCCACAAACTCGGAGTCTTCCGCTGCCTTCGTTCCCTTGCCTTCTCCAAATAAACAAAAAGGTAAATCCTTTCCCATCCTCATATTATGGCTGCTCTTAGGATAGGTGGCTCTGGCCAAGGGGCGAGGGATCCTCCTGAGTCCAGGCGTGGCGGGCCCCGATCTGTGGGATCCGGTTCCTCCTCGGGGAGCCGTTCCCTCCGAGATAAAGGGAAGGGGAAGCTCTTCCCAGACTATGCTGGCGGTGATGTGGCGTCAGCTGCCGTGCGGCTTAATGTACCTCCAGTTGTCCTCAAAACGCCGTCGAGGACTCCTTTTCTGGCGGATGCGGAGATTCGGGGAAAGTACCTCTGTTACCCGTATGATGTTCGAGTCCCTTTCATCGACGAGCGGATCTGTCTTTCGAGGAGCAACGAAGTCGGCGTTTACGTCGAGATGTTCCGTCTGGGTCTTCGTTTCCCGCTCAATCCTTTCTTTATCCAAGTCATGGAGTACCTCATGGTGCCCCTTTGCCAGTTTACCCCCTGTTCGGTTGCGGTTCTAATAGGCTTTGTGATGCTCTGCTGCACTCGCGGTCTGGAGCCATCTCTCCCCCTCCTCTTCTATTTTTATCAGATCCAGACGGTCGGTCTAGGGTCATGGCTGCACCTCCGAGCCCGTGCGGGGAGGGAATGCCTGATCGGGCTACCCCACTGGGCGGGGGATTGGAGCTCGGATTATGTCTTCATGGTCTTCCTTGAGGATGCTTAGATTTTGACAGGTTGGGGTGGGTCAGGTCGGCCTTGCCCAACGCTAACCCTCTCTGATGCTGATCAGGCGGTCGTCGCGCTGCTGTCGGCCCTCCCCTTGGAGGCAAAGTCTATCTGGCCTTTGCTGGATGACCTACTCCTGAAGGCCGTCTTGTGGTCTCCAGGTAGGTCGCTTTTTCAGTCCTGGATTGCCCCGTGGCTTACCCTGATTTCGGTTTCGCTTGCAGGAATGGCTGGTCGTGAGTTCACCCGCAACGTTGATGAGCTGATTCGGCGTGGAGACGCTCGGAGCCGAGGCAGCACCTCGGGAAGGGCACCTCGGCAGACCGTTGAGGAGGAGGTGCGCCGAGCCGAGCCCACCGTGGGCAAGGTGGTGGCCGTGCCTCTCGCTTCTTCTTCTGGTAGTCTCCTCCCCGGTGGGGTCGCAAGGGCCGGATCCGTCCCACCGGCCCAAGTGGCGGGGGGTAACGATGGGTCCGGTGCAGCTCCTCTTGCGCTTGGCATGCCCCCTCTTGTCCCCGAGGGTGGAGGTGGCACGAGGCGGAAGCGCTCCCTATCGGTGCCTGCCGAGCCTCACGGAGGGAAGAGGAGGAAGGAAGGCGTGGATCTCTCCAGTCCGGTGTGCTCCGTGCCCCCGGCGGTGGCCGCCGAGGATCTTCCAGTGACCCTGATGACCACCCCCGTCGCAGCGTCTCTGCCTCCATTATCGGGAATCGGTGCCCTATTGGCGAGCAGCTCGGCCTCCCTCGAGGTCACCCCCGGGGATTCGGTGTTTGTCGACCGAGCCTTGGCTCAGCAGTTGGCCGAGGGCTCCGTCCTCCCCGGGACCGTAGTCTCCTTGAGAGGGCCCCCGCCGACAAGGTGTCGAACACCTTGGTCTGGATCCTTCAGCAGGTCTGGCTATCCCACTGTCCCTTTCTTTCCTTCGCTCTCTTCTTGGCTCACGTCTTGTCGTTCAGGGTTCAACACTCGCTGTCGAGTCGCAGCGTCGAGCTGTCCGTTTGAGGGAGCTGGAGGAGTCCTCTGCAAAGGACCACGAGCGGGCTGGGGCGGCGGAGGTAGCTGTGGTGGCGGCCCAGATGGAGTCTCGGCAACTCAAGCTCCGGGTGGCCGAGCTAGAGGGACGAGTGGCCGATCTTCAGGGGGAGTTGGAGGACGCTCGGCGGTCGGCCGAGGAAGCGGCGGAGTCGTTCCGCCTGGAGAGGGAGGAGCTCCAGAGGGAACTGTCGGATCGGCGTCAGACGGCGCGGCTCGTGGATGAGGTGGAGAGGGGTGTCGTCGGGACTCTGGGGGAGAGGATCTTCGAGGTCCTCAGGGAGGCCTTCGGTAAGTATGAAGACCTTATCGGCCCCCGGATCGTCGAAGTCGTCCATTCCTCCTTCCGGGATTGCGCGGAGCGCGTCCTACAAGCCCCTCCGTCTGTCGATCCCCCTCGCTCCGAGGAGGGTGAGGCGCCCGAGGATGCGTCATCCCGAGCCCGGGTCCCTTAGGTCGTCCTTCCTGGCCTGTCATCCTCGTTTTTATCCTCACATTTTTCGGCATCCGCTTCGCTTTGGCCCAGCCTACTTGAAGCAGATTCCTGACCTCGCAATCTCCATTGGCATCTTTACCGGCTCTCTGCTTCAAGGCACACAATTTAAGCCAGCAATTTTGTGTCCTTGGTCGACAAATTTTGCTCTGCCGGCGTCACCCTAGTTTTCGTGGGTGACGAGTTTTGTTGTTCGCCGAGAGTGAATTATTTGTAAGGTGGTTCCTCCACTTCGAATTTCCTGTAAAAAACACACTTTTGTACCTTGGTTAACTGTTGGAAATGAAATTGACCTACTTGAAATCTCCGCGCATTTTGCTTTGTTGCTGCGACTTCGACTCCTCTGCTAATGGTGGCCGCTCGCCTCCTTCCTCCGGGAGGTCACCCCTAGTCCCTTGAGTGGACAAGTCGGTTGATGTCCTTATTGGCTGGGGGGTTGCTCTTAGTCTTATGAGCAATGGAGTAGGTCAGCGAGGGAGAAGTCCCTCGGCTTAGGACCAGTTGGCGTCTGCGCTGGCTGGGGGAATTGCCCCCAGACTTACGAGCGATGGTGTCGGTCAGCGAGGGTGAAGCTCCTCGGCTTAGGACCGGTCAGCTTCGGCGCTGGCTGGGGGAATTTCCCCCAGACTTACGAGCGATGGAGCGGGTCAGCGAGGGTGAAGCTCCTCGGCTTAGGACCGGTCGACGTCTACGCTGGCTGGGGGAACTGCCCCCAGACTTACGAGCGATGGGGTCGGTCAGCGAGGGTGAAGCTCCTCGGCTTAGGACCGGTCGGCGTCTGCGTTGGCTGGGGGAATTGCCCCCAGACTCACGAGCGATGGAGTCGGTCAGCGAGGGTGAAGCTCCTCGGCTTAGGACCGGTCGGCATCTGCGCTGGCTAAGGGAATTGCCCCCAGACTTACGAGCGATGGAGTCGGTCAGCGAGGGTGAAGCTCCTCGGCTTAGGACTGGTCGGCATCTGCGCTGGCTGAGGGAATTGCCCCCAGACTTACGAGCGATGGAGTCGGTCAGCGAGGGTGAAGCTCCTCGGCTTAGGACCAGTTTTGATTGACCCCTCGTCTGGTGAGGTGGCGGTCTTCACTCTTATGTAGCTTTAGCGAAATGTTGACTCCGTCGAAGATGAAGAAAAGGAAAAAGGAGTGCATTTGTACTTTTAAAGGTCCTATTGGACTAGTACATTTGGAGGAAAAAGGAAATAAAGCAAGACGGGGGGATGTGAACCTAGATAATCTCCCCCCGACTAGGCGGTGACTGAGGGGCCTCGCCTGCTCACTCTATGATGCGGAGGGGTCCTTGAACGGCGTTGACCTTCTTTCCTTTGTCCGGCTGCTTGGATGTTCCTTCTCCATGGGCCGGGTCATCGGCAAAGTTCCTTGCGTGCCCTCGGCTCATCAACTTCTCGATGTCCTTCTTTAGGTGCCAGCAGTCTTCAGTGTCGTGGCCGTTGTCTTTGTAGTATTTGCAATACTTTTCCCCATTTTTCCCCACTTTTTTGTCTTTGGCGGGGGTCGATCAGCACGCTCTTCCTTCTGCACTTGAGCGAGGACGACGTTCGGGGTGGCGTCCCTCGTATCCTCCCTCCGCTGCTTGTTTCTCTCCCTCTTCTCTGCCCGGTACCCCTCGGGGCTGCGGCGCTCGCTGTCGCCGTGCTTGGTCCCTCGTCTGGCCTTTCCTGCCTCGATAGCCAAGGTCTCCTCGGTCAACATGAAGCGCTCGGCCCTTGCCATGATCCCGGCGAGATCCTTCGGGAGATCATTGTGCAGAGATTTCTTCAAGCCTCTATGACACAGCCCTTTCTTTAGGGTCGTTTGGACAACGAGGTCGGGAGGGCTGTTTACGTTCAGCCGCTCAGCGTTGAAGCGGCGCATAAATTTTTAGAGCGGCTCGGTCGGGCCCTGCACTATGTTAAACAAATTTTCAGCATCAGGCATTACCTGTCGCACTGCCATGAACTGTTTGCAGAACAGCTGGGTGAGTTCCTCGAAGCTGTCAATGGAGTGGCTGGGCAGGCTACGGTACCAAGTTCTCGCCGCTCCCCTGAGGGTCGAATAAAAGCCCCGACAGAGCAGGGTATCATCGGCTCCCTAGAAGGACATGTCACCCTCGTAGTCCATCACATGGTTCCCTGGATCTCCTATCCCGTCGTATTTTCCCAGCGTCGGGATCTTGAATCGAGAGGGGACCCACGCGTCGGTTATTCTCCACGACGGGGGGCACCGGTCTCCGTGGATGCCTCCAGGGGTCCGACATCCGCCTACCTCAGGCTCGTTCAGTTGTGGAGGCGGCACAGGTGCTGGCTGGGCCGGCTCAACGGCCCTCACCACACTGGGGGTGGGGCTGGTCCGGCGTTCCCGGCTCCTCCGACGAGAGCTTCCGCTTAGCCGTGATCGGTCCCTCGAGTGGCGCCGATCACTTCTTCTGCGGTGGGGTGATCGTGGCCGACGAGACGACGCGGTCACCGATTCGTCCCCCGTGTATTCGGTACCCCTCCTGCTCCTTTCGCGATGAGAGGAGGAGGCGCACGATCTCTCCTGGTTGAAGCCGGGTAGTGTGAACCGACGCTCCGTGTTTGGTCTTCGGTTTCCATGGTTTGCGACCACATCGGACCGCAGGAGCGGGGGGCCCCCCTCCCAACGATGTCCGTCGCCCAACACGTCTCCGTTGGCTGGCGCGGCGCCGACGAGCTGCTGTACCGTCGCGACCAGCGTCTGAATGTTTGCGTTGGTCTCTTGGGCCAGGGCACGGAGCTGCTCCTGCGTGGCCAGCTCGGACTCACCAGTCTCTTCGGCTGAGGGGGCGTGGTGATTGCTGTTGGGTGCGCCATCAAGGTTGCTGTTGGGTGCGCCGTTTCCCTCCTCCGGGATGGGGGGCATGCGTCTCTTCCCGTTGCAGGCGCATGCCATTGCAAGTGTGGTTTGTTTTCTCGTGGGATAGTTCGTTCCCACAGACGGCGCCAGATGTTTCAGAGTGTTTTCTCACTACAAAATCGTTGACCGTGGACTGCCCGGTCAACGTGGTCAAGGGGCCGATTTGGGTCCCTTGGGTGCGTCGGACACGTGTAGACGCGACTCGAATCGGAGATGCAATCGACGCAGAGCACGTCAGCTGGGCCGGGTCTGGACCCTCGGCCTAAGGGGGCTGAGGGGGAGCATCGGCCCGGTGAGAGGTGCTCGGCCTCGGACGGTCGGGCGACGAGGGGAAGCCTCGGCACCTTGGCTTGGCGTTCGACCGACGCGGAGCTGAGGGGAAGCCTCGGCTCAGATGGGTGCGCTCGGCCTCGATCGGTCGGACGACGAGGGGTAGCCTCGGTCGCCTCGCTTGATGTGCGGCTGGCGTTGAGCCGAGGGGAAGCCTCGGCACTTGGATCCAACATCTTCCTGAACAGACGAGAACACTCGTCAGGGGGGCCGGACCTTGGTTCCGGCCAAATCCCCTCCGATGCCTAAGTCAGATGATGATCTGAAAGAGGAGGCTCGGCGGGGACGGTTCGACTCAAGAGGAGATCGGAACGACGTCCTCCAGCGCGAGCGGGGGGAAGGAGATGAAGTGGGGAAACTAGGTCGTTGACGGAGTACCTTAGGTTTTGTTACCTGAGATGCGGTCCCTTGTCCAGTCGTCCTCCTAGCCCTTTTATAGGCCTCTCGTCGCGACCACCCATGACTCACGTCCCTCGTCTGCCCCTAATCGTGCCCCCTCAATCCGCCTCCCCATCACCGATCCCCGCGCCATGCCAGCACCTCCCCATAACGGCCATTAAGTGGTAGCGGGCCTGGGGGAACGGTTATCGCTGGTGTGGGTGAGTGACTCGCGTGTTTCCGGGGTCGGGCCGGATCGATGTTCGGGGTCCTCTCATGGGCTTCGTTGGGTGGGCTTGGACCCCCCATGATTTCGCGTAGTAGGCTGCGCCGTTGGGCCCATGCTGTTGGGCCTCCGCAAAATAGACGTATCACTATATATGATTGTGCTGTTGGAAATGTGCTCTTGGCCCTTGTTAGCAATACATAATACAGAAAATATTAGAGAGATGAATAAAACGTGTTTAATTCGATCAATTTCAAAAAAAGTTTGGTCAAAAATTCGTCCAAATATGCACAATACGGGAATAATACATAAACAGGTTAAATTGTGTTTAATTCGTTAACCCAGATAAAAAACGCGACTAAAAATACGTATACTATTTGGATGTCGTTCATCCAAATGAACTTAAAAATCAACAATATCAATATGAAATAAGAGTAAAATAAGTTCTATATTCATTATTTAAATTGTATTCATAGTTTTAACCAAAATGACATGATCATCTATTCTATAAAACACGATTTTTTGAATCTTTGTCCTCCGTGGCAGTTTTGTCCCAGTCATATTTTGGGGTTGTTGACTGGGACGCTGACTAGGTTAATGGAATCAACAATTTCCTAAAAAATAAAGAGAAAATTAACAATTTAAAAGCACAAAAATTAATAGAAATACAATAATAACCGAACATGGGTTCGATAATTAAGCCATATAAATGATTGAAAAGAGTAGAATAAATGTCGATTAATGACTTCTTTGAATTAATGTGAGAATCAAATGATACGAATGACTGAAATTAATCTAGAATATTCAGCTAAAAATAGATAAAGATTCAAATGTATAATATAATAGAGAATGGTAATTTGACATTTCAAATGTCCGTTTGTCTTTTAATCTTATCTATTAACCAACATGTTGATTAGCCATTTCAAATTTATAATATAATCATGAAGCTACTGGCATTTTCTCCAGGATTTATTTTTAGAAAATAATAGTATGCCAGTTCCACAGAAGAGATTGTCTATTATACAATTGACGAATTTTCGAGGAACTAAGCTTTTGATAGGAGAATATCTTAAATGAACCGTGCCCTACGCCCGCGCCGAAGGCGCCCTCTAAATTTTTGTTCTTTTAAATTGTGAAGTGGAATATTATATGTCCCAAAATTTTGGAAGTGGAAATAATTTTTGGAGAAACAAAGATTTTAAAAGAACCGTGCCCGAGGGCACGAGTTATGACTAGTACTATTATATTCCATGTAGCATGTACTAAACCAACGTATGATCAATAAATCATAGTTCAAAATGATTTAAAAGTGCCACTAAAAAGCGTTTAAAACGCATAAAATGCACAAAACAGGAATAAACCGCGTTTTATTCGTCAACCCCTAAAAAAGCGCGTATTTTTTCGAATAATTCAAATGGACGGTCGTTTAATACGGGAACCATTTTAGAAGAGTTTTAAACGTAAAAAAACATAAAAATTCGCGTTTTTTACAAACAAGGCTCTTGGCGCTGATAATTAATCTTATCTTGCACTTCCAATATGAACTGTTGAATATTTTTATCTTTAAATGAGATTTGATGCTACATGCTTAGTTTAATAGTGATAATGAGAACACCTTCACTTATTGTGGCATAATGTTTGTTGATATTTTTTTCAGATTTTATTCGAAATAAAAATAACATATATTCTCAGTTTAACAAAGAACAGTTTTGCTGGAAATTGAAAAACGGATTAGCAGCAACTCTAAACTAAAATCCACTAACATGCAAGTGACATATCAAGATGGAGAGGGATTCCTACCTCCAAGAACTCTGTTTCCTCCTCCAAATCACCAAGCTTGAGCTCTCTCCATGACTCCTCAAATCTCCTTCAAAAAAGCTCTCAACTTGCCTTCAAAACCTCCTCCTTTAAAGCATTCTTGAAACTCTAAGGAAACCACTTGCTAGCATGTTGGTTAAAGGTTGTAAAGGGTAAAAGAATGGGACTTTTCCATGGGGAATGAGGGAGAACATGGGTGGGAGAGAACCATCAATGTTTGAGAGGGAGAGGGAGAGAAATGAGTGAAAATGAGAGAGAGAAATGAAAGAAATGATACACACTTCTCCCTTCTTCTAAAATCTTCTACGCTCTTCTCAAGCTTGTCTTTTTCTTCCTTCATTATCTTTTTCTTTTTCCTTTAATCATCTTTTCTTTTTTACTTAAGGAAAGAATCTCCTTACCACACACCCCCTTCTCCTTACACACACACACACACACACACACACACACACACACACATCCCCCCTAAAATATCTCCTCTCTAGAAGCATCTCTCACACTTATCACTAATAGGATGACATAAAAGCTACTAACATAACTACCCCTCAACTTGGGTATAAAATTACTTCACAAGCCATTTCATACACAGCATACTTAGAATCAACCAGTTGTACACACATATACAAGTATCTGAACTTACATAGAGAACAATCTGTACACAGCACATGGATCTGCTACAAGTATGTTCAGTTTATAATACAGTTGTGTACAGAATATGCTACAAGTATGTACATAGATAAATGAAGATCTGTACCTACAGATCTACAACACAAGCATGTGTACACACATATATAAGAGACTGTACATACATATAAACTGCACTGGACACATATGAAATACACATATATACAACCAGAAGTACATACATAAATATGTGCCTACATATATATGACAGATATACACACATATTCATACATATGTACATACATATATCACTAACTGTACATACATACACACTCATCTAGACATACAGGAATAACATGAAAACGTGCATACAGTCCCGACTACCCTATGAACATACATACAATGGAATAAAAACACCCTTATAATGTAATAGGAACACACACATATTACAATCTAAACACACATATACTACCATACTTACTAGCATACACACACAATACTATCTAGCATACTATACACACTACATAGATACACACAAGTAAACAAGCATGCACACACTTCCTAGTATATCCCACTTAGGGGCATTACATCCTACCGACCATAAAAATAAAGTTCGTCCTCGAACTGTTCCAACTAAGGGTCTAACTAAGGGTGGACAGACTTGGATATTAAGGTCAATCTACCCCAGGCATATATACACTAACTTAGAAAGCAAGGCATACTTAAATACATACCCTTACACATGTATTAAATAGTTACACATATACTAATACTTCATACATGTATACATGCTTACATACATACTAATGCTTACACTAATTCACACCTTCCTCATATCTACATAAAAACATAGACATGCATACTATATGTACACACAAGTATACACAACATGATACTTCATATAGGGCTAATACGCTACTACATATACACACATATACATAGACATAGATATAGATATAGACGTACAACCATGTATGTCTCCTAGTACACATCCAAACACACACATATATCTATCATCATATAAGGTCATGCAACACAATACAACACTACATCCCTACTACTATAGATAATGCACATGTATCCATACTATGTAAGCAGATATATATAACTAAGCGCATACCTACTCATGCATGGGCACATGCCCATACGTGCTAATATACAAATCATACCACCATACACATATGTTTAACTATAAGCACACATCTCACGATATACCGAACACCCAATATATACAATCTTACTAACATACAAATACATGCATAGGTAAGTACATCCAAATATGTATACACCCCTAGTAGATAACCAGACACCCGTATACAAATAAATCTACTACATACACAACTCATAGTTCAACCACATACTAACACATATACTTTAAAATGCCAATTTACAGACACATAGTCATACAAATATCTAGAATAGTAGTATATATACAGATATATCCACAATCACACATACAAGTACACCACACATATACACTTGCTAATAGACATACGATACGTGTATATCTATGCAAGCACATAGCCATACATACAGATATACATATAAAACCAACTATCCATGTCTACCCACAAGGACTCTACATCCTAGCTTCTAATATCAGAGCTCTATCATAAGGCTGGACTCCTTCCCACCTTAATACTCAACTACCCACGGAACACTACACGCACTATCTTTACACAGCCGCAGTGCGGTGACCTGCATGGGCCACCAAATGTAACGCCCCGCTCTCTAAGATACCCGGAAAGTATGAATCCGTCCCAGGTTCTCCTAGAGCAGCGAGTGTTACAAAGGGAGAAAAGAAAAACTACAAAAGAAACATGCATGCCACTGCTCACTGCTGAGATAGTACCTGTAGTGTTCCCAATCAAACAACCAACATCCAACACAGAGGAACCAAACAACACAAAAACAACATTGAGACTAAGAGAAGAAACACTGCCTTTAATATATATCGCCAACATACATATACAATATCATCTATACATCAGCGCCAAGACTAAAAGAAACCCCAGAAGTACATTGGTCTCTCTCCTCTCATTTCTCTACCCAATCCTACAACTCCACAAGCCCAGCTCTTCACCAACTCCATCTACTACCAACTCCAACATCTGAATACCTATAAAGTCAACGGTGGGGCACGTCAATGCATAACCCAATACGAAATCCAGCTCCACCTCAAATGCCACATCCTAAAATGCACTAGGTGCATGATAATGCAATGACATGACATGGCAAGATAACAATAACAAAAGTATGTAAAGCTGGCTCGTCCACATACTCTGACTCAACACCTGACGTACAACACCCAAGAGAAAAGGAACTGTACGTCAGGTAAAGTCTACAAGGTAGAGGTGAGAGACTCTACTGCAAGTGTAAAGTAATTTAAGAGTAACATTTTACTGGTTGATTACATGATGTTGTTATGACATGGCAGTTATACTATGCAAAAAGTAAAACGGTGCTGCAAAGTAAACGTGACAGACAGTAGCCGTAGCGTGTGCTTCCAGCTACGGGACTAAGCTAGACGGGACAAGACAAGACAAGAAGTACCGTGTGTGTCACGAAGGGTTCACACCTTACGGTTTGAGGGCAGCCAGACCCTCTCCCCGTGCGACCGCTCAACCCTACCCCAAACCCGAGTGCTCAAGACCAGACAACACAGAGATCACTCTCGCGTGGAGAGCACCTGAAACGCCCGGAGGCTTTTTGTAACATAGAGATCACTCTCGCGTGGAGAGCATCTGAAACACCCGGAGGCTTTTTTTAACACAGAGATCACTCTCGCGTGGAGAGCATCTAAAACGCCTGCATGCTTTTTGTAACACAGAGATCACTCTCACGTAGAGAGCATCTGAAACGCCTGCAGGCTTTTTGTAACAGTGACCATGACACGACAAGTAGCAAGGAGTTGTTCATTCTAGGGGGTCTACATGCATGCACACACAGATAGAACCTAGGGTGTCAGTTGTTGTTGTTTGTGCTTAGACTTCGTCGTCAAGTCTAAGCTGTCAAAGGAGGTCCCGGACGCTATCATTTCATGTCCAGTTCTCTTTAGTCGTACTTTTACAATTTAAGGAAAGATAGCCTAAACGTGGCCGAAAGTACGCAAGTGAGAAACACTTGCATGCATTGGCAAGAAGCAAGAAGAACGTCCGTCGGAAGCGTCTCGTCGCGGGTAGCGTGTCGGTCAAAGTCTGCTGTCATAAGTCAACGGTGGTGTCAGGACCAGTTTAGCAAAACCTATTAAGTTGTCTCTAAGTTGATCGTGGCTAACCTATCAGTTTCAAGTCAAGTTTGGGTGTTCAGCCTATTCGACGATTCTACCCTTTATGCACAGTTAAAAGTTCGATCGTCGATTCTAGATTAACACAACATTTTAACGGAGCGTAAAATAAACTTAGTTACTTAAGTTGTCGATTTTTAATTAGGGTTCAATGACGTATCGTTTGGGTTGCTACGAGTAGAGGGACCAACCTGGTACGACGTATGCGCACGAGTCTGACGGCGGATCTGGAACGGTGGCGGTGTTCGGTGTCCTCAACTGCAGGTAGCACAGTAAGGATCGCCTCAGGATCATCTCGGCTGCGGGTAACGCAAAAAAATGGTAACAGCATCGGGGTCACCTCGGTTGCGAGTAGCACAACGAGACGGAGGCAAGACAGCTAAGGACTGCACGAGACGGTGACAGTAAAACATCGGCGACGGCGAACAACGACAACATCGATAAGAGAAAGTGGCCTAGGGTTTAGCGTAGTCTTTGAGCATGGAAGAGATTGGTGGAAGGACTGAGGGTAGGGTTTCGGGAAGAGCTAAGAGTAGAAGAGGCTTCGGCCTCTAGGGTTTCGGGTAGGGTAGGTGACTGAATGAAGGCTTGGGTTCTTAGGGTTTGCTGCGAGTTGAGGGGGGGAAATGGCCAGAAAGAGGTTGTGGCGTGGGCTTGGGCGCAGGTCGAAGGGTTTGTTTGCCGACGGTCTGGGCTCGGGGAGGAGCGTTTGCGCATGAAGGGGAGTTGGTGGCCGGAGCTGATGAAGAACAGCCGGCGGCAGCTCTAAGCCGTAGGGGTGGAGAATGAACAGCAGTGGGGGAGGTGTTGCGTGGGCAGGAGGAGGGCAGGCCGTGGAGTGTCGAATGAGGATGCTAGCGGTAGGGAGATGAGGCCGAAGGAGCTGGTCGGTGGTAGCTATGCTGGTCGTGATGCGCGGGTCGGGAAGGAGTAAGCAGCAAGGGGAAGCTCGGGCTTTAGGTCTCGGTCTATGTGGGAGATAGGGAAATGGGTTTGATAATAGAAAAATAAAGGAGCAGAACTGCTCTTTGCTTTTCGTGCGGCTGTGTATACAAATCCCTAGCTAAATATAGGGCAGGGAAAAATGAAAGATAGAGCAGGGTTGTTGGCCTGTAGAGAAAAATAGGGGGAGAGAGCAGACGTGTTCACGTGGGAGAGAGGGGAAATACGTGATACGTGGGTACGGTTAGGGGAGAAGTTGGGATAGCTAAGATTTGATATTTAAAAAGAATATCTAGATTCGATTTCCCCTCAAGTGTCAGGTTGTTAGCTTAGGATTTTAAAGTAATTAAAAACAAACGAATTTGTTTAGAAACAGGAACGTACAGAAGTTTAGGAAATTCAAATGTTTTAAAAAATTGGTTTGTTAATAAAAAATGATATTATTGCAGATTGCTCCCTTGACATCAAAAAAATCACAAAGAAGATACCGGGGTGATCGCGCCTCCGAGAGGGTCGAGAATACGAGGTCCGGTCACACGTCGGAGCTACGAAAAACAGTAATAAAAATCAAATGCACAAAACGCACCCGAATAACAGGAACACACTAAAATACGTTCGATCAGAAGGTGACCGTTACACAATCACACCCCCTTCCCTACCCGACTCCTCTCCACTTCCCTTCTCCTTCTCATTCCCCGTCTCCTCCTCCCTCGCCAGTGGTGGTGAGCCCCGTATCATCTGCCTCCACTTCTTCCCCCGAACCGCCTCCTCTATATTCTCCGTCTTCGACTCTGGCTTCCCTCTCCTCCACCACTTCTCCCCCTCCTCCAACCCCAGCCCTACCCCCGCAGTCAAAGAATTCTTATTCTCCTCTTTCAACCTCCCGAGCCTCCAACTATCATTCTTCCCTTCAAATTCCACAGCCTTCATCAATGCAATCGAGTTCTTCTCCGTCCCCTGATGACTTCTTCCCTTCCTCATCCTCCATGGACGAGAATGTCGCCCATCTTGACGGCCGCGTTCTCGAGGTCCTCCACTGTGTCAACGTCGGCAGGCCCCGCGTCACACCAGAGAACGGCACAATGTGGACGACATGGGTCAAGGACGACATGTTTGTAGTCAGGGAAATGAAAGGTGATATGGTGAGCTTCTTCGGGAAGATAAACTATCCGATGGGTGGTGCCACCCATGAGACGGCACCAGAGACGGTGTATGTCACCACTTGAGAACATTCAAAAATTTCTTGCTTACGAGTGCGAATAGCTTTCTCCATTTGTTCTCCTTCCACCTCGTTCATATTTGTTCCATTTCTATCATCTCCCTTTATGTTGTTAGTAGCTTTCCTCTGTTTTCTTCCCGCTGCATCCTTTGCAGGCGATCAGTCGCTTTGTGTGTTTTGGTGGGTTGGAAGGAGGGGCAATATTAGAAATAAAAGAGGTGAATTTAAAATTTTATAAAATTTAAGCGGTGAATTCATAAATGTTTGTGGTACAATTAACAGCACTCGGGAAAGAATAATCCCTTGTTATTTTAAAAAGGCAATGATGAAGGAGGAAGCTTTGTGGAGAAAAGTTTTTAAAAAATATGTGTTTTTGGTTTGAGGGAAAATGAAAGAAAATGAAAAAAAACCAAGTAAGAAAATCAATTTCATTTGTTTGGTTGAAAATAAAAAACAAAAGAAAATGAAAATGAAAGAATACAAAGGAAAATTCTTATTAAAACTTTTCATTGAGTTTTTCCTCTTCTTGGCCCAAGGAAAACAAGAGAAAAGAGAGCTAAACTGATTTCCCTCCCATTCATGTATTTAAATTTTTTAGCAAACATAATTAGTTGCTATTTTTAAATAATCCACGAATTATTTATAAATTTGTTTCAAAAAATCCTGAGTAATTCAAATTTTTCAAAAAATCATGGACATTACTAACTTTCTATTCGCAAATTATTGGCAAATTTTTCAAAATAAACACATTCAATATATATTCATTCGTGGATTGTTCGAAAAAGTAGCAAATAACTCATGAATTTTTAAAAATTCGTGAATTATTCGCGAATTATTTAAAAATTTGTAAATTTTTCACGAATATTTGAAAAGTAATTTCCACATTTTGCTTTTTTCTTCCCAATTTTATTTTCTAACCAAACATGAGAAAGAATCTCATTTCAATTCCATTTTCTTTCTTTTTCTATTTCCTTTTCATTTTATTTTTCTTTCTTTCATTTTCTCTCGATCCTAACACACCCTAAAAGAATGAAAAGAATGGAAAATCAATGATAAAGAAAGGTCCGACCTTGACCACAGTGAAGAAAGAACAACCTTAACTATAAAAAAAACTCAAATTAAGCTCTGTTGATACATGGGTTCGGCCCACGAAGCGAGGATGCGACAACACAACCGGAAGGATTAAGCCCATTAAGACGAGTAAGCCTTGGCCCAATAACCAAGAAGTCCATCAGAGAATATGAGCTATTACCAAGTCAAAGGGACAGCTCCTCCAACCGTTGGGAACCTGCAAATTACCTGGGAGCGGTTAATGAGGACCGAGTAAATGGGTAGCTGTTATCAACAATCCTTGAGAAGATCCCGTCGTCGTAAATGAGGAACAGTTACACATTAACAAAGGAAGTCATCAGCTATAAATAGTAGAGAGGACAATAGAAGAAAGGTTCTGACTCCAAAGGTACGAAATACTTAATACTCTAACATGTTTACTCGCCACATTCTCTTATATTTCTTCCTCTATATCAGCTTGAGGTGACTTACTCGAGACGACCCTCCATGAGTCGATCTTAACAGCCACAAGGATTTCTTAAGTCCAGTTCTAACTTAAACATCGGAGGGGATTTGGGTCGGAACCCGGATCTGACCCCTCTGATGACTGTTTGTGGTGCAGGAAGTTCGAGGTTTGACCCATCTCTAAGTTCAAACGGTTGTCATACTCGACCGAGTGGCCGATCGAGCTCCATCTCAGCGCTCTCTGCTCAACCTTCCTCGACCCCGGTTCTTCCAACCAAGGGTCGCACCTTACCAGTTGACGAGGCTCCACCTCGACAGAAGAATCCACGTCAGCTCCACATTCAGTTTGGTGGAATCCATCCATCAACATTTGGTGCCATCTGTGGGAATAATGGTTAAGATTCGATATCCCTATCGTCCACTAATTTTGACAATGTCGACTTTCCCACCAACATTTGAAGAGAACATCACGGAGTATCCCAATACCGGTATCCTTGACATGATACTAGGGGGCCCACCACTTCTGGAATTATCAAGCTCCCTAAGTTCTTCGCAGGGAGATTGATGACTATCGCAGTAGGAAGGAAGCGCCCAAGAGACTCGACACCACCAGTATCTTTTTTGATGAAGATTTGGAGGGTGTGGAACTGTTGCTTGATGATGCTGATGTTATCAGTGCCAGCATTGGCATAGTGGTGGTGAAGAGACTACTCGTTGACACTGGGAGTTCGTGCGACGTGCTCTACTTCACTACCTTGGAGAAGATGGGACTAGCTTCATCCGAGCTGAGAGAATGTTCGTGTCCATGTGTGGGTTTCATGGGGCATTCTTCTCCTGTGGCAGACATCATAACGTTACCGGTGACCCTCAGAACATCACCACGGCAAGTCACCCTGTAATGACCCACTCCTGGGCCCGTTACTGTTTGGAACATACGCAAGTCCTGCTAGGCACCAATGAAGTCAATACAGGCTCCGTTGCAGAAATATGCCAAATACTCATACATGAAAATGAAATACAACCTTATTACAAGCCAGCAGTAAACAGAAAAGGAAATACAGTCCGAATACAAATACACACCAAGCCACACTTTGGAAACGAAAAACATAAGATACCATAACACTCTCATACTTACCCTCGGTAACCAGCATTCTCCTGGTCAAACTCAACTGCAAGCTCAGCGTGTACCAACTCAGGTGTCATCTCGTCAACCTATAAGGTATCTGGCAGGTCCACCACAAAAAGAAGGGTCGCTAGGATCAGACGTAACTCAAAGTATCTCTGGCATAGAAATTAAAACAATATATAAGCATAGCAATCTAGCAGAGACTAAAAGTATAACTGCATCCAATAATGGTGTGAAAATATAGCAGAAACATGGCTTTGCATATTTACGACATTCACATTTATCATCAAGAAAATGAACATTAAGTAAGATGACAAGGTTACAGAAATATAATCGTGCCTAGCCTAGATCGTGACTTATAATGCGGAGTACAGTGAGCAACCAAGAGTTCATCTCTTACAACAGGTGTGCATACCCGGGTTAACCAAAACTGTGAATACAATACAATATTGTTCAATAATCTGTGATCCAATTCTGTGAATTTGTCACCGACGAACTTTAAAGGGGTTGTAAGGACCCGGTCGGGACAACAAGGCCTGAACTGGTCGCTCCCACACACTCGCTATTATACGTTACCCCAAAACCCCAAGTGCTTGTGATGTTACCATATTTGCATTTAGGAGTCATTTTCTAGATTGACACATTTTATAATCAAGTACGACACGTAGTCCACTCGATTTTTTTACAATAATGTGAAGTCTATCAAGCTTATCTAACTGTTCAAATGAGACACTTTGCTAATGAAATGAAACTAGTTTAGCATGCATCTTTATAGCTTTTAAAACCCATTGTTAGGGTACGATGAGTTACTGGTACGATGTGTCGTGAAAGACACTGTTCGATCCGCAGTAGCGATACCCGGCTTCACATGTGTGAGTTAGCTACACAAATAATAAAAACAAAATAATGTATAACTAGCATAACTAGCATATTATTAACTGAAAATAATTTATAATGACTTTATCACAAAACTAACTTTATATATTATTAACTCAAACTAATTTATAATTATAAACATATAAACTAATAACTCGTTTAACTTAAAACTTATAAAATAACACTCACCTCACTCTTTCTCAATATTTTCAAAGCTTTATTTAAAGCAAACCAGACGTCGAAATTATTCCAACAAGGGGTCAAAATGGCCGTCTCATCTAGCACTACGACATCTTTTTTCTCGTACGTTAGTGTACGTGAAAGTTTTAAGATATCAATTTTAAAGTGAAAATATCTATATTAAGTTTTACCTTTGAAAATTTACTGTGGAAAATATGCATGCCTTTTGGTGATGAACCTAGTGCCAATGCGTCTGTTTCATCGAACTAGATTTTCTGGATCTTCCCGTGTATTTTTCTGAGGCCTATACAATTTATTATCAATTTAAAACCATTCAGCCTTAGTATATATACGTAAATACGCATATATACGTATTATATACTAACTTTATTGTGTGTTCCTCACCGTAACATTATTCATGCATTTGTGAGAAACAACAGCACGCGCTTGATGGGGGTGCTGATGCGGCTGCCGGTGATGGCGAGGGGGGCTGCGACGTCAGTGGGGACGTGCACGGTGACGAGTAGTAGCTGTGTGCAATGGCGGTCGTCAGAGATGGGCAGGCAGCAGCGACGAGCTCGAGGGAGCTTGCAGTTGTGTTTGGCTGGGTTCTGGAGGGTGGTTGCAGGTTCGGTTGTGATTTATTCGAAGGAGGAGGGAGGTGAATTCAGTGATGATGTAGCTGAAGGAAGGTCGACAGCGATGTCGCCAGGGGAGGGAATGAAGATGGTCAACCTGCATAGGCATCGGATATGGGGGAAGCGAAGGGAGAGGGTGCGGCTACTGTGGGTTTTCAACGGGAGTAGGGTTGTGTTTATAGGTTTAGAAATTATAATATTAATAATAATAAGTAAAGGAAATACTTAAGGTAATAAATCTTGGGGTTGGGATGTTGGATCTGACCAACTTTGTAGGCTTATAATGGAGGGTGGTTAAGGTAAATGTAAATAGGTAATTAGTAAGGGTTAAAAGTAATAGTAATAAGTAATTAGTGATTGTAATTAGTAAAACAATACCATACTATTAAATTATCGTTTTTCACATACGACTCCTAAAAATTCCCAAAACATAACCATAGGTTTGCATCGTTTCCATTTTAGAGTTTGAGCTACGAAAAAAATAGAAAAAATTCATTTACTCATTTATGAAATCTCTGAAATTGTCTTGTTACGGAAATATGTGCACAGTGAAAACATGTCGTACATCCTACCCTCCTTAGAATAATTACATCCTTGGAATTCTCTACAGTGCAGGGAAAAGGTAGTGGTAACTGTTGGGAAATGTATGCCCTCAGATCATTTGTATTTGATGCAAATGATATTTTAAGCTTAGATATGGGACTATTTTGCGTGTGATGAAAAAGGAGTTAAATATGTCTTAAATTATTTAAGATAATATTTAATATAATAAACATGTTGGAAAGGTTACCTGGATGACGGGATCGTCCCACTCTAAACACAGGATCCAACAGCGTCCAAAAAGGACACCAAATGCAAAAGATATGCCCAAACCCGTCTAAAAGGCACTATAGGCATTGCCCATGCCCAAACTGGGCATGGGTCAGCCGAAACTGCCTTAAGCCAGCCAAGGCCAGGCGGCCTGGGCCTGGGTGCCTTAGGCACCTTGGGCGCCTGGCCCCAGGCCTGGGTAGCGCCCAGGCAGGCTGCCAGGCTATCCATGCTAGCTGGGCCCGCCCAGGCTGACTGGGCAGTGGGGCCCACACCTAGGGTTTCGAACCCTATGTGCAAAATTTTGGGTGACGGCTGATTTTGAACAAAAATCAAGTTTTGGGCTCATCTTTGGACGATCAATTGAGGGGTCAAACGGACTCCGATTGACTCGCCGTTTTTTCCCACCTGTTCACCGTTCAGCGCCCTTCGATTTGATAGGTTGTATCAAGATCGAAGCTCAACGGTGTGGGAGTTAAAATTCATGAAACTTTGGCCTTTATGAAGCAAACCAACTTGAATTTATTAATTCCAAAACTTTAGTCCCACATCGGAAGTGGAGTAAAGGGGAGGGGTCAGCCGCCTATATAAATAGGGGTCTCCCCCTTTCTTCTAAACTCGTCCTAAGCTCTAGATCTGAGCAGCTCTCAAAAATGTTGGAGCACGCTCGGAGCTAATCTTAAATTAATATTCTCTTCCCCCTAAAAATTCTGCCTTGCTTCTGAAGGGCTTTAGCAAAGTCACGAAGGGGTTCGGATCTGATCCGGAGTCTTGGTGAAGGTTCACACTCAGGTGAAACTTTCTTCGGCACGTGGTTGGCTCGGTGACAAGGGGATTGCTCGCCTTGGGACGTGGAGCGGTTCGAGGAGCGGTTCGGCGTGGGACGGGAAACGGCTCGGAAGACGGTGCGGTACACCTTGCATGTACCAAGGCAAGGTTTCGGGTATGTGATTTAGTAGCTTTCTAGAATAATTTTAATAATGTCGCAGTAGTATAGACCCCTCTTGGGGTGGTCAAGTCCACCCCAAGTCGGCATAGATCCTGGCTAAGGTTCTGGCTTACCTTAGGGCCTTAGCTAAATTGTTTAGCTATATGTTTTCCGCTATGTTTTTATCCATCTATTGTCCGTCCGACTTAGGACGAGAACATATCTGTGCCTTAAGGGTCCGCCAAAACCCAATAGTGGTATCAGAGCTGAGTCTGCATGATGATCTAGGACTGCGACGTTTTTAAAATGAATGCCTTTTAAATACAAGCTAAAATTTTTAACTTTATGTGATATTGTTAAAAATGAAATCATTTTCATTATAAGATGTTTTTTTAAAATTCTTTTATGTGATAAAATTATTTTTGAAACATGGAAATTTTATGATGATTTTAAAACATAGTTTATGTAATGAAAATTATATGATAATTTTTATAAAACTGTTTTAAGTTTTAAAATCATGCTTTTAAATTTAAGTGTTAAATTTAGTTGCACATTAATTATTTATATGATAAATTTTTTAATTTTTTGATGCATGATTAATAATTATGTGATGATTGTTAAATAGTTATAAACCTTTTATGCGATATTTAGGTTAATAATTGCATGCTAATTTTATAGTTGATAAAGTTAGATTATGTTTTAATGGCCAAGCTTAATTATGTGATAATTATTGAAACCTTTTAGGTTAGCCATTAAAACCTATTTGAAATTTATAAGATAAATTTTAATGACATGTTATGTTTTAATAATCATTACAACCTGTTAAAACATAATTCCTTATTAAGGTAGTCCGTTAACGACGATTATTATTTTAATCGTTATAATAATAATTCTCATTAAATGATTATACTTTAAAAGTGTTGAAAATGATTTATTAAAATCCTAATGTTGATCAGGATAGCACGTTGATCAACGAGAACCTTATAATTGATAAGGATTTAATAAAATTTATTAAACAAATCCTAAAATTTTGAATTTTAAGGATTCAACTAGTTGATAGGATTAATTAGTTGTTAATAAAAGCCTTTTAGTCTATGGCACGCATATAAAAATGACAAGCTTCATTCAATGGACCATGATCCGGTCAATGTGCTTGGCTAAGTTTGTTGGATCACCCTAGCTAGTCTAAGGGATAAGTGATCCTGGCTTAGTCAATTCTCTGACCGTATTCCGCTGGATCGCAATGACGTGAATCATGATTATATAACACCCTGGACTATATCTAAGTCAAATATGTTAATAATCTTCGTCAAGATTAGCCGTAGCCCTCCTTGTTTTAGGGGTTGGCAACTATAGGACCCGTGTTCCAGTTGTTGAGCTACACTCAAGCTGTGACATGGCAACCTTGTAGGAACCAACTTCTTAAATACATATGATGTAATCTTGATTTGACCCAAACCATCGTGTCGTGAACACACCGAGCACCGGCGTAAGTTAATCTAATGATATAGTCTAGACTTGACCCAAACCATCTTGTCATGAATACATCGAGCACCGGCGTAAGTTAGACTAGACAAGAAAACAATGGTCCGACTAGACTAGTCATTATGATTTGGATGAGCACACTCATGATCACAAATGGCTAGGGGTAAAAACCGATAAGAGAGTCATATATGATATGATTGATGAAGAGTCATCTGCTGATCGCGGAGTTAAGCAATTTGTTGAGCTACACTCAAGGTTGTAAGACTCAGGGTGGTTGGATCTCTTTCCCATTAATTTAATTTAATTAAATCGTTCATTGATTGGCTTAAAATATCGCGAAAATAGTGGGAGGATATAGTTAGATAAAAGCCATTCTATTTATATTTAATATTGAACATATGCTAAACTAGGGTAAGTTCTCAGTTTACCAATGGAATCAAAATATAATATTCTAACAGAATAAGTTAAATGGTCCAATAGGTTGGTTAATGGAATATCAAATTAAATTCAAATTGATAGAATAAATTATATTCTCGTTGACATTAAAATGACCTTCTTAAGGACAGACTTAAGGAATATGATTTCATTAAGTTCTGAGTCCGACAAAATAAATGCACGCTACATGTCATTCGCCTCTATATGGGGCAGATGGAACATATTGATGTTCAAAAGCAAGTTTCTACATACAATTTGTTGAGTTAACTCAAGGTTGTATGGAAAACAGTTTCGATCCGCATGGTTCGAAACTTCGATCAAACTGTTTAATTCGAAGATGAGTGCATGAGCGGTACAAGACCATGTATCCAAATTAGATTTTGAGTCAAGCAACTTGTTGAGTCAACTCAAGGTTGTGAAGCTCAAATGTTTGGACACGTTAGGTGTTTGTACAGCTAGTAATTTTGTTGTGACATTTAATATCTAAATGAAATTTAGAAAAGGAAGAAGGCACTCAGGAAAGTCAATTGAGAAATATAGTTTTATTTATCATTAGTAAAGGCATAAGTATAAGGAACTGAAAATGTGACATATTTGATGTCACGATTTCATAATAATTGTTATACAAAAGACGACTAACACAATTTTGACGAATGTCGTCACCTTGCTTCTGAAGCAATGTTTTGTGTTAGTAAATTGTAATAACTATAATATATTAAATGTTAATATATGAATACACAAGATAGTAATAAACTTATATGGCAAAATATACTAGGCCGTACCAAAGTGACTAAGCTTCACAAGTCACATAAAGAGGGGTCTGACCTCTCGTATTATGAAATCTACAGACACTTGTGAACCTTATTCTCAAAGGTATGATGGCCGAAACTCCTTCTGTAAGACAGTGGGAGAATGAGTTGTTGAACTCACAGTCTCGTACATGCTGATGTACCCGGACCCAAGTCTAAGTTAGCCAGGATAAGTCGTTCTTATTATTATTACGACACGTGTTCTTGATGAAACACAAGTCTGATAAAATAGAGAACAAAATGACAGAACTATTTGAAATGATTCGATTAGATCGAAAATTCAAATACTTAGCTGTATAAATCTTGCATAAATAAAAGAAAATGTGATTTTCTCTCAGGTCAAGTATCTTAACATATTGGATGTGTTAGAGAGCATGAATCGCACTTTGTTAGACATAGTGTGACTCATGGAAAAGTGACTGAGTTACAATCCTCCCTCTGGGTTAAGTCCCAGATAGTAATGCCTTGGTTCTTGATAAGGTTCTGTGAGGACATTATCAATAAGATATTCATTAAATCAATTGTTAGGAAGTTAAAAGATTACTCGAGTCTCGTGAGACGAAGAGTCAAGTTAGACATCATAATCGATGATGGTCTAAGATAACTTCCAGGATGAAATTCAGAGTAGAGACTCCGATTAATAACTTGATGCAATCAGAAATGGTCCGAGCACGTGAATAAAGTATAGACTTTAGTTTATGTGCCTAAAGAAATTGTTTCGTATTATCTGCAAGTAAATCTTCAAGTTAAAAGATTGGTGCAGAAAGAAAGTAGTGAAGTACAGCTTACGTTGGTTGAGAATGTTTTCATCCTAATTCCTATAAACAGATTATGATGAAACTGTCTCGCCAGCAGATGCGTATAGATCTACTCGGACCGAACTCGATGTAAACGCTCATGATAACCATGAAAACTGGAGCATTTATTTATAGTTCATTTTCTAAATATGATTTAGAAAAACGAACATATATGAATTAGCCAGAGAGTTTTCAAGGTCAATGGGAGCGAATAAAACACATGTGAGGCATCGAGGGGATGGAACATATTTTGATAAAGTGGTCAAAAGAGTTTGCCACTTTTAAATATGAACCATCTAAAATGACTAATAACTTATTAAAATTATTGTCGTAAGGTACGATGAGCTGGATGAGATCCAGGAAAATTAAATGGATTCCGAAGGACTCAAATGGTTGGTCCAATATGAACATAGAAATCCCTTAAAGTCTATACAGTAGACGGTTTTAGCAGATCCACTCACGAAGCCTCCACCACATAAAGTCTAGAAAGACTTAATGATATACAGGGATAAATGGACCTAAGTGCAAGTGGGAGATGTTGGGAGATAGATATGCCCTTGAGGCAATTATCTCTGTGTAATTGTACAAACATCTTGTTCGTAATAACAGTAAGTTGTTTGGTATAAATTTATCTAAGTTAATCATAATGTAGTTTTCATTAAATAGTAACTTAGGTAAAGTCCTGAGACTTAATGCAAGGTCAAACATGTATCGAGATGAGTATCTCTATCATGGAGAAATGCTTGACCGTCTGTAGCATAAGTCTAAAAGGGTTTGTGGTCGTAGATGTTTCGAGAAAAGGATATCGAAACATCGGATAGACCATTGTGTCTTAGTCTTCACCGTATAACGGTGACGATGATCTCATGATCGTTTGACTTGGCGAAGTCGAAGACGAGACACATGTGCTCATTGGAGAATGAGTTCACTTATCGACCCAAAAGGAGTTGTCATATGGTTTTGATTGACCAATCTATCAATGATAACTCTTAGTGATGATAGGCAAGTTAGTCTTATGACTTGAGGTCATTGTACGAACCTGTGCGTGAACGGTGTGACTTAGATCACTAACTTAACTTTGAGGCTAGGCATGTCGAAAGGTCTTTGCTTGGGTGACATTTGAAGCGTGGGAGGAGAGTAATGACCAAGATAGGATTCGTCTCTCCCGGTCAATGGGAGTTAGTGTCGTAGTGTTAGTTCGGTCTTTAGTGAAAACTCTGGCCAGAGTATGTTGGAAGAAGTCCAACATTATTTGACTAAAGAACGATGGAGACTAACCGGATTCAAGATATTTGGGTTGACAGTTTAACAGTACCCTAGTCTTAAGTCAAACGACATAGTTTTGAGAAGAGACTAAAACTGCGGAATTCATAACGGACAAAGTCAGGGTGGTCCCGATAATACTCATGTCGATGAGTTAACTACATAAGTATGATACTGAAACAGGGACGATAACTGTTGCTCATGGTCACTACCGTCTGGGGCTTTTAGTCCCACCTGTAGTAGGGTCAGGCTGTAGGGTCTCACACAGAGTGCGACATTCGTCTAGTAATATGTAGAAACATTAGGGAGAATATGCATTTGATGCAAGGGATAGACCACTGCAAAGAGTTTGCAGTTATCTTCTACATTTGGGATAAATGATCCTGAGTGAAAGTGGGAGCTGTTGGAGAATGTATGCCCTCAGATCATTTGTATTTGATGCAAATGATATTTTAAACTTAGATAGGGGACTATTTTTGCATGTGATGCAAAAGGATTTAAATATGTATTAAATTATTTAAGATAATATTTAATATAATAATACATTGAAAAGTTTACCTGGATGACGGGATCGTCCCGCTCTAAACACAGGTTCGAACAGCGTCCAAAACGGACGCTAAATGCAAATGATATGCCCAAAACCGTCTAAAAGGCACTATAGGCCTTGCCCATGCCCAACTAGGCATGGGTCAACACAAAACTGCCTTAAGCCAACCAAGGCCAGGCGGCATGGGCCTGGGTGCCCTGGGCACCAGGCCCAGGCACCCTGGGCCTGGGCGCATGGCACCTTGACGCTTGGCCCAGGGCCCAGGTGGCCTGGGCCTGGGCACCAGGCGGCCTGGGCCTGGGCGCCTGGCGCCTGGGCGCCTGGCGCAGGGCCCAGGCGGCCTGGGCCTGGGTGCCTGGCGGCCTGGGCCTGGGCGCCTAGGCCTGGGTGCCCTGGGCGCCAGGCCCAGGCGCCCTGGATGCCTGGCACCCAAGCGCTAGAGCCCGGCGCCCCGGCGCCAGGGCTCGAGCGCCCCAGGGCCCAGGCGCTTAAGCACCCTGCGTGCTTGGCCCAGGCATGGGCAGCGCCTAGGTAGGCTGCCAGGCTACCCAGGCTAGCTGGGCCCGCTCAGGCTGACTGGGCAGTGCGGCCCACACCTAGGGTTTCGAACCATATGTGCAGAATTTTGGGTGACAGCTGATTTTGAACGAAAATCTAGTTTCGGGCTCATCTTTGGACGATCAATTGAGGGGTCAAACAGACTCCGATTGACTCACTATTTTTTCCTACGCATTCACCGTTTAGCGCCCTTCGATTTGATAGGTTGTATCAAGATCGAAGCTCAACGGTGAGGGAGTTAAAATTCATGGAAGTTTGGCCTTTATGACATGCAAAATAACTTGAATTTATTAATTCCAAAACTTTAGTCCCACATCAGAAGTGGAGTAAATGGGAGGGGTCAGCCACCTATATAACTAGGGAGCTCCCCCTTTCCTCTAAACTTGTCCCAAGCTCTAGATCTGAGCAGCTCCCAAAAATGTTGGAGCACGCTCGGATCTAAGCTTAAATTTTCTCTTCTCCCTAAAATTCTGCCTTGCTCTTGAAGGGCTCTAGCAAAGCCACGAAGGGGTTCGGGTCTAAACCGGAGTCTTGGCGAATGTTCACATGCAGGTGAAACTTTCTTCAGCGTGTGGTTGGCTCGGCGACAAGGGGATTGCTCGCCTCGGTACGCAGAGCGGTTCGAGGAGCGGTTTAGCGTGGGATAGGGAGCGGCTCAGAAGACGGTGTAGTACACCTTGCATGTACCAAGGCAAGGTTCTGGGTATGTGATTTAGTAACTTTCTAGAATAATTTTAATAATGTCGCAGTAGTATAGATCTCTCTTGGGATGGTCCACCCCAAGTCAGAATATATCCTGGCTAAGGTTCTGTCTTACCTTAGGGCCTTAGCTAAATTGTTTAGCTATATGTTTTCCGCTGTGTTTTTATCCATCTGTTGTCCGTCCGACTTAGGACGGGAACAGATCTGTGCCATAAGGGTCCGCTAAAACCCCACAGTAACATCCTTGCATCTCGTCCTCTCCCTCCCAAGTAGATTCTCTTGACGAATCGTGACACCACATCCGCCTGACTAGATCAACAGTCATGTTCCTAAAGACCTTCTAACATCGATCTAGGATCTCCACTGGTTGCTGCTCGTATGTCAAGTCCGGACGAACTGCGATCTCCGAGTAGTCCACGACATGACTTGGGTCGCTCACATAGCGACGCAACTGCGAGATGTGGAACACATTGTGCACTCCCTCTAAGGCAGGGGCAGTGCAAGCTTGTAGGTCACGTCTCCTACTCTCTCCATAATATCGAAAGGCCTAATGAATCGATGACTATGCTTTCCTCTCCGACCAAAACGAATCAATCCTTGGTTGGTGAGATCTTCAGAAAAACTTGATCACCGGGCTGAAACTCCAGGTGTCGACGTTTCGCATCTGCCCAATGCTTGTACCTGTCCTAAGCCAGCTGTAGCTTCACTCTGATGGTCCAAACCACATTCACGGCTTCTGTGATTAGCTCAGGACCAACCAACTCTCAATATACTACATCATACCAGCTCAAGGAGGATCGGCGCTTCCTCCCATATAGTTCCGCAAAAGGCGCCATGCCAATGCTAGACTGGTAACTAATGTTGTATACAAACTCCACCAAATGGAGATGGTCTTCCCATGATCCTTTGAAGTCCATCATACATGCCCGCAGCGTGTCTTCAAGTATCTATATAGTATGCTCTGACTGACCATCTGTCTGTGGACGGTAATCTGTACTAAAGCTAAAGTGGGTTTCCAAGCTCTCCTAGAGGCTCCTCCAGAAACAAGATGTGAACCTGGTGTCTCTGTCTGAGACAATGCTGAAAGGAACTCCATGCAGCTTCACGATTTCATCCATGTACTTCTTGGCCAACATTCCTGTAGACTGGCCTACTTTAAAAGGAATGAAGTACGCTGTCTTGGTCAATCGGTCTACGATCACCCAGACATCGTCATTCTGCTACGTACTCTTGGGTAGTCCAGTCACAAAGTCCTTCGTGATGTGCTGCCACTTCCACTCCGGAATAGGCAAGGGCTGTAATAAGCTAGCAATCCTCTGATGTTTAGCCTTCACCTGTTGACACACAATACACTTCGCCACTCTCCATGTGACGCTTCTCTTTATGTCATGCCACAAGTAATGCTATCGCATGTCCTTGTACATCTTGGTACCTCCAGGATGTATAGAGTATGGAGAACTGTGAGCTTCCTTAGCCTTCACCTGTTGACACACAATACACTTCGCCACTCTCCATGTGATGCTTCTCTTTATGTCATGCCACAAGTAATGTTATCACAGGTCCTGGTACATCTTGGTACCTCCAGGATGTATAGAGTATGGAGAACTGTGAGCTTCCTCCAATAGCTCCTCTCTAATGGCACCGGATGGTACACAGATCATGTCCGCAGACCTCAAGGATCCATCTGCATGAATCTTAAACTATGGCCTCTAGCCTGCTATCACCAGGCCTTTGATCTTTCGCAGCTTCTCATCATCCATCTTATCCTGTCCACCAATGTCGACTGGATGTGCATGCCCATCAAAGATGTAATCATCACTGGTAGAATCACTTCTATACCCATATCCCGGATCTCTTGCTCCAACCTCCACTGAGTCATAAGCGTCATCACTACTGGTAGACGACTCAACGCATCAGGTACGACATTGACTTTCCCAGGATGGTACTGAAGGTCAATGTAAAAATCCACCATAAGCTCGACCCATGTCTCTGACGCATGTTGAGCTCCTTCTGAGTAACGAGATACTTCAAACTCTTATGATCCGAGAATACCTTCATGTGCTCCCTCAATAGGAAGTGCCTCCAAATCTTCAATGCAAAAATCGATGTCGCCAACTCAAGATCATGAGTGGGCTAGTTCTTCTCATGGATCTTCAACTGCCTGGATGCATATACTACGACTCGATCGTACTGATGTCGCACGCATCCAAGTCCATTGCCAGATGCATCATATAAGACTTTGAATCCTCCTGATCAGTCTGGAATGATCAAAATGGGTGCAGTCGTCAACCTCCTCTTCCGTTCCTGGAAAGCATCCTCACATGCTTTGGACCAAACAAACACCACATCCTTTCTCGTCAATCGCGTCATGGCTCATGCGACCTTCGAGAAGTCTTTAATGAACCTTCGGGAGTAGCCAGCGAGTCCCAAGAAACTTCGAATCTCGGTCACTGTTCGAGGGACTGGCCAGTTTTGAACATCTGCTACTTTTTCAGGATCAACAGCAATCCCTTCTCCTGACACCATGTGGCCTAGGAATGCCACCTCGTTCAGCCAGAACTCACACTTACTAAGTTTGGCATAAAGCTGGTGTCTTCTCATGGTCTCGAGAACCTTCCTGAGATGTTCTGCATGCTCTATCACATTCTTCGAGTAGATGAGAATGTCGTCGATGTAGACTACTACGAACTTGTCCAAGTATTCATACAATACTAGGTTCATGAGACTCATAAATACAGCGGGTGCATTGGTCACACCAAACGACATCACTAAGTACTCATAATGTCCGTATCTGGTTCTGAATCTTGGGAACATATTCGTCTTTCACCTTCACTTGATGGTGCCCTGTCCTCAGATCCAAGCTTCGAATAGACGCTTGACCCCCCGAGCTGATCGAAAAGATCATCGATGCACGATAGAGGGTACTTGTTCTTCACTGTGACTTTGTTCAGCTCATGGTAGTCAACGCACATACGTATGGATCCGTCTTTCTTCTTTCCCAGCAATATAGGAGATCCCCAGGGAGATACACTAGGTCATATCATCCCTTCTTCAGTAGCTCATCTAGTTGGACTTGCAATTCTTCTAGCTCAGATGGTGCTAAATGATTTGGTCCCTTGGATATCGGTTGGTCTCCTGGCATTAGTTCGATGGAAAATTTGAGGGTGCGATCCGGAGACAAACCTATAAGGTCATCTGGAAACACATCCATCAACTCTTGAACCACCTCTAGTATATCGGGCTCAGCTTCCATTGTGGATGTTACTCCTTCGTCTGACCTGGCTCTGTACTCCACAGGACTTACCGATCTGCTTCCAATAATAAACTCGAACTTTGGATGATCAGGAATCTCGAAGACTACCCTCCTTCGATAATAATCGATGGTGGCATGGAAAGTTCCCAACCAATCTATCCCGAATATAGCATCAAAGTTCGGGATATCTAACATCATGAAGTCAGCAAATAATGCTCGCCCACAAATCACTACGGGGCATTGAGGATACCCACTAGTTGCCTTTATCACTCCACCACCCGTGTTGACATTCCAACCGATGCTAAATGTTTGACAGGAACTGTATGGGTGCGAACGAATCGATTCACCAGAAAGCATTGTGATGCTCCCGAGTCGAACAAGGAGATGGCGGGTTTCCCAGCTACTAGTATGGCACCTAGGTTACAAACACTAATCTAAGCAACCAATGCTAATGAAATAAATGAATTACTAAATATTCTAGAAATATTGATGTGATCACTTGACCGGTAGCATCAGCCTCTTCGACAGTCATAGTGTAAGCCTGGCATTTCGGTGGTGGCTGCTGCCTTGCTTGCTGAAACACCCTCTGCTGTGGAGGTAGAGGTGGACGATGTGGACCATTCCCAGTCGGTGTAGCATGTGGAGCTGGGGTTGGAGCATGTTGCTTATAATGTGGCCAATCCCTAGCCAGGTGTCCTGACACCCCGTAAACTAGACAAAGGCCTAAAAGACTTCCACACGCAGACTTGAAGTGTACAGGCTTCCCACAAAAGTGTCAGATCGGGTGGGCCTGCTGTTGTTGCCCTGACTAATTAAACTAAGTCTGCTAAATAGGGCGGTGCATCTGTGGCCGTCTGCTTGGCCCAGTATGGGTCGGTGGGGGCCTCATAGAAGCTTCCAGTCTAAGCTCTTTCTCTGCTACCTTTTCGACCATCTCATGGTTATAGGCAATGGTCAGAACTGCAACATATGTTGTCAGACTAGCAGTGACCAACTTCCTTCGAATCTCAATGTTGAGCCCATGTTGAAAATGTTGGGCGCGAGTCAGTGCATCTGCAACCATCTCCGGGGTAAACCTGCTGAGCCTGGAGAACTCAGCGTTATACTGGTCCACAGTCAGCGAGCCATGCTTCAGATTGATGAACTTCTTCCTCATCATGATCTTTGCTTGTGGCAGAAAATACTGAGCGTTGAAGTATTGGTAAAGACATCCCACATAATCGGCAATCCACAGCAGTCCTCTACCACCTAACACCAATCTTGAGCACCATAAGTCAGTTGCTACTTGGCGGTAGCCACACATGCTTCATCTCGAATCTGAGATGCTCTCAGATCATAAGTGATGCTCCTGAGCCATTCCTCTGCCTGAAGATGGTTCTCAGCCCCAGCAAAAGTCTTCGGGCTCATCGCTCGAAAGTGATAAGCACTCGTGTCAGCTTTTGGATCTATAAGAAAAGCCTGCCCCAGCTGCTGCTGAAGGGCAAAAATACCCCGCATGAAATCTTCTGTAGTCAATGGTGTAGTCGGGGGTGTTGTCGTGTTAGGTCTATTGTAGCTCCATTACCGACATCATTCTGGTTGGGACTGATAGGCTCATATTTTAGACTTTATTTCTACATATTTGCATGCCATTTAGATTGCTCATATCGTGCTTTTCACGATTATTCGACGATATTTCGATGCTTTTCACTATTTCTTGGTTTTCGTCTGATTTCAGGAGATATGGAGCAATCGGGAGCAATTTAAAGCTAGAGTACTCACACGCATGCCGAAGAATCGCCCATGATCATATCGGAGAGCTACCGGCGCTGGAGGATGAGTGGAAGAAGAAGAACATCAAAATAATCGACAAGGACGCGAGGAGGAGAAGAAAAGAGTTCAGAAACAGGCCACTCGGCCGAGTGGAGAAGCCACTCGCTCGAGTGAAGCAACTGACTCGGTCGAGTAACACTAATACGAAGATAATTTCCAGTCTGAGTGCCTAAATGTACACGGCCGAGTGGTAACTTTCACTAGGCCAAGTAAGAACTCCACTCGCACGAGTGGAGGCAAAGATTCTGAAGAAATCCAAGGCGACTTCTCTGTTTTTGGAGGGACTACAGACTGTCCTACTCGACCGAGTAGACTTCTCACTCGATCGAGTGAGAAATCCTACTCGGCCGAGTTGCATGAGTGCCTGAACGCGAATATCTCTGTCTATTCTACAGATTTGGCACTCGACCGAGTAGCACAGACAGCCAGCCTTGAAAACTAGGGTTTCTGGCCGTGCAAGGGTAGTTTGGTCTGGATTTTTTGGGGTCTTTTGGGCATGTATTTAAGCCTAGTTTTGTCTCCAGCCCCAGGGGAGACCAGAGAGACTTCTTAGAATAATTTTTCTTTAGTTTTAATTTTAGTTAAGCTTTTGTATTGGCGAGAGATTGAAGACTTGTTCTTAATTTTCTATTTGAAGCTTCTTCGCAATATTGGTTTGTCTTGATCTCTTGAAAGTTTTAATTTTTATGTTATATCTCCTGCTAGATCTGAGTTTTGATATAAATTCTATTGTTGATCTTGCTTTCCTATTGATTTATAGTATGATTTGTGAGTAGTTCCTTTGCTATAGGGCAAAGGGATGAACCCAATGGATCCAATGCGTGATTTATGATATCTATGAATTGATGTGACATTAGGCTTGTTAGATGGGTTAGATCTTGATTGATTTACTACGGATATATAGGGATTTCTCTTGGATCTTGAGAGCTCGAGAGAGGATTTTGAACTAAGGAAAGCCCTAGATATTCGATATAGGATTACAACCAAAATGCCCTAGAATTGGTGCACCCGCGACCAAAGCTATCATTTTTTTGTTCTCCTATATTTATATTCGTTTGCACGACGAAGAAACGGATACGAACTATCACGATCTAGATCCAAACCCAAGTTGCGTGACATCGAGCTTGAGTTGGGATTGGACATAATTGTCGATCTTAATGCTAGTGGTTTAGATTAGGCTTGTGCGACAGCAAAGCTCTAGTTTAGATTGTTATAGACTTGCGTAGCATGACAGCGTGCACAGGTTCTCCATGTAGTTACGACAAGTTCACCTTAAAACCAAGTTTAATTCCATGGTAATTCATAACTCACATTGATACTTGAAAATCCATAATGGGGATTCCCTTGCCCTAGACATCTTTATTATATTGAATTTTATCCGTACTCGAACGATTGTGACACCAACCATTCCCAAATAATTTTCCACCAAGTAGCTTAGTAATTAACATAGAGTACCATCATTAGTCCCCCCCCCCCCGCTGTGATTCGATACCCGCTTGCCACTTAACCATGCACTTGCGGTGAAGCTACATCCTTCTCCGGGTGCGTATGCGGAGAGCGATCAAGTTTTTGGCACCGTTGCCGGGGAGGCGACGGTATTTTATTTTCTTTACTTAGCTATTTTTCTTTCTTTATTTTATTTTTCTTTTTTCTTTTATTCCTCTATTGCGCTAACAAATCCTTATAGTTTCTCTCTCTTTTGTGCATGTACACGAGATCTACAGCATCCGACAAAGATATATTATTTGATCCTGAGATCGAGCGCACGGCAAGGAAACTTAGAGCAAAAAAGAGATCAATTCTAGAGGAGAACCAAATGGCGGAGGAAACTAGAGATGAGCGATTACAGCGGACCACTCGGCTTGTCTCCATCCGAGATAGGCTTACCCCGAACAATTCGGCTACTATATCTTCCATACTTATGCCAGAGTAGGAGGTTGACAAGAACTTTGAATTGAAGATGGGGCTTATTGTGCTGATGCAACAAGACCCCTTCCATGTGAATTCATAAGAGAACCAGCACTACCATATACAAACGTTCTTAGCGAAGTGCGCCACTTTTCAGATGTCGAGTGTGTCGGTGGATGCTATCCGATTGCGCCTTTTCACTTTTACTCTTCATGAAAAGGCTTTATATTGGCTAAGGACGCAAGCTCATGGGACATTTTCTACATGGTACGAGATATCTAAAGCATTCGTTAACAAATTTTATCCCCCGTCAAAGACCGTGAAAATACGGAATGCCTTTATGTCCTTCAAGCAAGGCCCCCAAGAGTCTCTCTATGAAGTGTGGGAGCGGTTTAAAAATCTCCAACATCAATGCCCCTACCATAGCATCGACGACTGGGAGCTTGTGCACAGCTTCTATAATGGCTTGAAGGCGGACACCAAGATGATAATCGACTCCACTGCCAATGGGGCAATTCTATCAAAGACGTCGAAGGAAGCTACAACATTACTAGAGGAGATGGCCTCCAACAATCAGCAATGGGCTGATGAGAGGGGCCAATCTTCATCAACTTTGAAACCGGCGAGCGTTTATGAATCCAAGGTAGTGGCGAAACTTTCTACTAAGTTTGACTCTCTCTACAAGGTAGTAGAGAGAATTGAGAAGAGAATGTGTGAGCCCTATGGAGGACCCAACACATCTACATCCGGAGGGGGCATGAGTGATTGGCAAGACCAAGGCCAAATCATGTATGTTGGAGGCGAGCAAAATGAAGGAGCCATGCAGCAAGTGCAATACATTGCCGGTGGAGGTTAACAGCAGTTATTGGGTGAACCCGGCGACTAAGGGTCACCCCAGATTTTCTTATGTCAACAATGAGGAAGCCTTGACTCCCCCTTAACAACAACCACCACCGCAACAACAACAAGCTCGGCCTCCTCAACAACAACAACCATATCAATAAAGGCTGCCCCAACAACAACAATATCAACCAAGGTAACAAGCGGGGCCTTATAGACCCCCCCCGGATACAATCAAGGATGGAGGCCACAAAACCCTCCACCGGTGCCACCAAGATCCGATCATGAAGCTAGAGTTGAGGAATTTATGGTCGAGCAAAAGAAGATCAATGCAAAATTGACGGCGGGCCAAGATAGCCTCAACACAATTATGGCACAATTAGCAGAGCAAATCACTTTGCTCAACAAGGCTCAACTACAATTGCCGGCTCAACCGGAGCAAAACCCGAGAAGCAACACCAGCCACATCAATGCGGTAGTGGCGGTGACTATGAGAGGCAGAAATGATACCACTCTCACTATGGTTCAAGCTAAAAGCCCAAGGGAGAAAATTTCGATTGAAAAGGAGCAAATAATTGAAGAAGAGAGCCCCAAGACAGCAAATAATGAAGAGAAATCTGAAGCGGATGAACCTTAAAAGGAGCGAACCTATATACCACCCATACCATTTCCACAACGGTTGGCGAAGGACAAGATGGAGAAGAAATTCGCCAAATTTATGGATTACTTGTGAGGGATTAGCTTGAACATCCCGTTCTTGGACGCAATAATTGAAATCTCGACGTATGCCAAGTTCTTAAAGGACTTGATCACGGGAAGGAAGCAGACGGAGAAGATAATGCTAGCCGAGCAAGGTACTTGATTCGTCAACACGGAGAAGTTACTGACGAAGATGAAAGACCCTGGAAGTTTTCAAATTACATGCACTCTTGGCGGGGTCCCCCTCCAAAAAGCATTGGTGGACTTAGGAGTGAGCGTGAGCCTCATGTCGCTCAATATGTTCAAGAAGATCAACACGGGGACCAACCTCAAGGCCACGAATACGAAGATACAACTCGTCGATGGGCGAATTACTAGGCCGGTGGGGATCTCCAAGAATGTGCCACTCCAAATACCGGGAGGTCTTTGTGTGCCATGCGACTTCGTCATCTTGGATATAAAAGAAGAGGGTGATACATCGCTTATACTTGGATGCCCCTTCTTAGCCACTGCTAGAGTCATAGTAGATGTGAGAGAAGGAACGTTGTCTCTCAACGTTGGCAATATAGCGGTTGAATTCCATCTTTCCAAGACAATGAAGCAAAGGTCTTGGCCGAAAGAAGCGGACTATGTGGACCTCCTTGATGAGGTCATAGATGACGCCATGCCTTATGCCGTTGGAGCCGTGCACAATGATAGCCTTGATAAAACACCAAATACCGAAGAAGGCACTACTATTGGAGACCCACCGGATCCTCTCACCGAGGAAGAGAAGAACAACACTGATGTCGTGAGGATTAGATAGCTCTGCAATCTCTCTACGGTGAAGCACAAGAAGAAAGTTCCACTGGAAAATACATCTCCACCGTCGGAAAAGACCAAAGATGTCAAGAGCACAAGCTTGGGGAAATCATCCCTCGCTATCATTAAAGAGGAGACGCACACTAGGGAGGCCAAAGAAGAGCTAGCGCTACATCTGAACCCTCATGGCCTTCCTGGAAAGTTTGACATGCACATATCCTATGCGCAAGCGCATCTCCTATGCATCGAACATCGCACACTAATCGCAAAATCCCAAGGGGTCGAGCTCAAGACCTTAAATGAGCGCTTGTCAGGAGGCAACCCGATGCTTCTAACTTAGTTTTTAGTTGAATTTTACTTTCATTTTTGTTTTAGATCTTTATTAGTTTATAGAGTCAAGAGTCTAGGAAGAATCTGACGACCAGCTATGAGTTTCATTGCAGGAAGAAGATGAGAGGAGTCCATATGAATGGAGAATAGCCATGGCGATGGAGAGCACTCCAAGAACACGCTTAAATGCCAAAGGAATGAAGGAACAGACGGGAGAGGAAGAAACAGAAAGCGTCGCAAAACAGAGAGTCTGGAGATGAAAAGAGCAGCCCACTCAGTCGAGTGACTTGTTCACTCGACCAAGTGAAGACCCTACTCGGTCGAGTAGGGTACTATATAAGGAAATCTCAAAAAACCCCCTCTAAAATTATATGCCACTTGGCTTAGTGACTTGGTCACTCGACAGAGTGAATTTGATACCATATTGCTCTAAAAATTTCTCTGTGAGGCCTGTTTACTCGGCCAAGTAGCTTAGTCCACTCGACCGAGTGATTATTCCTACTCGGCCGAGTAGGAGAATGTAGCAGAATATTCGAAAAACCATACTCTGTTTTAATTACCACTCGACCGAGTGGAACTTGCCACTCGACCAAGTGACTCGAACCACTCGGCCGAGTCATCCAACCCCGCCAAGACCCTATCCTCACCCAATTTTTCGACCCCTAGGAAGTCATTCTCTGCTGATTTCATAACCTCCCCAGTCGTCGACCTTTCTGTCTCTGCAGCTGTTGTTTTCACCGAGAGCGTCGTGACATTTGTCACCATGTCTGTGTCCACGACCTCTCTACCTGTCTCGTCCTCTGTCGATGCCTCGTCCTCCTCTGTCGATGCTCACACTTCTGAGAGCATACTTGCGTCTTAGCCTCCCATAGAGGCTGAGCGCCTTTTAGTGAGCACCGCCCCGCACACGCACCCGACAGTGGCCCCACTCATCTACAGTGGCCATGTGCGACAGCCCCACCCTCCACCTATTCAACCCTCAGCTCCCGCTCCCGACGCCCTTGTCCAGCAGCTTTGTGCTGTCGGGGGCAGTGAGTGGACTCAGAGTGGATTTTAAGGCTCTCATCGCTACTGTTAGCTTCCAGCAGGCCCACGTTGCCATGATCTCTGGTATTCAGCTCACGCTGAACCAGATTCTAGATCGCCTGCGACAGCTTCAGCCATCCCAGCTTGCCTCTCAGGAGCCTGCACCTCTGCCACCATCGCCCCTATCACAGGAAGGTGATGGCGCTGCACCACCAGTCTAAGCACGCACTCTGGATGCCTGTCATATTTTGCTCCACCTCTTGCCCCATCATTTTGACATCATTTTGCTTGCACATATGTTTTGATCACTTTTTGCAGGGCATTATCATATATATATCAGTTTGGGGGAGAGTATGTATTTCGGGCCCACATTTTGTATCCATTTTGCATATACCATCCATCATTTGCATGCTTGTTGCATTCATCATCTGCATATATCATGCCATATTTTATTTTCTTTATTTTCCTTTTATTTTGCATAATCCATGCATCCACACCCACCCACCCCTATCTTATGCGTCCTAGTGCCACACGTAGCACATTGAGGACAATATGTAGTTTAGCTTGGGGGAGTGAGTGTACACACGCACATTTTATTTTCTTCATCTTTATCTTTATTTTTCATCTTTCTTTATTTTTCACTTATTTTCACTCGCTTTTTCATTTTTTTTATTGACATGCATCACGTTTTCTTACTTTTGGAGTTACTTGCATATATATAGTTAGTTTTTATTTTCATCCTTATTTCTTTTAATTTCTTTGCTAGAGATGAATTCCCTATGATAACTATATCTTGGAGTTTGCTTTACTCTTATGCAAGTATTCTCTTGACATGATATCATTTTTATTTCTGATATCATATGCGATATATTGCTATGCATTTGAGAAAAAGAACTTCCATCGTTTATCATGTGCTTATGAATGCAATTTTAGCATTAACTGAGTCCTGGATTATTATTATTGTATACTCTTTGTAGAAAACACACGAAGCTTCATGCATTGATTTCTTATACTTGGAGAACCACTTTGCATCTCTATTATCACTTCTTTTTTGCATGAATTGTGTATTGAACTTCCAGGTTGAATGAATGATTGTCATTTGATATGATTAGATTAGTTTACTTTTTGTTATCAAACTGACTAGATTAATTACCCTGCTAAAGTTGTTGTGCGCATACAAAAGGAGTGAACCGAGCGTTATATATATTTCTTTCTCCACATATCTTGAACGTCATTTCTATACTTATAGTCATTGGTGAATCTCCCCATAATGAATCCTATATTTGCATCTTCCCCATGCTAAAAAGAATAAGCTCTATGAATCCCAAAATCTCAAACAAAAAAATATTTGTCTTTCTATCTTATTTGGGATTGTTCTTGTGTATATAAAAAAACACAAAAGAGAAGAAAAAAAGGAGAAAAAGAGAAAAGAGAAATAAAAAGGAAGTCCATTTGTATATAACAATCCCTTCTTTCCTTTTTCTTCCTCATTTTTCTCTTATTCATTTGGAGCTACAAAAATATGGGGAAAGTCGTATTTTTATATTTGATGCCACCAAGCTTATAGATAAGCTTGGGAAATGGGATCCAATGACGTGCGAGAGAGTGACTACCTATATGTGCATGACAACCTAAGATAGGTAATTTTTGATACTTAGGGAGATTACTTAAGTATAACGACGTCTATGAATTGAAAATTGGCAAGAGATTCATGAAAACCATATTTTTCTATTCTTATTGATTTGAAATGTGTGATATCTCTTATACTCCAAGTAGAAAGTAATCAATTGAAAAGTGTGTGATCCATGATAATGTATATCGCTTTATATGCCTTAGACGATGTTGATTCTAAAATGATTTCATATTTCATATGATTCTCGATGTTCATAGTTTTTCTATCAAAAGCACCTATATGAAATGATATCGAAGTGAAAAGCTTTAGCATGTTTATATTCATTGTTCGTGCTATTTGAGTATGCAACTCCAAGTTCTGAGAGAATGATCTAGCACCTTCACCTCTTCATCTTCTTTTTCCTTCATTCCTTTTCCATTATTTTTATTCGCCAATTTCGTCTTTTTACTCATCTTCCTCGAGGACGAGTAAGAGGTAAGCTTGGGGGATTTTGATATGCTCATATTTTACACTTTATTTCTGCATATTTGCATGTCATTTAGATTACTCATATCGCGCTTTTCATGATTATTCGATGATATTTCGATGCTTTTCACTATTTCTTGGTTTTCGTCTGATTTCAGGAGATATGAAGCAATCGGGAGCAATTTGGAGCCTAGATACTCACACGCATATCGGAGCATCGCCCATGATCATATCAGAGAGCTAACTGTGCTTGAAGATGAGTGGAAGAAGAAGAACGTCGAAAGAATAGACGAGAAAGCGAGGAGGAGAAGAAAAGTGTTCAGAAACAGGCCACTCGGCCGAGTGGAGAAGCCACTCGGCCGAGTGGAGAAGCCACTCGCCCGAGTGAAGCAGCTTACTTGGCCGAGTAACACTGATACGAAGATCATTTCCAGCCTGAGTGCCTAAATGTACTCGGCCGAGTGGTAACTTCCACTCGGCCGAGTAAGAACTCCACTCGCCTGAGTGGAGGCAAAGATTCTGAAAAATCCACGGCGACTTCTTTGTTTTTGGCGGGATCTGCAGACTGTCCTACTCGACCAAGTAGACTTCTCACTCGACCGAGTGAGAAATCATACTCGGCCGAGTGGCATGAGCACCTGAACGTGAATACCTCTGTTTGTTCTGTAGATTTGGCACTCGGCCGAGTAGCGCCGACAGCCAGTCTTGAAAACTATGGTTTCTGGCTGCGTAGGGGCAGTTTGGTCTGGATGTTTTGGGTCTTTTAGGCATGTATTTAAGCCCAGTTTTGTCTCCAGCCCCAGGGGAGCCAGAGAGACTTCTTAAAATAATTTTTCTTTAGTTTTAATTTTAGTTAAGCTTTTGTATTGGCGAGAGATTGAAGACTTGTTCTTAATTTTCTATTTGAAGCTTCTTTGCAACATTGGTTTGTCTTGATCTCTTGAAAGTTTTAATTTTTATGCTATATATCCTGCTAGATTTGAGTTTTGATATGAATTCTATTGTTGATCTTGCTTTCCTATTGATTTCTAATATGATTTGTGAGTAGTTCATTTGCTCTAGGGCAAAGGGGTGAACCCTATAGATCCAATGCGTGATTTGTGAGATCTATGAATTGATGTGACATTAGGCTTGTTAGAGGGGTTAGATCTTAATTGATTTACTACGGATAGATAGGGATTCTCTTGGATCTTGAGAGCTCGAGAGAGAATCTTGATCTAAGGAAAGCCCTAGATATTCGATTTAGGATTACAATCGAAATGCCCTAGAATTGGTGCGCGACAGCAACCAAAGCTAGCATTTTTATTGTTCTCCTATATTTATATTCGTTTGCACGACGATGAAACGGATACGAACTATCACGATCTAGATCCGAACCCAAGTTGCGCGACAGCGAGCTTGAGTTGGGATTGAACATAATTGTCGATTGTAATGCTAGTGGTTTAGATTAGGCTTGCACGACAGCGCGGCTCTAGTTTAGATTGTTATAGACTTGTGTAGCGTGACAGCGTACGTCGGTTCTACATGCAGTTGCGACAAGTTCACCTTAAAACCCAGTTTAATTGCATGGTAATTCATAACTCGAATTGATGCTTGAAAATCCATAGTGGGGATTCCCTAGCCCTAGACATCTTTATTATATTGAATTATCCGTACTCGAACGATTGTGACACCAACCATTCCTAAATAATTTTCCACCAAGTAGCTTAGTAATTAACGTTGAGTACCGTCATTAGTCCTCCATGTGATTCGATACCCGCTTGCCACTTAACCGTGCACTTGCGGTAAAGCTACATCCTTCTCCGGGTGCGTATCTGGAGAGCGATCAGAGGCCCCCATTTAGATGATTGGTCCCGGATCCAAAAGCACCGTCCTTGCTTCCTGAAGTGTTCATTTCCATTGCTTACATATGTTTCATAAGGTTTGATCAGTTTTATTGAGTATTTTAGGCGTCACATTCTGAACTTCCTGTAATGTTCATGTAGTATTTAGTGTGGACCTGCATGGGCCACCAAATCTGTAATGACCCACTCCCAGGGCCCATTACTGTTTAGAACATGCGCAAGTCCTGCTAGGCACTAATGAAGTCAATACATGCTCCGTTGCAGAAATATGCCAAATACTCATACATGAAAATGAAATACAACCTTATTACAAGCCAGCAGCATATAGAAAAGAAAATACAGTCTGAATACAAATACACACCAAGCCACACTGTAACGGTCGGTACTCACTATTTGTTATACGGATGTGCGTATAGCAATTTCGAGTACCTGATTGGTTTTGTTGCTTTGTGTGTGAGTCGTGTCGTTGTGTCGATAGGGTCGTAGCACCTTGGTTACATCCTTAGCAAGCCAATCCCGACGTGTGCCCAACTTGGAATTACAGTCGCCTTGGACCCCGTATCCTTTATACGCTTTACGTGCACATAGTCTTGTCCGTGCACGTATTTATTTTAGACCTTGTTTGTATCCGAACTCTATGGTGTGATATGTCGTTGTGACCCTCTCTGAGAGTATTAAAATTGTGGTGTTAATTTGGAACGTCATTTTACGGGTCGTTCTCCCATGATTTGACCTTATTTGAAGAGACGTCACGATTCTCACTTTTGACGTGAGACATTTTTATTTTTAATTTCGTTTCTCGTCATCGAAATTATGATCCGTCTTCTCTGTCTTCTTTCTCTCGTCGTCCCGGTCACCCCAGTATTTATCTTACAATTTATGGGCTTCGTTTGACCTACTTTCACTTTTTGCCCAACCTAATTTGATTCAGCCCTAAGTTTCACATGGCACGTATTCCCTATTATTTTAATATCAATCTTAGTCTTCCCCTAATTGTGACTTGGCCTTTTCCCCACTCATGGCCGCACACATGAGAGAGAGGGTTGAGAGATTGGTCTTTCTGTAATTGATAATGGCAAATTCTTTTCAAAACAAAACAACCCAACAACTCTATAGTCCTAGCTCCCACGTGGGTATCAGGCCCCTTCACCTAGTTAATAATACCTAGGGTATTATTTTAAGAACCCTAGCCCATGTTTTTCTCTCAGCCTTCACGAAAACAGCCGCAGCCCTCCTATACTTTTCGCACGCAACCAAGAAAACCCATGGGCTCTCCGACTTAGATCTCTCCCTCTCCTCCACCCATCGCCGGACGTTCCCCGTCGCCTAGGCCCCCAGCGACCGACCCTCCAGTCTGACCCCCGAATCCGGCGGCTGTGCCCCGCCAGGAGCACACATCGTCACTCAGGCGCTGCGGCAGCAGCGCTGTCAACAAGTGCCGCCCGGCGCTGTCCCAAGTGCCACCAGACGCTGACCTTGCGCAGCAGTCACCCCAAGGCCTCCCCCACGGCGATCCCAGATCCCGTCAGCCCTCTCTCCAGTAACCCCGCCGTAAACTGCCACCATCAGCACCGCTCATGCGCTGTCCGCGACAGCAGTCCCCTGCGCGACAGCGATACGCTTCTTCGCAGCAGCAACGGACTCTTTCACGTCGCAGCGATGCACGGTAGCCCCCGGGCTGTTGGTGGCCTTCCCGCGAGCCTGTTCAGCCATCCCTCTAGCCGTAGATGGCCGCGCAACGCTCCTCCTTCCTCCCCAACTGCCTACTTCCGGCCACGCCTAGGCCACCCGCAAGTAGCGACGAGTGAATCGATCTAAGGTTTGAGTTCGTTATATCCTCGTTAACAGTTGTGCTTGTAGAAACAAATAGTTTTGATTGTTTGGTTGCATCTTAATTATAATAAATGATATGACTATGTGATGATAATAATAACTCAAATATTGGTTAAGTTTAGCTTGCCAATGATTTGTGGGCTATTAATTGATATTGATCTTCTAATAGTCTTATTATATCGATGTTAATGATGATTATAGGGTTAATAACTAGTTTAGTTGACTTATAGTTAACTTTTAGCCTAGGTTATTTATTTAATTGTTATTTAATTGCCGTACTAGCAACGTGTCGTATTATCGTGTTAAAAATATTTTACGTTCATTAATATTGATGTGTTACCCATCTTAGGATAGAGAACTTAGTTAAAATCGGATCATTAGACGTTTTAGAGTTGTCTAATAATTCTAGCCCGTCATCACAAACTTATTCATGCACGTGTTTTATCACAGAGTATCCGTCGTTTTGTACCGTCCACACTGCCGGAATCCAACCCCTGACATCGCTACCCGACGTCAGAGTAGCTCTCGCATCGTGTTGAGGTTGGGCGATGGTTTGAACACATAGGAAGTATCTGGACTCATCGATCTGAGACTTGCAGCACATCTCTTTCAGGCAAGTGAAACTTGCCCGTTGCTTGTTTAGGCCATGTTTTAGGCCACTTTTGTAGCGTAGCGTAAAAGAGACTAGGCAGTGAAATGATAGCTGCCTAGATGCCTATTTGATCTAGTTTGACAACGAAACTAGATCCGTCACCTCACTTGATCTAGCTTGACAACGAAGCTAGATCCAACCCCTTTTACTTGTTTTGTTCATGCTGCCATGTCATCCATGCATTTGTAACCGCCATGTTTAAATTCCTTATCTGTACGCATTTAAATTACAGCTTGCCATGTCATGCCATCCATGTCTGATTGTTGCATTCGTAGCACACGCTACTATACTTGTACTTGCTTGTTCAGGCTAGGCACCTGCGTTGCAGGCACAACCCTATGCCAAATACACTTCCTGGCTCGTGATCCAGAAGCGGGCCATTTGTGTTGGTCAAAAGCCAATGCCCAATACACGTGGAGGGGTAGGGTTGAGCGACCACTCAGCGTAGAAGTGTGCCCGTACAACCACTTCAGCTGTAAGGCGTGAACTCTGTGCACGACATGAAAACGTGACGTGTGATTGTTAGTAGTTTGCTACTCTTGCAATGCCATGCTAGATGCTTGCTGTACTTGTTTCTTTACCTGTTGCACTCATACAATAACTGCCATGTCATTGAATAAATTTTAGGACTGCTAGATTGTTTCACTTTTCTTTTAGTTTCCTTGCACAAGTCTATAGTAGACTTGCTGACATGTGCCCCTTTTCTCTTTTGGGTGTCACATGTTAGATTGTGAGCCAGAGTTGGTCGTCGAGGACGAACATGTTGCAGGTGTTGAGTTCGAGGAAATCGGAGACCAGTCCTAGAGCTCCTTCTCGCCGTTGTTGCTTTCTGCTTAGTCTGTTGTTAGGTTGTCGGTGCGTAGAACCTTTCCTCTTCTGTACTTTTACTTTTGTTGGCCATGCTGGGGCCTTTTAGACTCGTTTCTTTTAGCCTGGTGGCTTTTCTGTGATGTTGAAATTTATTATGGACATTCTGATATTGATATAATTTTATCTGTCTCTCTTCTTTATTATTTTTGTTGTTCTGCTACGCATTGCAAGGACCTATGCTTGGTTTTCCAGACGCTTTACAGACTGGGGCCTCACGGCTCCAAGTCTGAGCGGACTTCTCACGCCTCGCCACCATTTTAGGGAAGCGGGTCGTGACACACACTCTGGAAACGAACAACATAAGATAACATAACACTCTCACACTCAATCTTAGTAACCAGCATTCTCCTGGTCAAACTCAACCGCAAGCTCAGCATCTGCCAACTCAGATGTCACCTCGTCAACCTGTGAGGTATCTGGCGGGTCCACCACAAAAAGAAAGGTCGCCAGGATCAGACGTAACTCAAAGTATCTCTAGCATGGAAATTAAAAAATATATACAAGCATAACAATCTAGTAGAGACTAAAAGTAAAAGTGCATACAATAATAGTGTGAAAATAGAGCAGAAACATGGCTTTGTAGATTTATGACATTCACAATTTATCAGCAAGAAAATGAAAATTAATTAAGATGACAAGGTTACAGAAATATAATTGTGTCAAGCCTAGATCGTGACTTGTAATGCGGAGTACAGTGAGCAACCAAGAGTTCATCTCTTACCATGGGTGCGCGTGACCGGGTTAACCAAAACTGTGAATACGATACATTACTGTTCAATAATCTGTGATCCAATTTTGTGAATTTGTCACCGACGAACTTTGAAGGGGTTGCAAGGACCGGTCGGGACAACAAAGCATGAACTGGTCGCTCCTACACACTCGCTATTATAAGTTACCCCAAAACCCTAAGTGTCTGTGATGTTACCATATTTGTAATTTAGGAGTCATTTTCTAGATTGACACATTTTACAATCAAGTACGACACATAGTCTGATCGAGTCTTTTACGATAATGTGCAGTCTATCAAGCTTATCTAACTGTTCAAATGAGACACTTTGTTAACAAAATGAAACTAGCTTAGCATGCATCTTTATAGTTTTTAAAACCCATAGTTAGGGTACGATGAGATACGATGTGTCGTGAAAGGCGCGGTTCGATCCGCGGTTGCGATACCTGGGTTCACATGTGTGAGTTAGCTACACAAATAATAAAAAATTAATACATAACTAGCATAACTAGCATATTACTAACTGAAAATAATTTATAATGCCTTTATCACAAAACTAACTTTATATATTAATAACTCAAACTAATTTATAATTATAAATATCTAAACTAATAACTCGTTTAACTTAAAACTTATAAAATGACACTCACCTCACTCTTTCTCAATATTTTCAAAGATTTATTTAGCGCAAACCAGACGTCGAAATTCTTCTAACAATGGATCAAAATGACCGTCTCATCTAGCACTACGACATCTATTTTTCTCGTTCGTCAATGTACGTGAAGGTTTTGAGATATCAATTTTAAAGTGAAAGTATTTATATTAAGTTTTATCTTTGAAAATTTACTGCGGAAAATGTACTTGATTTTTGGCGATGAAACTAGTGTCGATGCTTCTGCTTCGTCGAATTGGATTTTCTGGCTCTTCCCGTGTATTTTTCTGAGGCATATACAATTCATTATCAATTTAAAACCAATCTGCCTTAATATATATACGTAAATACGCGTATATACGTATTATATGCTAACTTTACTTTGTGCTCCTCATCGTAACATTGTTCACGTGTTTGCAAGAAACAGCATCGTGAGCTTGGTGCGGGTGTTGCGACGGCTGACGACGACGGCGAGCGGCGCTGCGATGTCAGTGGGGATGCACGCGGCGACGGGTAGCAGCTGCGTGCGACGGCGGTCGCCGGTGATGGGCAGGTGGCAGTGGCAAGCTCGAGGGAGCTTGCGGCTGGGTTAGCGGGGTTCTGGGCGACAGGGCGCAGGGCAGGCAGGGTAGCGGGGACCTGGGCGACGGCGGCACGGGGCAGGCAGGGCGGAGGCACGCGTGCGGGGGTTAGGGCAACGAGGACCTAGGCGGCGACGGCATGGGTCAGGCAGGGCGGAGGCACGTGCGTGGGGGTTAGGGTAGCGGCCAGGTGGGAAGGCACGGGCAGAGCTTGGAGAGGCAGGGGAGATGGGGAGATGGTGGTTGCGGATTCGGTTGTGAGTTTATTCGAAATAGGATGGAGGTGAACACGGTGATGCCGTGGCTGAGGGAAGGTCGACGACGATGTCGTCGAGGGAGGGAATAGAGGTGGTCGGCTGGCGTGGGCGTCGGAGATGGGGGAAGCAAATGGAGAGGGTGCGGCTACTGTGGGTTTTGAACGGGAGTAGGGTTTGTGTTTATAGGTTTAGAAATTATAATATTACTAATAATAAGTAAAGGAAATACTTAATAAGGTAATAAATATTGGCGTTAGGATGTTGGATCTGACCAACTTTGTAGGCTTATAATGGATGGTAGTTAGGGTAAACGTAAATAGGTAATTAGTAAGGGTTAAAGGTAATATTAATAAGTAATTAGTGATTGTAAATAGTAAAACAATAACATACTATTAAATTATAGTTTTTCGCATACGACTCTTAAAAATTCTCAAAAACATAACCAAAGGTTCACATCGTTGCGAGGATCACGAATACAGAGTCCATTTTAGAGTTTGAGCTATGAAAAAAATAGAAAACATTAATTTACTCATTTATGAAATCGTCTGAAATCGTCTTGTTACAGAAATACGTGCACAATGAAAACAGACCGTTACACACTCGCTTGACCAATTTCATCGTGGTGAAAATCAACTCCGCTTATAATGGAATCATCCGCAGACCGCTTCTCAACTCAATGGAAGTGGTGGTTTCGACGTTCCATCAGATGATCAAGTTCCAAACTCTGCAATGAGTTGGAAAGGAGAAAGGAAAACAAAAGCATTCCCGATCATATTACTTTTTATCTACCTCCTTGAGAAAGGTGGAGGAAACATATCCAAACGATCATAGCGATGACAAAAATAATCATGATTATCGACGACCTGTAGTGATCGAATAGACGGAGAGCATTCAGATCTCTAAAGGAGAAGGAAGAACCGTTTCCATTAGGTCGATGCTCCCTTTCGACCTAAAGGAGCGGTTAATTATTCTCCTAAGTGAAAATGCCGATATGTTCGCCTGGTCTCCAAACGACATGCCAGGCATCGACCCTCAGGTGATCTCTCATAATTTGAATGTCGACTCGACTTTTAAGCCCATGAAGCAGAAGAAACAGAACATCAAGGGAGGCAAGATGAAAGCTACTTTTGAAGAAGTAGATCGGCTTCTAACAACTGGATTCATCCGAGAAGTCTAGTATCAAGAATGGTTGTCCAATGTAGTGATGGTAAAGAAAGCAAACAAAAAATGGAGAATGTGTGTCGACTTCACCGACCTCAACAAGGCATGCCCGAAGGATAGCTACCCATTACCTTGGATCGACCATCTCGTTGACAGTGCATCAGGGTATGAGCTCTTGAGCTTCATGTATGCATTCTCCGGGTATAATCAGATTCAGATGGCATTTGATGACGAGGAGAAAACTTCCTTTATTACAGATCGAGGTATATTTTTTTTTAGAAAGATGCAATTTGGACTGAAGAATGCAGGAGCAACCTATCAGCATATGATGAACAAGGTCTTCAAGGCTCAGATTGGGCAAAACTATGAGGTCTATGTTGATGATGTGCTTGTCAAATCAAAGAGGCCTACAAATCATATCGAGGATCTCAGGGAAACCTTTACTGAGATTCGTCGATATAACCTCCGATTGAATCACACCAAATGTACCTTTGGGGTTCAATCAGGAAAGTTTCTCGGATTCATGTTGACAAACTAACGGATTGAGGCCAACCCTGACAAAGTTGCAGCGATCGTATGGATGAAGGAACTCTCCACCATTAGAGAGCTTCAGAGGTTGAATGGAAGGATATCGGTCCTTGGTCGATTCCTGTCGAATTCGTCCGAGCAGTCACTACCTTTCTTCAAGGTGTTAAGGAAAGCAATAGCATCTTCCTCAAAGGACAAAAAGATCATCGACTGGGATACAAATTGCAAGAAGGCCTTCTCGAAGCTCAATGAGTACCTCCACAGTCCACTGCTTCTGACTAAACCGGATGAGGGTGACCAGCTGATTATTTATTTAGCAACCTCCACGAAAGCTATAAGATCGGCCCTTGTCAAAGAAGACTCGGGAATACATCGACCGATCTACTATGTAAGTCAGGTCCTCCGAGGAGCCGAAGTCAACTACTCCAAAATAGAGAAGCTGGCATATTCTCTAGCCCAGTCTGCAAGGAGGCTACAGCCCTACTTTCAGGCACATTCTGGTCCTCACAGATAACCCATTAGAGCAAACTCTGAAAAGGCTCGACCGGTCGGGGAGAATGACGAAATGGGGGGTCGAATTGAGTGAATTCGACATTCAGTACAAGCTAAAGACTACCTCAAAGGACAAGCCCTTGCCGATTTCATTGTCGAGCTCACCTGTGATGACAACCCACCAGTCGAGGTACAAGTAACTAACTTAAACTTCAATCCTCCTTCTAATGCCTCGGTAGATATTGGCTCATAGTAGCTGCTTGGGGAGAGGAAGGAACATGGACCGTGCAAGTCGATGGGTTAGAAACCCAAACCAGAAGCGGAGCGGGTATAATTGTCCAAACACCAGATGTCAATATACCTTAGTATGCCCTTCGGTTCGACTTCCAAAACACAAACAACGGGGTGGAGTATGAAGCTGCCATCAATGGCTCCGGCTGGCTCGAGCGTTGGGGGCACACGTGGTCCATCTCTACAACGACTCCAACTTGATAGTCCACTAGTTGAATGGAGGTTATGAAGCTCGAGAGGAGATGATGCAGAACTATTTGCAGATCGCCAAAGTCGAGTTAACCAAGTTCAAACAAGTGGAGATTCATCATGTTTCAAGGTCGAAGAATCTCAAGCTGACGCATTATCAAAGCTTGTGTCGTCATCACCAGCAGGGTTAGGCAGAGCCATGTATGTGCATCATCTCTAACACCCAAGTGAGAAGGGTGAGGAACTGCTCTGTGTTGAACAAGGAACTACATAGATGGATCCAATAATCAAGTTCCTCGACACCGGGGAGAAACCAACCAACCCATTGGAGGCATGAAAGCTGGAGTGCAAATCCTTCCAGTTCGTCTTCCATGCAGGTTCGTTATACAAGAGGCGATGGACCAGGTATGATGCACTTCCCTACCTCAAGTTCTTAACTACGCATGAAGTAAATTATGTGATCCGCGAAATCCATGAAGGCGACTGCGGAAATCATTATGGAGGGAAGACATTACCCTTGAAAGCCCTGAAGCAAGGCTACGATTGGCCAACCATGTACAAGGAAGCAATCGAGTATGTGCAAAAATGTCTCGTTTTCCAGAGGTTCACAAAGCACAACTCAACCATTCCAGCGGAACTAATTACCATAATCAACCTAATCCCTTTTGCAAAATGGGGACTGGACATTCTTGGCCCGTTCACACAAGCGAGCAGACAGAAGCAATTCATGATCGTGTGATTGACTACTTCACTAAGTGGGTCGAAGCTGAACCCTTAGCTCGCACCATTTGGAAGGAAGTTAAGATTTTTGTTTGGAGGTCGATCGTTTGTCGATTTGGCATCCCTCATTCCACTGTAACAGACAATGGAACACAATGCGACAGTGCAGGCTTCACGAAATTCTGTGTTCAATTGAAGATCAAGTTACACTTTGCCTCCGTGGCCCATCCTCAATCTAATGGATTGGCAGAGGCATCCAACAAATGCATCCTGGAGCTACTGCGAAAGAAAGTAGGAGAAGCTAAAGGCACATAGCCTGAGGAACGCCCAGTAGATTATGGTCGTAAATGATGACTCACAAAGACTCGACAGGAGATGTAAGGATTTTCTACCTTGTAATACTAAACTACACATACTAGAGGATGGGTGAATAGTGTAATGGCAATAATTGTGCAGTTAAAAATTAAACTTGCAAATGCAAAATTAATCAACACAAATAATAAAACACAAACACAAAGGATTTATCCTGTTTCCCCAAAGTTGGGTACATCCAGCCACACCCATATCCACTATTAATCCTACACAAGGTAGTGAATACAAACCCTACACAAGGGTAACCCTACACAAGGGTTAGTCCTACAAAAGGACACTCTCACTCACTCCCACAAAGGGAGAACTCAAACCCTATACAAGGGTTAGTCCTACACAAGGACTCAACCTCCCACAAAGGGAGAAGCAAACTCCCACAAAGGAAGAAAGGGTTTCACTCAAAAAGATGAAACAAAAGGACTCTTACATATGCCTTGATTAGATGATTAACTTACCCAAAGATGAATGCAAGGCATGGAAGAGGATCTCCAAGTGTTGAGATGACTTTGATTGTTGCACTTGGAGTATTTCCCTATAGCTAGGCTTCAATGCATGAAGAGAACTGAGCTCAAAAGATGAAAATGAGAGAAATAGGAGAGTGTCTTTGATTCTCAAAGATTACCAATAGTTTTCGAGAGTCTCAAATGATCTAAGCCATCTCCTATTTATAAGAAGCCAAATCAACCCAAGAAAAGCCAAGAAACCAGGCCAAAAGACCAAAAAAACAAGAATCCCAACAGATATAAATGGGAAAAAACATAGTTGGACCATGTGCCTGATAAAGGTTTAACAGGCCCCTGGTGCATGGTCGAGAGATCAGGCCCATGTGTAGCTAAAAATCAGCAGGCTGAAATTCTGGACACATCTTAATTAAACAGCTATATCTGACATTACAGATATTAGAATGGAATGATTCAAGTTGGCTTGGAAAGATTACTAAGTTAGCTAACCAGTGCAAGTGGTTTGGATGAAAAATTCCAGCTACAGAAAAACTGATTGCATTTTGAAGGCAGACTAATCTGAAAAATCAGAAACAACAGGCTGATTTCAGGAGAGCTGATCAATAAAGCATTCATATCTGCCACGGCAAATATTGGAATGGAGTGATTCAAGTTGGGTTGGAAAGCTTAGTAAGTTAGCTAACCAATAAAAGTGGTTTGGATGAAAAATTTCAACTACCAAAAACTGATTGTATTTTGAAGGCAGACTAGTCTAAAAAATCATCAAACAGGCAGCTCTCGGATAAACAGGACATGCGCCTGTAGAAGAATGACCAGGCCCCTGATGACCATTACATAGGCACATGTACTTCTACATCAGGCCCTTGTCTTGCACTCAAAATTTCCACTAAGGGTTTTGACCATATGAACCTATTGGGATGTGTTCTAGGTTGATCCTACGGTTCACTAAAATGGTTTATGATGTGTGCACATGTGTAAGACCATCTAATCAAGGCATTACAATAATCATATGACTCAAATGAGAAAATCAAGAAATTAAATTACATGCATTACAATAGCTAATCCTAGAGTCTAGACTTCAAGCTTTGAGTTGCATTGAGTCATCCCATCATCTTCCCAGCTTTGGCACCTCTTGATGAGCTTCCTTTCATCAAGCTCCAAGCTATGAAAATGCTCCTTTTGATGTACATCCTTTCACCAAGCTTTTAGTCTCCAAAATGCTTTTCTTCAATTGTTAAACATGAGACTAAAACATTGAGAGTCATTAGCAACAATATAATGTTGTGATCATCATCAAAACTATATTGGTCTAAAAATTCAATACCTAAAAATCTCCCCCTTTTTGATGATGACACACATTATGAAAAAGATAAATAAATAAAGCACAATGCTAATGAGCTCCCCCTACTTATATGCATCAATAGTAAATAATAAACCAATAAAGCTTCAAATCAATTGTGACATAATAGGCAAGATTACATAAACTATATCTATTTCCATATGACTTACATAATCCATTTCTCTCCCCCCTTGTCATTGTCAAAAAGGTGGACACAATATACAAAAAAACTCTTGTCATTGATTCCATTTAAAAATGTGACAAAAAACAAGAGAATAAGAGATGTTTGATACCTAATATGAAATCTTAAGTGGGTATCAATCACTAACACAGGCTCCCCTAGATCATAGAAATGGTCAAAATGTTGAATTCTATTATCTAATCATAATTAATTGGAGCCATGGGCCAAAATTATGTCAATGCATTGATATAGAAAGATCAAGCATCATTGATACAAATGATATTTCCAAGAGAAAATATAGCATATACAATGTTGGCAACATCAATGGGTTGAGTTTGAGACCACAATAACCAATTGTAGATAAAGATCTCAAAATAACCCAAAATGAGAGTTAAAATATGTTTTAAAATAATTTTAAACAAACATAACATACTAACTCCTCCATTGTCATACACATGGATCAACAAATGCATGTATGACAATGAAATCCCCAAGGTCCTATTTTCATGAAAAAAATAGTTTGAAAATATTTCCAAAATCATGAAAAATCACACACAATCAATGGATATGCTAAGATATAGAAATGTAAGCATAATACACATGCAATATACACGTGTGTGAGAGACCTATACAATAGGGAACCAAACCCAAGAAGATTTTGATTTCCTAACATAATCACATGAGGTGATCGCATCCCTAACTAAAGAGTTAATATAACTATCCCTCTCTTGCACACTAACCCTAGTGGAAATCCAAAGACTTAAGAATTTCCTAGGCAATGGTTTTGCCTTTGCAAGAGGGGTAGATGTGGCATGCATAGGTGTAGAAGAATGTTTCTTGGCACGCATAAAGTGAGGGGCTTACTTCTTAGCAAAAAAATAAAGAATTTTCATTCTCCATCATCACCTTGTGATTTACATGCTTCATGTTAAGGTTATTGTTGTACAAGAATGCATGGTGGTTCTTCTTAGTTGCTTTAGCAATAAGTCTTGATTTTACACCAAAATAAGAAATAGAGGTGGGTTTGGGTACCATATTTGGAATAAAACCCACTCCTCCTTTATAATTTACCTGAGGTTGTTTTTCCAACAAATCATGGAGTGAATCCCTAGAAGGTACAAAGCTTATGAGCTTTTTTGGGATTCCTCTTCGTATTTCAAAGTTATTTGTTGAATGCTGGACTCTAAGCTAAGATTTTAAGATACCAATTTTTCATTTGAAATGCTCAAATCCTTAAACTTGAGAGAGAAGTGTGTCTCTCTTACTAGTGTCACAAATATGCAAAGCATTATCATTTACACTAGTAGATTCTAATGCATGCAACCTACTCTTAACATCAAAAAATTTAGCTTTTAATTTAGAGTAAGCATTGATGAATTTACTTACCCCTTTGGAGAGCTCCTCATTGTGATAGTCAAGCTCCTCATATGATAGCTTTGGCTCCTCCTCATCTTCATCATCCTCATTTTCGCACTCTTCATCGCTAGAGCTTGATGATGAATCTCCCTCAATAGCCACGAAGCAACCTTCTTCATTGGAGTTGAGAAACTCTTCATCTTCATCTCCACTTGTAGAGAAGTCATCGAATGCCGAGAAGCACATGTGAACCTCTTCCTTGTGATCTTCTTCTTCATCATTTGATGAGTCCTCACTCGAGTCATCAAACATGCCAACAAGACCCTTCTTCTTGTTCTTGTATTTGGACTTTCCTTTCCAAAATTTCTTCTCGTTCCCTTTGTAAGATTCTTTGGAGGGTTTTGAAGGGCATTCGGTAGAAAGATGATGTTTACCTCTACAATTGAAACAAGTAGAAGTCTTGTTAGATTTAGAGAAAAACTTTGACGAAGACTTACCTTGCTTGTCCTTTAAGAACGCTTTAAGTTGCTTGGAAAGCTCCATTATGTCATCATAACTAGCCTCATCCTCTCCATCTTCTTCACTTGAGGCTTCATGATGGAATTTCTTTCTCCATTTGATTGGCTCCTTCGCAACATGGAATGCAATCCCATTTGGCTTCTCAGGCTTCTCGGGCTTGGATGGTTGAATCTCTTTCATATGTAAATGCTTCACTTAATGTGCCATGAGATTCACAATGCACTTCTCAACGGTGTATTTGGTCATGTTGTTTTACTCCACAATAGTGTTGGTCTTTGACTCCCATTGAGGTGTAAAAGAGTCAAAGAGCTTCTCCACTCGATCATCTTGAGAAATCACCTTCCCAAGTCCTTCCAAAGCATTCACGATATCCATGAACCTTATGAAAATGTTCAAGATGCTCTCTCTCCTTCCTGCATCTTAAACAATTCATATTTAGATCTAAACACACTTCGTTTAGATTTCTTTACCTTTGAAGTCCCATCATTAGTAATCTCCAAGGTATGCCAAATCTCATTGGCCGATTTGCACATGAAGATGCGGTTGAACTCATTGTGGTTGATGGTACAATGGAATGCATTCATTGCTCTCGCATTGAATTTAATCAAATCCTTCTCCGCCTTTGTTCTTGTAGCCGTGGGTGTAGTAGGCTTCACAAAAGGAGATTCCGTGACATCCCATAGGTCTTGATCCTCCGAGTAGATCGTCATCTTGATCTTCCAACTTGGGTAGTTCGTTCCGTTGAAGAGCGGGGGTCGAATGGTTGATTGACCTTCTTCTTGAGACAATGATGAAGCATTGGATGCCATAGTTGTTAAGATGCTTCAACCTCACTCTGATAACAATTGTAAGGACCGTCTACCTTACAATACTAAACAACACACACTAAAGAGGGTGTAAATAGAGTAATGGCAATAATTGTGCAATTAAAAATTAAACTTGCAAATGCGGAATTATAAGTGCAAGAGGAGATTAATCAACAGAAATAAGCAAACACAAACACAAAGGATTTATCCTGGTTCCCAAAGTTGGGTACATCCAGCTACACTAATATCTACTATTAATCCTACACAAGGTACTAAATACAAACCCTACATAAGGGTAACACTATACAATGGTTAGTCCTACACAATTTCACTCTCACTCACTCCTACAAAGGGAGAACTCAAACCCTACACAAGGGTTAGTCCTACACAAGGACTCAACCTCCTACAAAGGAAGAAGCTAACTCTTGAGAGTTAGGGTTTCACTCAAAAAGATGAAACAAACGGACTCTTACCTATGCCTTAATGAGTTGAACTTTCTCAAAGATGAATGTATGGCATGGAAGATGATCTCCAAGTGTTGAGATGAACTTTGATTGCACTTGGAGTGTTTCCCTAAAGCTAGGCTTCAATGCATGAAGAGAAATGAGCTCAAAAGAGGAAAATAAGAGAAATAGGAGAGTGGCTTTGATTCTCAAAGATTATCAATAGTGTTCAAGAGTCTCAAATGATCTAAGCTATCTCCTATTTATAGGAAGCCAAGAAACCAAGCCAAAAGACCAAACCCCAAGAATCCCAACGGATATAAATGGGCAAAAACACAGCTGGACCAGGTGCTTGATGAAGGTTTAACAGGCCCCTGGTGCATGGCCAACAGGCGACTGATGAAGAGAGATCATGCCCATGTGCAGCTAAAAATCACCAGGCTGAAATTCTGGATACTTCTTCACTAAAACAACTATATCTGCCACTACATATATCGGAATGGAGTGATTCAAGTTGTGGTGGAAAACTTTGTAATTTAGCTAACTAATGCAAGTGGTTTGGAAAAAAATTCTAACTACAGAAAAACTGATTGCATTTTGAAGGCAGACTGGTCTGAAAAATCAGAAACAACAGGCTGATTTTCAGGAGAGCTGATGAATAAAATAGTCATATCTGCCACTACAGATATCAGAATGGAGTGATTCAAGTTGGGTTGAAAATCTTAGTAAGTTAACTAACTAATGCAAGTGGTTTGGATGAAAATTCCAACTACAGAAAAACTGATTACATTTTGAAGGCAGACTAGTCTGAAAAATCAGCAAGCAGACAGCTCTCGGGTAAACAGGATAGGCGCATGTAGAAGGATGATCAGGCCCCTGATGACCATTACATAGGCGCATGAACTTTCTACATCATGCCCTTATCTTGCACCCAAAATGTCCACTATGGTTTTTGAGCATATGAACTTATTGGGATGTGTTCTAGGTTGATCCTATGGTTCACTAAGATGGGTTTTGATGCGTGCATGTGTGTATGACCATCTAATCAAGGCATTACAATAATCCTATAACTCAAATGATGAAAGAAAGAAAGTAAATTACATGAATTACAATAGCTACTCTAGAGTCTAGACTTCAAGCTTTGAGTTGCATTGAGTCTTTCCATCATCTTCCAAGCTTTGGCACCTCTTGATGAGATTCTTTTCATCAAGCTTCAAGCTATGGCAATGCTCCTCTTGATGTCCATCCTTTCACCAAGCTTTTAGTCTCCAAAATGCTTTTCTTCAATTGTTAAACATGAGACTAAAACATTTAGAGTCATTAGCAACAACATAATGTTGTGATCATCATCAAAACTATATTGGTCTAAAAAGCCAATACCTAACATAAGAGACCCCTTTCATGATCACTTACGGGTGTGAAGCGGTCATTCATATAGAGGTAGGCAAGGAGCCTCTTTGTCTTAGACACTTCAATGAAGAGAGAAACTCAGAAGGACTCGAGCTCAATTTACATTTGATCAACGACGTCATAGATCGAGCCCTTACTATCCTCGTCGGGTGGAAGGGTCGTGTGGCCTGCTACTACAATTCCAAAGTTCTAGGACGGAGTTTCCATCTGGGCAACCTCGTATTACAAAAAGCTGTTGCTCGATATGGAAAGCACGTTGCTAAATGGAAAGGCCCATACAATGTAACGGATGTCCTTAGGCCAGCCACTTATCGACTCTCTAGATGGAGGACAAAGAGCTCATTCATCCCTGGAATGCAGATCATTTGTGAAGATATTATCAGTAAGCCTGCAGGCGAAGGAAATGAGTTATATCAATAGTAATTATCCCTTGTAATTTGTCGAGCTAATGAAAGCTTCATAAATATGAGCTTGGCCATATCTTGCCTAAATTATGGAAACAACTCAGTAGCCAGCTGTAAGTTAAAGGGGTCATGTCCCTCGCCACCGAACGACCCAACTCCATCGTCGGCCATAAGTCAAAGGGTCCATGTCCCTCCCCACTAAACGACCCAACTCCATCGTCGGGCGTATGTCGAAGGGGTCACGTCCCTCACCACCGAACGACCCATCTCCGTCATCGGTCATAAGTCGAAGGGGCCAGGCCCCTTCGCCACCAAACGACCCAACTCCGTCGTCGGTCGTAAGTCGAAGGTGCCACGCCCCTCGCCACCAAACGACCCAACTTTGTCGTCGGTCATAAGTCGACGGGGCCACGCCCCTCGCCACCGAACGACCCAACTCCATCGTCAGTTGTAAGTCAAAGGGGCCACGCCCATCGCCACCGGAAGACCCAACTCTGTCGTCGGCCGTCAGTCGAAGGGGCCACACCCCTCGCTTCTGAATGACTCAACTCTGTTGTAGGCCGTAAGTCCAAGGGGTCACTCTCCTCGCAACCGAAAGAGTCACCTCTGTCGTTGGCTATACATTGAAAGGGGTACACTTCTCCCCACCAACTAACCCATCCATTTTGTCAGATGATGTTAAGGCTATTATGACATTTTTGCTATGCCATATATTTCAATGAGTCATGTTCAATCATTTTTTCTCTTGATAAAACTCGAATCGTTGAGGGGCCATATATATATATATATATATATATATATATATATATATATATATATATATATATATATATATATATATATGCTCATTTAAAGAAGCTATGCCAGACAAACATGCTCAAAAAAACTTCTTTATTTATATTTAAAAAGTCACATTTTATTGTTTATTGTTGCAATATGTTTCATAGATTGTGATACAAGGTTGATATTACTAAGAAGAAGGGCCACCCTCGGACGCAAAAATGTCCTTCACCGCCTTGGAGAGTTTGGCTTAAAGCTCAGCTTTAACGGCCTCAGCCAAAACTGTTGACTTTTCTAAATCGGTAATCTTGGCTTGATGCTTGAGCTTCTCTTTTTCCAAGCATTCTAAGTCAGCTCGAAGTTGAGACTTCTCTTTCTCCCACTGAGCCTCAGCAGTTTTTCTTGCCCCGAATAAGGAGTTAACACTTTCTTTGGCCTTCACTAATGCCCATTCATCATCGTCTTTGGATTTACGCGTCTTTCTCAACTCCTCCTCCAATGTCTTTACTCGAGCCTCGAATTCAAAAGCTCAACGATGCACATCAACCAAGTCAGGGACCCGGTGGCACAAATCCGCACCAAAGGCCGCCATCTGTACATGGCAATGATTAGACAGATAAATGTCTTAAATAGAAGGTGAAGGTACATAATACTAACCTGATAGCCACAAACCACTGTGAAGTTGGCTATCTTCTTGAGGTCCATCCCATGAAGGAACTCACGATTGTGGGGGAGAATAGAATTATCCACAAACCGAGCGATTGTCCCAAAATCTAAGAAGGCTGACTCCTCTCCCCAAACAATATAAGGAGGCTGGTGCCGATCGCCACGAATCACCTTCAAAGAATAGGAAGAATGTTGATTCAGCAATAAGGCCCAAGTGTATTCTGAAGGGATTGGGCCCGTTGAGGGGATCGGTGGGTCGATGCTGTCCCATGGCCACGTTGTTGAGGGATGTATGCCCTCAGTTCTTTTGTATTTGATGCAAATGGATTTTATTTTAAAAGGGCATTAATATGTCACAAAATGTTTGTGACAAAAGCTTTAGAATATATTAGATGTGGGGATTTTGCATATGATGCAAAAGAGAATTAAATATGTCGTAAAATGTTTACGAGGTCCCAAAATCTAGGAAGGCCGACTCCTCTCCCCAAACAATATAAGGAGGCTGGTGTCGATCGCCATGAATCACCTCCGAAGAAGAGGAAGAATGTTGATTCAACAATAAGGCCCAAGTGTATTCTGAAGGGATTGGGCCCGTTGAGGGGGTCGGTGGGTCAATGCTGCCCCACGGCCACGTTGATGAGAGATGTATGCCCTCAGTTTATTTGTATTTTATGCAAATGGATTTTTATATTAAAAGGGAATTAATACGTCACAAAATTTTTGTGACAAAATCTTTAGAATATATTAGATGTGGGGATTTTGCATATGATGCAAAAGAGAATTAAATACGCCGTAAAATGTTTATGAGCTTTAGAATATATTAGATGTAGGGATTTTGCATATGATATAAAAGAAAATTATATAATAAACACGAGGAAAGGGTTACCTAGATGACGGGATCGTCCTAGTCTATACGTAGGTTCAAACCACGTCAAAAACGGACTCCAAACGAAGAAGTTAAGGCCAAAACAGTGAAAATAGCCCATTAAGGGCATTGCGGGTCGTGGCCCGCACCCGCAGGCGCCCGACCCACGTGTGCCCGTAAGGCGGGGCCCGCCCGCTTCATACTAAAAGAAGGGCTATGAAGATGAAGTGAATGAATGATCCATTTATGGAAGATCACTCTAAGAAGATGAAGGAGGAAAGGTGTATAAAAATACACTGAGAGGATGGAATAAAAGAAGGGAAATGGGCTAAATATATGGGTAATAAAGGCACTTCACACGTATATCCAATACAGGTGAACACTCGAGACGTCCTGTACTCAAGAGTTCAATTTGAGTATTTTATATTGTACACCCTGATCTTACTATATTGTTCACAAGATATTTAGCGCAGACCTGCATGGGCCACCAAACTTGTAACGACCCGCTCTCGGGGCCATTACTTATTTGATTTATTCGCAGGTCTGCAGTTAACCAGTGAAAACAAAATAGCCATGATGCAGAGATGTACAAAAATACCCAAATAGTGTCCAATGATTACAATCCATTCTGTACAAATGCTCCAACAAAGATACATGAAAGAAAGAAAGTACATAAGTGAAAATAAATCTGAAAGCTGCGGTCTCGGAGTCGAACTCTGGCGCTGTCAACTCAAGAACATCTACCTCCACAGGTGCGTCGTCTGCGGTGCCATGAAGATGGAACCGTAGGTAAGTCACAACAATTCTAGCACTAGAAGTTAAAGCAGTGCACAAGTATAAAGCAGGCTAAGTATGGAAACATGCTAAGAAAGTAGCTAAAGACAAGTGCGACAAGTAAAGTAAATGCAGTCATGCATACCAGAGTGATAAGTAAAGTACGAGTGGCTACACAAGTGTAATAAGTAACGTGCATGCAATGCGTGAAGTAAAGGTGACTGTAAAAAGTAACTACGTGACTCAAGTAGGAGAGTATGATATGCAGACATTGAGTTCATCTCTTGCCTGGATGCGCTTTACCCAGACGGGACTATTTTGCCGACACAGGCAGACCTTGTAGTTTTGCCACTCAGGCATGCAAGTAGATGAACTCCCGGTCATAGCTCCCACACTCTCTCTACAATGAGTTACCCCAAACCCCAGTGACGAGCGGTTGCGAGGTAGCAGCGGCGGATGGGTGGAAGGGCAGCAGGGCGCCACTGCTTGTGCACGTCGGAGAGGCGTCGTCGATGGTGGGGAGTGCCTGTAGTGGCGACGGTGGTGTCGAAGGGCGATCGGGAAGGCAACTGAGGCGACGAGCTCGGAGAAGGCGGGGCTGAGCCTGGGGGAGTTGTCATCGTCGGTGGCTCAGGTGGCGGGGTGCGGTGGCAAACAGAACAGCGGGTAGATGCTCTGTTTTCATGTTTCGTGGCGATGTCGACTGGATCCTCCGGGAACAGAGGGCAGAGGAGCGGCGCCTCGTCGGAGAAGGGGGAAGGCGAGGGCGGCTTGTGAACGTCGGAGCGGGGGGTTCGATGCTGGGGGTACGGTGACGTAGGGCGAAGGAGGGAGGATGGGCTTCGGGCTGGCGGAGCGGGGTTGTTCTGTTTTGGAACAGGGGAAGGGAGCTAGGGGCAACGACAGGGGGTGAAGCTTGGCGGAGCTTCGGCGGTGGTTGTTTGCCGGAGTCGGAGGCTTCGGTGGTCGTCGTGGTCGGAGATAGGGGCGAGAGGCGAGGAGATGGGCGATGTGTGCGGTTTCTGACTGAGGGGTGGCGCCGTCGAGACTCCGGAGGAGGGGCGGAGCAACGACGAGGTTGGGGAGGCCATGGGTGCAAGAGGAGCGGTGGCGGCGTGGCAATGGGCGGAGGAGGGTGCTCGGTGACTTCGTGGAGGGGAGGTCAGAGCGAGGCTTACAGTGGAGGGAATTCGGCGAGGTGTGCAACAGTCATGGTGGATGGTGGAGCCTGGGTTGGGTTCGGGGTGTTTCGAACGAAGGAGAAGGACGTTGAGTTATAGGCATGGGTTAGAGTGAGGAAGAGGATGTGGGGGAAACGTGGGTTCGGGCTGTGCTGAGAGAAGGAGAGAATGGGTTGGACTTGGGTTCGAAGGAGAGTGCCTGGAGGAAGGATTAAATAGGTTAAGAAATAAATAATAATAATAATAATAGTAGTAGTAGTAATAATTAGGTAATTGAATATGTAGTAAAGGTTGGTGGTTAGAGCCGAAACTATCGGATCTCACCAAACTTTGGGGGTAGTTTAAGAGGGTGGGGTTAGGGTTAATTAAGGGTTATGGGGTAAAAGTAATTAGTAAGGGTAAGAGTAAAATGTCATTAGTGATTGTAATTAGTAAAAGCGGAGGAATACAACCCCGTTTTCACATACGACTCCGAAAAATTACGAAAACATACTCACTGGATCGTATCGTCGCGAGGATCGCGAATACGAGATTTATTCTAGGGTTTGAGCTACGGAGATATGAGTTTTAGGCCAAAACGTTTAGGATGCGGGTTTGCGGGTTCTAGGTCGATTTGATTTCAGAAAATTACGAAATTAATATGGGGAGCTCTAAATGATCATAGAATGATACTGTAGAAGTTTGAAAATGTTTTGATGATGTTTATATAGAAAATTAATTCATTTAGCTAAAATAGTATCAATTAAAAATGGATATTTATAAAAATTATTTAGAGCTATTTGATGAAACCCGAACTTACTGAAATACCACATAACTATTTTGGTGCTTCAAGATATTTTTTATAAAGAATTTTAAAATTAGTTTTTGATATAAAACTCCTGACCAACCATTATAAAATACTTTTAAAAATGTGAAAATACGTTAAATACGTAAATAGATGTATTGACGAATGCTGGTCGTTACACCCTGAGACTTTTCAGGAATCACCACCGGATCCCTAAGGGCTTGGGTCGAGGACACAGCACCCTTTGACAAAGGGTCGACAGGAGGAGTCGTGTCAGCCTCCCTCCTCTTCTTTTAGAGGTTTTCCCTCTCATGTGGGGGAAGCTTCCTTTTCTTGGGCGAAGGATTTGCTGGCTGAGGATTCATACTCGACCTGCCGACGCCCGCGATAGAAACGTCTGCAGCCGGGATTAGAATATAAGGAGAGCTTGCATGAGGGATGGCCGGGGTCGAAGCCACCAGCGACGAGGCTTAATTTAAGGACCTTGAAGTTTGCCAAACTTCACCTCCCTCCTTAGAAGAACTCTGGCTAGTGGGGATGGAGGAGTAAATGGAAGAACCCTCGTCTTTCTTCTTCATTCGTTGTTCCCAGCGAATCCGACGCAACTCTGGGTCCAGCGCCTGGGAAGTTCTCTCTATCATCTCTGCAAAGGAGAAATATAATTAATGTAAGTGTTTTAATTAGAGTATTGCAGTAGCATATGTTACCTGGATCCCATAGAACGATCTTCATCGGATGATCGTCCAACAAAAACGAGGTCAACCTCTCAGTCGATGGTCGACTCAAAAGAAGATCGGCTATTTTAGCCTCACCTGGAGATAAACCAAATTCCTTGAAAATATCAGAGAACCGGGGTTATTCCAGCTCGTGAGGAGCGTTCCCACGTTTGGAAGGAAAATGAATACAAAGGTATCCTCGCAATTATGGTTGGGGTAAGGAAGATCGACGATAAGATTTCTTCCTTTACGAGCCACAATGTGGTACCATATCTTACGGGAGTCGATCTTCATTTGAAAGAAGTATCTAAACATCCGGATGGATGGTTTGACCCCACAAAGTTCATAAAGCATGTTAAAGCAAATCACATGAGAAATAGCGTGGGGCGTAAGCCGGCAACGAGGGAGTTCTAGAAAGTTCAGAACTTCCAAGACAAAGAGATGAAGAGGAAAACAAAGACCAAAGATGAAAGAGTTTAACTACACTCCAACCCCACCTTTCGAAGGGAAGCAAATCCTCTCATTTGATTTTGGAATCCTAAGCTTATAAGGATAAGAAAGATAATCTGACCGGATTTTGGCGGTCGGATCAAAAGAGAGCTCCGAAACCTTGCCCAGAACCGCTTGAGGCACGCTGAGCAAATCATTATACCAGAGAATAAGAGATTGAGGCTCCATGAGGAGTCCTTTCCCCTTTCTAGGAACAAAGGACGGTCAAAGATGTCGCATGATCTCAGACGGAGATGGCTCTCTGATCTTCAAAGGCGGCCACATGGTCAAAGGAATCAAAAAGCGTCCAAATGGAAGAGGGAAACTACCTTAGTGAAGTCAGATGAATGCCAATGGAAGCGAAAGCAAAGGCATGTTCTCTAAAATTTGGGAACGAAGCAGATGAACTCATTTGTTTCTCTTTTCCATTTATATTGGAGAACCAAAGCCAAACCAGCTGTGTCTGTTCGATAAGCAATACGCGTCCAAAGTTGATGCGACAGAATATTCAAATTTCAAGACCAAGTGAGGACCAAAACGTGATGTGAAGAATTTTGGCGGTATAAATCAAATCCGCCCGCTTCGACTGTCGTGCCCATTTAATGAGATAGCACATCATTCAGCTTCAATCCATGCCTTACCTGAGCACAAATGATGTGGGCCATTGTTGATACATGGTTCGTCACACGAAACAAGGATGCGACAACACTGCTGAAAGGACTAAGCCCATTAAGACGAGTAAGCCTTGGCCCAATAACCCAAGAAGCCCATCAAAGAAGATGAGCTGTTACCGAGTCAAAGGGACAGCTCATCCGACCATTGGGAACTCGCAAATTACTTGGGAGATGTTAATGAGGAGCGAGTAAATGTGCAGCTGTTATCAACAATCCCGTAGAAGATCCCACCGTCGTAAATGAGGAACCATTACGCATTAACAAAGGAAATCATCAGCTATAAATATGAGAGGCGACAACAGAAGAAGGGTTCTGATTCCAAAGGTATGAGATAACTAATACTTTGACACTTTTACTCGCCATATTCTCTAATATTTCTTCCACCATATCAGCTTGAGGTGACTGACTTGAGACGACCCTCCGTGGTTTGATCTTGACAGCCCCAATCCTTTCTTAAGTCAAGTTCTAACTTAAGCATCTGAGGTGATTTGGGTCGGAACCCAGATCCGACCCCCCTAAAGACTGTCTATAGTGCAGGAAGTTCGAGTTTCGACCCAGCTCTAAGGTCGAACGGTTATCATACTCGACCGAGTGATCGATCGAACTCCAGCTCAGCACTCACTGCTTAAGCTTCCTGGACGCCGGTTCTTCCAACCGAGGGTCCCACCTTACCAGTTGACGAGTCTCCACCTTGACAGAAGAGTCCACATCAGCTCCACTTTCAGTTTGGCGGAATCCATCCGTCAACCAGCTCAATACTTCATACATATTATTGATCAAAATATGAATTTGAATACAAACTACCATTATTTATATGGACTAAACAAAATAGTCATAATTTGACTATAATCTATAGTATATTTGATGACTGTTTTTGAATCATATGGCTGACTAGGAAAAAAAGGTTGATAGAAGAACGGCTGAGATTTAATATTGAGTAATGAATGGTTACGATGAGATTTGTGAAATGTTTTGGAGAGAAAACTATTTATGAGGAAATGAAAGTGTCCAGGGAAATGAAAATTTTTTAGGAATGAATTTTCTGGAGAATAGCAGAGTGCACGTAATTCATGCATTTAGGAAAAAACTTTAACTTGCTCTTAATGCTGCAGATCGAATGATACTGCAAATCGAATGATGCTGCAAATCGAATTATCTCTCCGTCAACGAGGGTCCCACCGTCTCTTCGACGCATAGGACAACAAGATGAGAATAATTTCCCGCGCCGAAGGCACCCGCTAAAATTTTTTATGCTAATTTGTTGTTCCGTACCGAATTTGTTGTTATACGCCTGAATTTGTTGTTCCGCGCCAAAGGTGACCGCGCCGAATTTTTGTTCCGCATCGAAGGCGCCTGCGCCGAATTAGTTGTTCCGCGTCTAAGGCGCCCGTACCACTAATTATTTTTACGCTAATTTGTTGTTCCACGCAATTTTTGCTGTGGAAATAATTTTTTGGGAATAAAGATTTCGCGGGGGAAAATCTTAAATGAACCGTGCCCGTGGGCATGGGTTATGACTAGTTCTAACATAATTAACTAGGACTCTTATAAACAGAAAGTTTCAAATCAAATAGAATTTCAAAGTACAAGATAGATTAAAAACTCAAATTCTAATAATTCTTATACCAAATTCTTATACCAAATTCTTAAACATGATAGATTTAAAACTAGAATTATAATAATTCTTATTATACCAAGAAAATATTAGAATGAGATTCTGATTCCAAATTTGATGCAAAACAAAAAAGAATTTTTTGTAGGAAAGCGGGAGAAAAAGAAAGAAATGTTATGAATCAAGTGATGAGGGGATAGCCCTCAAGTTTATATTTATAGCCAAAAGGGGAGAATACAAGTGGGTATGGGCCCAACCACTTGGGTTGGCCCAATAACTCACCAACCCAGTAAATACCCATTCACAACACTCCCCCTTATCCAGCCATGGTTGTGGACCCCGCTCATGAATACTTCAGGATTCTGAGCCTGTATGGGTCTCACATGGGGTGGATACTTCAGGATCCTGAGTTGGTGAGATTTGCCTCGTTAAAACCTTTGGCTATGGAAAACCCAGTGGGAAAAACCATAGTTAAGGAAAAAGAGTGCAAACTCTGCCAAACTCCCCCTGATCTGTACAAGCTCTCAAGCTTTCAGATCTCTTAGGCGTCTCATTCCAATCCTATGTACAAGTTTTCTAAAGGTAGCAGTAGGGAGGGCTTTGGTGAACAAATCTGCCAAATTGTCACATGACTGCACTTGTCTGATGTCGATCTTGCCATCTCTCTGTAGCTCATGCGTCCAGAAGAACTTTGGTGAAATGTGTTTCGTTCTGTCGCCTTTGATGAAGCCACCTCGTAGCTGAGCTATGCAAGCAGCATTGTCCTCGAACATGGTAGTGGGCTCGAGGTCTCCCGTCTTCAGTCCGGTCGTAGACAAGATGTGGTGGATGACGGAGCGTAGCCATACGCATTCTCTGCTTGCTTCATGGATGGCAATGATCTCCGAGTGATTGGATGATGTTGCCGTCAAGGTTTGCTTGATGGATCTCCAGGAAATGGCTGTCCCTCCGTAGGTAAACACGTACCCAGTCTGTGATTTTGCTTTGTGGGGATCAGACAAGTACCCTGCATCAGCATAACCTGCAAGTGTAGAGGATGTTCCATTTTTGTAGAAGAGTCCCAAATCTGTAGACCTTTGGAGGTAGCGCAGAAGGTGCTTTACCCCAGTCCAGTGGCGCTGCGTAGGCGCTGCACTGTATCTGGCAAGCAAATTTACTGCGAACGCTATATCGGGACGCGTGCAGTTTGCCAGATATAGTAGTGCTCCGATGGCACTCAGATAGGGAACTTCCGGACCAAGTATATCCTCCCCCTCTTCCAGCGGCCGGAAGGGGTCTTTATGTGCATCCAGTGATCGTACTACCATAGGTGTACTTAGTGGATGGCAATGGTCCATATGGAATCTTTGCAACATTTTCTTCGTATATGTGGTTTGGTGTAATAGGATTCCGTCTTTCTGATGTTCAATCTGTAAGCCAAGGCAGAATTTGGTTTTGCCTAGGTCTTTCATTTCGAATTCTTTTGTTAGGCTTACAGATATCTCAGTGATCTCTTCGGGAGATCCTATGAGATTCAGATCATCTACGTAGACAGCTATTATCACGAATCCTTTTCCCTTTGTTCTTATGAAGATACAAGGGCAGACTTCATTGTTCGTGAATCCTTGTTGAACAAGGAACTCACTGAGTCTATTATACCACATTCTTCCTGATTGTTTGAGACCATACAATGATCTTTGTAGCTTAACAGAATAGACGTCCCGAGGTCTATCTTTCAGTTCAGCAGGCATTGAAAAGCCATCAGGAAGTTTCATGTAGATCTCCTTGTCGAGATTGCCGTATAGATACGCAGTCACAACATCCATTAGCTGCATATCTAGGCCTTCCTTTGCTGTTAAGCTTATCAGGAATCTGAACGTGATCGCATCCATGACCGGGGAGTATGTTTCGTCATAGTCTATGCCCGGTCTTTGGGAAAATCCCTGTGCTACAAGTCTAGCTTTGTAGCGTGCGATCTCATTATTTTCGTTTCTTTTTCTGACGAATACCCATTTGTATCCCACAGGTTTGACACCGGTAGGTGTCTGGACTATTTGCCCAAAGACTTTACGTTTCTGAAGCGAGTCCAGCTCGGCTTCTATTGCCTGATTCCACTTTGGCCAATCATCTCTACGTTTGCATTCAGCAACGGAGTGTGGTTCATAATCATCATCGCTTCCGGCGACGTGAATGGCAATGTGAAACGCGAAGTCATCGTCGACGACTGTACTCTTTCTGTCCAATACCTCCCCTGTACGTACATAATTTAGTGATATTTCTGTTTCTCCCGGCAGTTCCTCTGCAGTGGATTCTGGGAGGGGAGAGGGTATGGACACGAGCTCGTTTCTCTGTGGGGGTATCGTCCCAAGGTCTCCGGATATTTTTCTTTTTCTTGGATTTTTATCCTTGGAGCCTGGTGGTCTGCCTCTTTTCTGTTGAGGTGCAGCCACTTCTGCTGCCGGTGGATTGCATCCATCCTTCGGGATGTCAATCCTAGCTGGAGTATTCGCAGCAGGGATGTGTGATCTGACAATCTTCTGGTTGTCAGTGAACGAGTCCGGTAATCTGTGGACTGTGTCCTGGATGTGTAAGATCTTCCGGATCTCATCATCACATAGTCTTGTTACCGGATCGTAGTGGGTCAAGCTTTTTGTGTCCCACGTCAACATTTGCTTTGCACTAGACTTTTCGATGTCTAGGCCCATTTTGGGGAAATACGTCTCATCAAAATTGCAGTCTTCAAGGCGTGCCTTGAAGGCGTCCCCCGTTTGGGGTTCTAGGTATCTTATAATGGAGGGTGAGTCAAACCCTACGTAGATACCTAGGCGACGTTGAGGGCCCATCTTGGTCCTCTGTGGTGGTGCAATGGGGATATAAACTGCGCAGCCGAAGATTCTCAAGTGAGAGATGTTCGGCGGCGTTCCATATGCGAGTTGCATTGGAGATAGACTCTGACCTCCTGAGGGTCTTATTTTTATTAGTGATGCAGCATGCAAAATTGCATGTCCCCATGCATCCACCGGCAACTGGGATTTCATCAGCAATGGTCGTGCGATCCATTGGAGTCTTTTGATTAGCGACTCAGCTAACCCATTTTGGGTGTGAACATGTGGCACCGGATGTTCAATTTCTATTCCCGTTGCCTGGCAATATTCTTGGAATGACTGAGAGGTAAATTCCCCCGCATTATCCAGACGTATTTTCTTTATTTGGTTGTCTGGGAAATGCGCCCGCAACTTTATTATCTGTGCCAAAAGCTTTGGAAAAGCTAAGTTGCGGGTTGAAAGTAGACACACATACGAGTATTTCGAAGATGCATCAATCAGTACCATAAAGTACCGAAAAGGCCCGCTAGGGGGGTGGATAGGTCCACATATGTCTCCATGTATTCTTTCAAGGAAGCTAGGAGACTCGATATCCACTTTAAGTGGTGATGGCCTTGTTATTAATTTACCCTTAAAGCAGGGTACACAAGGGAATTCTCCCTTCTGAAGAATCTTCTGGTTCTTCAGGTTATGCCCGTGGGATTGTGCTAGGATGCGGTGCATCATCACAGATCCGGGGTGGCCAAGTCTATCGTGCCAAAGTAAGAATTTGGCCGATGTCGGGCACTTCAGGTGCTCCGTCAGGTTTGCTTCCTCTCTCCGAATTTTTGTATGGTAGAGGCCTGATGAGAGGCTCTCAAAACGTTCAAGAATGGTTTTAACTCCAGTTTCTTGAGACGTTACATACAGTAATTCGTTTTCTTTGACATTTGCTGTTTCCAAGTGGAATCCGTTAAAACGGATATCTTTGAAACTTAGTAAGTTTCTCTTGGAATTCGGAGAGTAAAGTGCATCTTTTATTTTTATTTCTGTTCCATTGGGGAGCAACAAGGTTGCATTCTCAGAACCTTCAATTATGTCCGATGGCCCTGAAATTGTGTTTACAGGGCTCTTATACGGGATAATGCTATGAAAATAGCATTTGTGTTGAAGGATCGTATGTGTTGACGCGCTGTCTACTAAGCAGTCATGAGAGCATTCCATCTAAAAAAATGAGTAAACATTTGCATTCAGAAGAGCTAAATTTTATTCAGCAGAATTGAAGATACATAAAAGCTCTCATGAAATAGAAATGTTCATACAATAGAAATGCTAAGATAAATGATAACAGGCTAATCAAGCAGATTATCTGACTCGAAGTCTTTTGCTGTAAATTTGACTGCATTGTTCGCAGCCACCAGGTTTGATTCAGCATTCTTTTTCTTGCTTTGTTTATAAAGCTCCTGGAGATGCACTGGGGTCCTGCACACTCTAGACCAGTGGCCTGTCATGCCACAGCTGTGGCACTGGTCTTCCCAGTCCCTCTTGGGTGGGGGTGCATTGTTTTTCTTGTTATCATTCCTGCGCCAGGTGAACTTGCGCTTCCCTTCATTCTTGCGCTGCTGTGGTGGGCCCTTGGCTCTTTTCTGTTGCCCCCCTTTCTGTGGTCTTTCTTTTCTTTTATTGTCCCTCTTCTTTTTGAAGGAAGAGGTATGGTGAGCTTCTGGTAGGGGGACAGTGCCGGGAGGGCGCATATTGTGAGTGGCGAGAAGAAGCTCTCTGTTTTGCTCGGCCATGAGAAGACATGACAGCAGCTCTGAATACTTGGTGAACTTACGTTCACGGTATTGCTGCATAAGTATCGCATCCTTTTCATGGAAAGATGTATACGTCTTTTCCAGCATGCGATCTTCTGAGACTTTTTCACCACACAACTTCAGGCGTGAGGTGATGCTAAAAAGTGCTGAGTTGTACTCAGCAATGGACTTAAAGTCCTGCAGTCTCAGGTTCTCCCACTCATATCTCGCCCTTGGGAGTATGACATCTCTCTGATGTTTATACATGTCCTCAAGGGCGGTCCATAGCTCAAGTGGATCTTCGACCGTAAGGTACTCAGCCTTTAAGGTCTTGTCCACATGGCGGCGAATATAGATGATGGCTTGCGCCTTCTCTATATCGCTAACATTTTCTTTTTCAGTCACAGCAGTGATGAGGGACTTGGCCCGCAGGTGAAACTTAACATCTAGCTGCCAGCTTAGATAGTTTCTGCCTGATGCATCCAGCACTTCAAAGTCAACGCTTGCAATTTTAGCCATTTATCTAGCAGAGCACAAACATGCATGAATTAATAATCAACCAGAAAAACATTTTCATGCGGAAGCAATATTTAATGAAAAGCTAAATGTGTGGATCGGCCAGTCCCACAAGAAAGAGTCCAAAAAGTCCACAGTCCAAATTATACAAATTTGCAGCTTGAATTAAAATGAAAATACAACTTTGGAAACCCCGTGGGTCCCATTTTAATATCTTCGTCTTCAAGCGTTGCTTCCGACTCCATGGAAGTAGGTCTTCTTTCTTTGACATTTACATAAATTCCTCACTACAATTTCTCTCAAAAATAAAAGAAAAAGTGCGGGAAATAAACTGTGGGACTAAACGGCCGATCCAAAAACCACATTTTAGCAATTCATGCAAGAATATTGTGCTCATCATCATTTTCATCCACAGACATCACAGGCAGTTTATTCATATGAGGATAAAGCAATATTTAATCACTTAATAATTATTGGACCACTGGGCAACGTCATACACCGTTAGGTTAGGTAACTAACGGCAGAGCGGTCGCAGGATCTTCCTAATTATTAAGTTTTTAAATAAAATGTACAACCACGCAAATAATATCCACATAATTTTGCCAGAGATGTAAAGCATGTAAAAGGGATTACGATGCATAGGTTGTAAAGTAAATGGGTTTAATCAGTCAAATTGATTAAGAGCCCAAAATTAACATTTTCTTTGTCAGAGGGAAAAGTCTCCCTCGTCATCCCAAAAGGTCCCCAAAAAAGAAATCCCCAAAACGCCCTTGTCTGCCCGATATTTGTCCCGTAATTTACCGTGATTTTTCACGAATATTTTGCCCTTGAATCCCCATTTTAAAACAATTTTTAGGCTAATAGGTTGCTTTTTGAGGCACATTCATAGCCCTATTGCCTCCCCCCAATTGGTTTTTTTTTTTTGATGAAAATCTGTGGGCCTGAAGCCCACAGATCTGCTGTGGGCTTCAGGCCCACAAATCTGTTGTTTTTTTTGTGAGAAAGAGTTCTGTGGGCCTGAAGCCCACAGATCTGCTGTGGGCTTCAGGCCCACAGCACTGTTTTTTTTTGTGCGTTAGGGTTACGGCGGGGGGCCCGCCGCCGCCGCCGCCGCCCCGCAGAGGGGGGGGCGCGGCCAGGGGGCCGTCGCCCCCCGCTGCGGGGGGGAGCGGCGGGGGCCGCTGCCCCCCCGCAGAGGGGGGGGGCGCGGCCTGGGGGCCGCCCCCCGCAGAGGGGGAAGCGGCCTGGGGGCCGCCGCCCCCCTCTGCGGAGGGGGACGGCGGGGGGTGCCGCCGCCCCCCGCTGCGGGGGGGAGCGGCGGGGGCCGCTGCCCCCCCCCCCCCCCCCCGCAGGGGGGGGGGCGCGGCCTGGGGGCCGCCCCCCCGTAGAGGGGGAAGCGGCCAGGGGGCCGCCGCCCCCCTCTGCGGGGGGGGACGGCGGGGGGGGGCCGCCGCCCCCCCTGTAGGGGCGGGGCGGCGGCGGCCGCCCCCCCCTGCAGGGGAGGGCGGCGGCCGCCCCCCCCTGCAGGGGAGGGCGGCGGCAGGGGCCGCGCCGCCCCCCTGCAGGGGGGTGGGCGGCGGCGGCAGGGGGTAGGCCCCCCCATGGGGGGGGGAACGTGGCCGGGGGGATTGGGGGTAGTTTTAGGGTTTGTTTTTCCAAAAAAATTGTGTTTTTACCCTAAAAATTGGGGTTTTACCCCAAAAATTGGGGTTTTTGGGATGAAAAATCCGTCGTTTTCAAGGCGACGATGAATCCCCATGACGATCTTGTGAGATCTAGGGGAGGTTTAATCATACGTATGATTTAAAAACCTTGTTTTTAGAGTTTTTACCTCTATATCCGTCCTCCGGATATAGCGACGGTTGCTCGAAGCCCTACGCGGATGACGACCCTTGATGGAGGAAGCCTTGCACCGCGCTCGTCAATCTCCCGTCTCGCCTTCACCTTCGCCTTTGCAACGAACGGAAAAAAAATTTGTGGAAAACAAAAAATTTTAGAGGCTCGTGCTGATAACGTGTTATAAATCAAGTGATGAGGGGAGAGCCCTCAAGTTTATATTTATAGCCAAAAGGGGAGAATACAAGTGGGTATGGGCCCAACCACTTGGGTTGGCCCAATAACTCACCAACCCAGTAAATACCCATTCACAACAAGAAAATCGTTATCTAGAGAGCAAAATCACAAATATTAAAGGCTAAAAATCACTATAATCAATCATATCTATCCTTACACAAAATAAACATACATACATACATATACATATGTATCTGCACGCACGTGTGGGAAAAATGGGCCTCAACTAGTCCTCCTTGGCTAGCGTCAACCCCTTACTGTCCAACCTTAACAAGAGTTGCAGCGCAGAATTACAGGCTTCGGAATTTGAACAGCAGGAAGATTGACAGAGAATTGAGGAAAGAAAATGGAGTAGCAGGGATTTTATTGATTGTATAGAGTAAAAAAAGAAAATAACAAAGGAAAGCTTGCAACTATTCTTAATACCTTCTTACTATAAGTCTGTTTTTATGCAACTCTTATTCGAGTTGTTGCAACAATCCCAACCTCCTCTAACCACTGACTGACGGTCTGACTAGCTGTTATGAGCTGGTTTCTCTTTGCTTCTTGGTCGGAGGCAGCAACCAACGCTACTTAACGGCTGGCAGTTGTAACTGTCACTCGTAGCCGCTGAAGACATTTCGTCGAACACGAACATCAACAGTTTCCGGCCCAAGAGAACATCGCTCGTCTTCAGTTCGTTTGAACTCTCAGGGTCCAATTCTTTATGTAGCGATCTATGGCTGTCGATCTCCTATCAACTGAATGAACGGTAGGGACTTAATCAGATTCTCGCTTGATCGGATTAGCCCAATCACCGAACACCCTTCATCCAACGGCTGATACAAGCAGGCTGATACTCGGATATGCACTGTTCCTGCCTCGTTCCCCTGCTCAAGGTTCCACAGCGTGGGTTCTAACACTCGCCCGCATTTATTTGAAAGCCTCAGTCGCAAACCCCAGCCGAGAGTAAACTTGTCGATGGCCCCCCAGTCAGAGTCTCAGCGGCACAGGGACTTGAAAATAAGTTGCAGGAGAGGAAGGAGCTTTATTAAAATAATGCGCGAGGGGCCGGAGATTGGAGCATCCAACGCTCATTCTGTTGCCACGTATGTTAAACAAAAACACTGGGATCACTGCCGCAACTCCCAGGCTCCCGGCGGTCTTTACAAACGTACCTCAATGACTCTTTGCTTCCTGTTACGCCTATTTGGCCGAGGCCCGGAAGACGCAAGCCCAGAAACCCGACCTCCGGTCAAGAGCCCATCTGCACACTCGGGCCCACTCGATAAGGCCCTATGGGGGACTCCCCCCAAATGTCGATCCGACCCAGCCCCGGTAACATACGGGTCACTCACCCACTCCAGCGATAACCGCTCCCTCGATCCCACTACCACTTAATGGTAGTAATGGGGAGAGGCTGGCGTGGCGCAGGGAGCGGCGACGGGGGGCGGATCGAGGGGACACGATTGGGGGCGGACGAGCGACGTGGGTCGGGGGCAATCACGGCGGAGGTCTATAAAGAGGCTAGGAGGACAACACGACAAGGGACCGCATCTCAGGTATCTAGAACCTAAGGTACTCCATCAACGACCTAGTTCCCCCATATCATTTCCTTCCTCCCCCGCTCGCGCCGTGAGACGCCGTTCCGATCTCCTCACGAGTCGAACCGTCTCCGCCGGGCCTCCTCTTTCAGATCTCTGTCTGACTTAGGCATCGGAGGGGATTTGGCCGGAACCAAGGTCCGGCCCCCTGACGAGCGTTCTCGCCTACGCATGAGGGCATCAGATCAACGGGCCGAGGCTTCCCCTCCGCCCCTCGCCGACCACGCAACCAGCTGGACGATTGAGGCTTCCCCTCGTCGTCCGACCGCCGAGGCCGAGCGCAACCCACCGAGGCCGAGCGTCTCGACCCGGGCCGAGGCTTCCCCTCGCCCCTCGCCGAACACGCATCTAGCTGGACGACCGAGGCTACCCCTCGTCGTCCTACCTCCGAGGCCGTGCTCGTCCGTCCGAGGCCGAGCGTCTCAACCAGGGCCGAGGCTCCCCCTCGCCCCATCTGCACCGATTCGAAGCCCCCGAGGGACCCAAGCGGGCCCCTTGACCACGTTGACCGGGTTCTCCACGGTCAACGCTTTGTAGTGAGAAAACACTCTGAAATATCTGGCGCCGTCTGTGGGAACGAACTGTCCCACGAAGAAACAAACCACATCTGCGATGACGCGACCTCCCTCATCTCGGCGAAAGGAGAGCGAGGCCCTGACGCGAGGCAACAGGGCCCGCCATCGTTGGCAAGAATGGGCACGGACCCGACGCGAGGAGGATCGTGAGAAAAGGGCCGGGAAGCCCTCCCCTTCCCCACCGGTCGGGAGACCGAGTGCGTCCGTAACGGCGCGCAGCTCGGACGTGGCGTTGGTGGTGTCAGTGGTCATAGACACTACCATGGTACGACGGCTGCTTGTCGACACCGGCAGCTCCTGTGACGTCCTCTTTATGTCAACCCTGGAAAAGATGGGGCGGCAGAAAGAAGACTTACGACCTCGCTCGGGTCCCGTGGTTGGATTCACGGGTCACTCCACCCCCATCATCGGCACGATCCATCTCCCGGTAACGCTCGGAGACGCACCGGACTCGGTGACCCTGGCGGTGGAATTCATCGTATTGGGGATCGGGTCGGAATACAATGGGATCATCGGCCGACCCCTACTCAACGTCGTCGGCGCGGTAGTCTCGACCCTCCATCAGACTATCAAGTTCCGAACGCCGGGGGGGATGGGGCAAGTCGAAGGCGACGCGGGGAGACCGAGTACCTGCTATCAACTGGCGGAGGAAGGTCCCGAGGATCGTCTAGCCGACCGGATGGCCGCACTCGACTTGAGGAGTGGGCCTAGGCCCGCCCCTGCGGAGGAGCAGGAGCAAATCCCGGTCACGGACATCGAGGGCCGGTTCGTCTCGATCGGGAGAGGGCTGAGCCAGGACCTGAGGGATCAGCTGATCGAATGCCTGGAGGCGAACCTGGACATCTTTGCTTGGTCACCGGAAGACATGCCCGGCGTAGACCCCCAGGTGATCGTCCACCAGATCAACGCCGACCCCAACTTCAAGCCGGTTAGGCAGAAGAAGCGCAACCTGGGCGGCGAGAAGATGAAGGCAGCCTCCGAGGAAGTGGAGCGTCTCCTTGATGCCGGCTTCATACGAGAGGTCTGGTACCCGGAGTGGCTGTCGAACGTGGTGATGGTCAAGAAACCCAACGGGAAGTGGCGAATGTGCGTGGACTTCAGTGACCTCAACAAGGCCTGCCCCAAGGACAGCTACCCCCTGCCGCGCATCGACCACCTGGTGGACAACGCCTCGGGGTACGAGATGCTAAGCTTCATGGACGCTTATTCCGGATACAATCAAGTCCAGATGGACCCCCGGGACGAAGAGATGACAGCCTTCACGACGGACCGGGGAACTTACTGCTACAAGAAGATGCCCTTTGGCTTGAAGAACGCGGGGGCCACCTACCAGAGAATGGTCAACAAGGTCTTCAGCTCCCAGGTCGGGAGGAACCTGGAAGTCTACGTCGACGACATGCTTGTCAAGTCAAGGCGACCGGAAGACCACATCGCCGACTTGCGGGAGACCTTCGAGCGGTTGCGGCGACACCACATTCGGCTCAACCCCGCGAAGTGCACGTTCGGGGTAAGATCTGGCAAATTCTTGGGATTTATGATAACTAACCGTGGCATTGAAGCTAATCCCGACAAGATCGAGGCGCTGATCAACATGCGCGAGCCGACGACGATCAAAGAGCTACAGAGGCTGAACGGGCGCATCGCAGCCTTGGGGCGATTCCTTTCCAAATCAGCGGAAAGATCGCTCCACTTCTTCAAGGTCCTAAGGAAAGCGATCGCGGAACCTCCAGACAATAGGAAGACGATACTTTGGGACGAAGACTGCTCCAGGGCGTTCGGAGACCTCAAAGAGTATCTCCGCAGCCCACCTCTCCTGTCCAAACCACGGGAAGGGGAGTCGCTGAGCCTTTACCTGGCGTGCGCGGAGGAAGCTGTGAGTTCGGTGCTGATCCGGGAGGACGGTGGGGTGCAATGGCCGGTATATTACACGAGCCGGATCTTGAAGGGGGCGGAGGTGCGATACTCGCCCATGGAGAAACTGGCGTACGCCCTCGTCCTCTCAGCACGAAGGCTCCGACCCTATTTCCAGGCCCACACCATACTGATCCTGACCGACTCGCAACTGGAGCAGAACCTCAAGAGATTCGATCGAATGGGAAGGATGCTAAACTGGGGAGTGGAACTGAGCGAGTTCGACCTCCGATTCAAACCGCGCACGGCCATCAAAGGGCAGGCCCTAGCCGACTTCATCGCCGAGTGCACAACAGAAGGAAATGGCCCCCCGGAGGAAGAAGGCTCGGTGATGGTAATTGCTCAACCCCTGTCCTTTCTTTCGGCTGACCACTTTCAGCCAGGGGATCCAGGAGCGTGGATAGTCCATGTGGACGGGTCGGCCACACAGTCAGGAGGCGGGGCTGGGATTGCAATCCGATCTCCGGAAGGGAACATTGTGGAATACGCGTTGCGGTTCGAGTTCCCAGCCACGAACAACGTGGAGGAATACGAAGCAGTGATCAACGGCCTGAGGCTGGCCCTGGAGCTCGGGGCCGAGTCCGTCCGCCTCCTCAGCGACTCGAAGCTCATTGTCAACCAACTCTTGGGGAGTTACGGGGCATGGGAGGAGGCGATGCGGAGATATCTCCCTGTCGCCAGAGCGGCGATGTCCAAGTTCAAGGACGTGGAAGTCTTGCACCTCCCGCGATCAGAGAATGCGCGGGCAGATGCGTTGTCGAAGCTGGCCTCGTCCTCGCCAAAGGAACTGGGCCGCACCATCTACGTGGAGAACCTGCCGTCCCCCAGCACGGAGGAGCACGAGGTGATGGCGATCGACCAAGAACCCACCTGGATGGACCCGATCATCCGGTACCTCACTCATGGAGAGGTGCCGACCGATGGGGACGAACGCCGAACCCTGGAGAGAAAGGCGCTCCGATACGTGATCCATGAAGGGACGCTCTACCGGAGACGCTGGACCAAGACGGACGTCCTCCCATACCTGAAGTGCATCGGACCGCAGGAAGCTGACTACGTCCTACGGGAGGTTCACGACGGGATCTGCGGGAATCACCACGGGGGCAAGATAGTCGCACAGAAGATCTTGAGGCAGGGATACTACTGGCCGACCCTGGCCCAAGATGCAACAAGCTACGTCCAGAAATGCCAAGAATGCCAGAGGTATGCCCACCACATCTCGACTCCTCCGTCAGAGCTCATCCCTATCGTGAGCCCCATCCCCTTTGCGAATTGGGGGCTCGACATCCTCGGACCGTTTAAACCGGGACGAGGGCAGCGGAAGCATCTGATCGTGGCAGTGGACTACTTCACCAAGTGGATCGAGGCCGAACCGTTGGCCACCATCACGTGGAAGAAAGCGAAAAGCTTCGTATGGAATTCCATCATCTCCCGATTCGGAGTGCCACGGGCCATCGTCACAGACAATGGGAAGCAGTTCGACTCCGTAGGGTTTAAAGATTTTTGCGAGGAATGGGGAATCAAGCTCCTCTTCGCCTCAGTAGCGCACCCCCAGACCAACGGGATGGCAGAAGCGGCCAACAAATGCATCATAGAGCCCCTCCGGAAGAAAGTGAAAGACGCCGAAGGGAACTGGCCAGAAGAGCTCCCCGGGATACTCTGGTCATACCGGACGACCCACAAGGAGGCTACTGGCGAGACCCCGTTCATGCTCACCTACGGGGCCGAGGCGGTGGTGCCGGTCGAATTGGGTGAAGAATCTCTCCGCCTCAAATACTTTGATGAAGACCGGAACTCGCAGGGCCTGGGGCTCAATCTGGAGCTCCTCGACGAGCGACGGGAGCAGGCACTGGCCACCATCATCCGCCATAAGCAGAAGGTGGCCCGATACTACAACGCTCGGGTGCGAGGGAGAAGCTTCCACCTTGGGGACTTGGTCCTCCGGAAAGCGGGCTTCAACACTGACACCGCTCGCAAAGGGAAGCTCACGGCTAGATGGGAGGGACCCTACAAAGTCGTCGAGGGCCTCGGACCCGCAGCCTACCGACTAGCCGACATGGAGGGGAGGATTCTCACTCACACTTGGAATGCGGAACATTTACGCAAGTACTTTCAATAGATGTATCATTTCCTATGAAATAAATTTGTTTTGAATTCATTCCTTTCCAGATAAAGCAAAAAGATATACAGAAGGATGCACGAAGAGGCCGAGGGGCATTCCCCTCCCTCATTTTTCTCCGGGGGCACCGGTGGAGCCACAGGCTGGCAGCCCACTAGGGTCTCCCCCTTACTCCGTTCGACGTCAGAGTACATCCGAAGATCCTCGAAGTTGACCCCCGAGAGCGGGAACTTCTTTTGGATCTCGGACTGACACCGGGCGAAGCCCTTCTCGAACGCCTCCGATAAGGCGGTCTCAACAAAGGAGGTGGCATACTCCGCCACAGCATCCTGAGCGATCCTGGCCGGATCCACCTCCTCCAGCCCCTGCATTTGGACCTCTAAGGTCTCGATCTGACGTTGGTGCACCGCCCTCTCCTTCTCGATCTCCCGGGTTTTCTCGCCAAGTTGGGCAAGAAGGACCCTCGCCTGCTCCTCCGCCACTTCCAGACGATCGGAGAGCTCCAAGGCCTCGGAGGCAGCTGCAGGGTTGGGGATCTGCACGGCTCCTCCAGATGTGCCGACGCCTCTCAAAAGCTCGCTGAGACGCGCCTCGGCATCCGACTTTGCAGCCAGAGCCAAGGCTCTCTCTCGGTCCGCCTCCTCCAGGGCAGAGGACAGCTCAGTTACGCGAGAATCCAAGGACTGGATCCGCGCTTTCTCTAACTGACCTGCCTCTCCCTTCTCGCCAGGGGCCTCAGGGCCTCGCCCGACGTCGGATTTGGCTTTGGGAAGAGCCGCGAATTGGCGCATCATCGAGAGGCCCACTGAGGACAACTGCGCCAAAGCAACGAAGGTAAGACGGCAAAAGCAGCTGGAGAAAGGGGGGACAAGCAGAGACACGCTACCTGTTGACCAGCCTGGATCACGAAGGTAGCCAAGCAATCACCTCTGACTCCGTCCAACACCACCTGATCGGGAGGGAGACAACAGTTCTCGGCCACTCGAGCGGCGGCTCCGCGGCTCGAAAACACCGACTCCTTCTCCCCCACTGGGAAGCGTGGACGAAGAAGACCCTCCCCTGACGAAGGGAACTCGCCAGGAGCGGAGCGGAACGCACCAAGATACCGACTGTAAGCATCAGGGAGAGAATCGTCTGGGAGGGGTGAAGGGCCGACCCACGGCCAGGCAACCTCAACGGGGGCGGGTTGAGGTCGATCAGCAGTCGGCAAGACGTCAACTCCCTCGTCCCCCTCGCGAAACCTCTTGGAAGACCCCAGCAAGGGAAGAGAGGGAGATGACACCTTCTTCCTTTTTGAGCCTCCGGTCGCGGTCCCGACCCGCTGCTTCTTCCGAACCTCCAGAACATAATCCCTTCTGCGCGGATCCGGATTTGGGACCTGCACGAGAGCGCTGGCGGGAGAGGGACCAAGAGGGAATCCACCTGCACTCAAAGAAGAAATGAGAGACAGAACAGAACCTGGACGACCTCGAGGGGCGAACGCTCGGAGAAGCTTACCTAGGGGCCACACCGTCTTACGCAAATTGTGGTCACTAAAGAGGACGTCGATCGAGCGCTCCCTCGCAAGAATCGCCAGCATGTCCTTCGCCGTCTGCTGCTCGGCGACCGTCGGCTCACCCAGATCGAGGATGACGGCACCGGCCGCCTCCCACCGAACCGGGAAAGGTACACTCGACGGGAACGCGACAAACACGTATTCCCCCTTCCAACGTTTCAGGGAGCTCGGCAACCCCAGCACCAGGGTCATCTTCGGGCGGGCGCTGATGTAAATCCACGCCCCCGATTGGTGGTGGCTCAGGCGGTAGAACTGGGCAAAGAGGCGAAGAGAGGGCGCCACTCCCTTCAGCATGCAGACAACGATGAACCCGACGAGGAGCCCGACGGCGTTGGGACAGAATTGGCACAGGCACACGTTGTGGGCCTGAAGGAACTCAACGATAAAAGGATGGTTCGGGAAACGAAGCCCGAAGCGGAAGCACTTCTCATATATTCCAACCTCGTTGGGGCCGGGAAAGCAGATCCGCTCGTCAGCCCCGGGGGCACGAGCCGAGTAGGGCGGAAGCAAGTAGGCGGAGCGCATGCTCCCGATGGCGGTGGCGCAGATCGACGAAGGCCACGACAAGACCTCTGGGGGCACCCCTGAAAGATCATCCCCGTGCTGACTAATCGCCGAAGGAGTGCCACCCGCCAGACCTGGAGCTGCGTCGCGCTCCGACCGAACCGAACCCGTGGCAGAGGAAGACGACATGAGGCAGAGCTCAGGCAGAATAGGGATCAGCGCAAAGAAGAAAACGACGGGATGGCGGCTCACGAACCCCTCGGCTTCTGAACTTAAGACGACCCCGCGAGCGGTGGGGATAAGCTTGCAGCTACACGTGGCAGCATCTGAAGGCCGACGGCGCTTCGGAACCCGCGCCTTAAAAGTATCGAACGGGCCAACTCATGATGACGACTAATAAATGAGTCGGCATCGACTGGCGAGCCTGTCAAAGTCGGCGGAAGTCACATCGGCCGAGCCGAACCGGCCGAGGCCAATCGACCCGACCGATGGGGGCAATTGTTACGCCTATTTGGCCGAGGCCCGGAAGACGCAAGCCCAGAAACCCGACCTCCGGTCAAGAGCCCATCTGCACACTCGGGCCCACTCGATAAGGCCCTATGGGGGACTCCCCCCAAATGTCGATCCGACCCAGCCCCGGTAACATACGGGTCACTCACCCACTCCAGCGATAACCGCTCCCTCGATCCCACTACCACTTAATGGCAGTAATGGGGAGAGGCTGGCGTGGCGCAGGGAGCGGCGACGGGGGGCGGATCGAGGGGGCACGATTGGGGTCGGACGAGCGACGTGGGTCGGGGGCAATCACGGCGGAGGTCTATAAAGGGGCTAGGAGGACAACAGGACAAGGGACCGCATCTCAGGTATCTAGAACCTAAGGTACTCCATCAACGACCTAGTTCCCCCATATCATATCCTTCCTCCCCCGCTCGCGCCGTGAGACGCCGTTCCGATCTCCTCACGAGTCGAACCGTCTCCGCCGGGCCTCCTCTTTCAGATCTCTGTCTGACTTAGGCATCGGAGGGGATTTGGCCGGAACCAAGGTCCGGCCCCCTGACGAGCGTTCTCGCCTACGCAGGAGGGCATCAGATCAACGGGCCGAGGCTTCCCCTCCGCCCCTCGCCGACCACGCAACCAGCTGGACGATTGAGGCTTCCCCTCGTCGTCCGACCGCCGAGGCCGAGCGTCTCGACCCGGGCCGAGGCTTCCCATCGCCCCTCGCCGAACACGCATCTAGCTGGACGACCGAGGCTACCCCTCGTCGTCCTACCTCCGAGGCCGTGCTCGTCCGTCCGAGGCCGAGCGTCTCAACCAGGGCCGAGGCTCCCCCTCGTCCCATCTGCACCGATTCGAAGCCCCCGAGGGACCCAAGCGGGCCCCTTGACCACGTTGACCGGGTTCTCCACGGTCAACGCTTTGTAGTGAGAAAACACTCTGAAACACTTCCCATCAACAAACCCCTGCTTCTGCTATTCGAAATTTTCTGCACTCCCCTCTATTCTTATTAAAAAGCCCCACCTTTTTCGCTCCTCTCGCTCCAATTTCCCCCCTTTCTCTCACATCAATCACACCTTCTCGTCGTCGACGAGAAGAGAAAGAGCTCGATCTCCCGCGATCGCCATGGCCTCCGATGCTGCTGTTCCCTCGTACGGGAAAGAGCTCGCCGCCGCCAAGAAGGCGGCGTCCATCGCCGCACGCCTTTGCCAAGTAAGGACCCCGTTCTCGTTCTTGGTGTGAATGAACATCAAACAATGCCGCTTTGATTTGTAGCCGAGTTCGGTGATTTGATTCGTCTTTTTGCTTTTTAGACTGTGCAAAAGGCGATCTTGCAGTCGGATGTCCAGTCGAAAGCAGATAAGAGCCCGGTGACTGTAGCGGATTATGGTATAAGAACAGATCCTCTCTATCATTAAGCCAGTTGCTGCTTTTCTTGCAGCAATAAGTGTAGGTTAGAAAATTTAGTTACATGGATTAATGAGCTTTCTGTAGTTCAACTAAAAACCAATTCAGTCTAAACGCATTGAAGTAAGAAATAGAGAAGCAAGTATGTGTGCGTGCCCCCATTATCATGACCAAGTGAAGTTTTAGTCTATGCGTTTGACAACTGGTGGATAGGAGCAGAGAACTGAGTTTCATCCAAGGAGTAGTGCACCTTGCTATGATAGTTAGTTATGATGCTGTGATTCTAAGGAAACTATGATAAATTTCTAATGGGTATACTGATAAAACAACATTCGGGAAGTTTTTTTTTCACAATATGTTACATTTATAGGGAAACATCATAATTTTGGCGATATAAGAAGATAAATAATAGAAGAACCACATGTCACCTACTAAAATTTGTCATTTGTTGCTTTCATACCCTCCTCTTATTTTTCTTTCCGGTTGAGGATATATCATTTCATTTGGCATTGCCACACCCCGTTTCTTATTGAAATCTTAAAGGAAAATCCTTCTTGGCGATCATAAGGTCTCATGCTCTAGAAGATTTGAGAACCGGATTTTTTTAACCTTCTCTACTCAAAATCTGGACTATGGAATAGATAACAAACACCTTAAATCCTATCAATTTTTTTAGTAATACGTGTTGGAACTTATCCAACAAGTTGGATCTTAATCCAACGTTGGGCTAATATGCGGTGAATAATTATATAAGTGCTACGCTGTCATATTAAGCCCAATATATTAGTGATCTGGTTTTAATTAATTAAATAGGCTAAATGAGTTAAACAGGTTGTGGGGCCTTTATGTGTAGAGACTATTGGGCTTCAACTCGTTGATGGGCCGAGTTGGAAACCCTAGGGCTATGGAGGCTAGCCTATAAATATTAGCGGTCATGATCCCCGGAATACACGAACAAATTTGAGCCGTCTTTTCTACGTCCCGTCGCTAGGAGAGAAACCAGGAGAAAACTAAAGGGGTTCTCCAACGGTTGATTCGTGCTATTCTGGAAGATCGTCCGCTACGGTATCGTCAGGATCTTTCAGACTATTAGCGATGGATTCAGGTACGCTTCCGCTAAATCCGAGTAGGTCAATGATTTAAGATTCCGCATATTTTATATATCTAGATTATTATTTGCATGGTCTTGCTTAATGATTAATCTAGATCTTTAGTTTCTACAAGTGGTATCAGAGCCCACATGTTGTGGATCTTAAATTTTTGTCTGCTCGTAGTAGATCTGATAAAAATCAGATTTTTAATCTGTCTTAAGTTTCGGATCTGATAAAAATTAGTTTTTTATCAGTTTTAAGTTTCAGATCTATAAAAATTTGGTTGTTTGATTAATTTTTCCAAAAAAAAAAATTTTTTTTTGACAAACCCTAGATCGGGGGCGGCCCGCCGGCCGCCGCCCGACACAGCAAAAGAGGGGCGGCTCTGCCGCCCCCGTCGGAAGAACGGCGCCGGCGGCGATGCCGGCGTCGACACAGATCAGAAAGGGTCGGCTTTGCCGCCCCTGTAGGTTGAAGAAAGGGGGTTTTGGGGGGCACTGCCGCCCCCTCCCCGTTAATTCTCAGGGGCAAGGGGGCGGCTCCCCGCCGCCCCCGACGGCAACAGAGGGGACGGCGGCAGCCGCCCCCGTTCAGGCGCCAAGGGGGCGGCTCCTCGCCGCCCCCGTCAGGATCGACTGGTAGAAAGGGGGCCTCGTCCCCCCTGTTGGGAATCAAAGGGGGGCGGCTGTCGCCGCCCCCGTAAGGGATTCGAAATAAAGGGGGCGGCGGCGCCGCCCCCATCGGGTTGCAAAGGGGGCGGCCTCGCCGCCGCCCCCAGTTGAATCTATGGGAGGGCCAGTGGGGGCTCCTCCTCCCCCCGTCAGAACGGAGCAGACCCCCCCTCAGGGGCCTGCCGCGGATCAGCAAGGGGGCGGCAACCCTGCCGCCCCCGCCGGCGCCCGACAGCACAGATGGGGGCGGCGGCGGCGGCCGCCGCCCCCACTCAGAAACCCTAAACCTACCCGCAGTCCAGCAGCGTGGGCCGGACCCCCCTTGGGCCGGCCCACAAGAAGTTAAAAAAAATAATAAATTGTTTTTTTGGAAGATTGGGCTATTAACAGTGGGCCTGTTTGGGTTATCTGGGTGTTTTTTGGGCCTATTATTGCAAACCAGTTTTTTAGCCTTCTTTTAGGCTTATTGCAAAACAGTTTTGGGCACCCTCATGGCTAAATTTTGGACCCAATTTTTGGGTCATTTGGACACACATTTGGGGTTGTTTTGGATTTATTTTAACACAATGGAAGGGGAAATAAATGGACATCTTTATATATATTTCCCCAAATTATAAATTTGTGTTAGAATTCAGTTTGAATTTTAAATTCAATTTTGGCACGCTTCATCGTATATATATTTCGAAATGATTGTAATCAAATTAAAACCCCACCAAAGTGGGCTTTATCGTGGCGATTACCCTTATTTCGATATATAAAAAGCTACGGACATATTTTGTATGTAAATTTGGTGTCTAAAATTTAAATTTAAATTCATTAAAAGGGAGGAAATAAATGGTTGTGTATATATATTTCCTTTAAGCCCAAAATTTTGTTTGTTAAATTTAAGTTCATTCCGTTTTTAATTCTTTAGGCAAAATTCAGTTATATATACATTTCGAAATAATTCTAATTTTTGTGAAATTCCACCAAATGGGTTCCACTACTAAAATTGTTATTATTTCTGAATGTAAATGGATTAAAATACATACACAGTATGATCGGTTGCATGGATGAATTTTAAACGGATCGAAGGAGTAAATAAACGGCTTTCAAATATATTTACATTTAAGTTCAGTTTAATTTAAATTCAATTTTTGGGCGCAATAAATTATATGTTTCAAAATAATTTTAATTATTACGGGATCCCACCAAAGTGGGCTTTACTGTTAAATTATTATTATTTCGTAACATAAACGGTTAAATACATACTTTTGTATGATAGGTTGCCCGATATTGAATTTAATTTTGGATGAAGGAGGAAATAAGACGCTTAAATGTATATTTCTCCTCAAAGATAAAATTTTGTGTTAATTGTGCAAAATAAATTTAAATTCTAAGTTTAAGGCTTAAAACCATATATATATACTTCGGTATATAACAAGTTGACTTCATACGTTGGTATGAAAATTCAGTTCGCCTGAATTTAGATTTAAATTAAAACACAAAATTCAAGTGTTTTCTTCGGGAGCAAATAAAAAGTTTTAACATATATCTCTCCTTAAGAATAAGTTCAAAATGCCTTAAAGAATTTTTGTGCACTAACCATCAAGCAAATGGCCTTAAGGAAATCTGACACATTTTAAAGTTATATCTAAAATGGGATAGGGTGTATATTTATATATATGACTTTATAATGTATGTTCATATACACATTAGTATACCTATATACCCCATTTTAAGAAGAAAATTTGTGTTGAAGTTATGGATTTTATTTAACTCAATATAAATGATTAGAAGGGTGGAATAAAAGGTTCTTATTTATATTTCCACTTAATGTAATCATTTTGTGTTAAATTCAGTTTAGTTTCAATTTCAATTCTTTGGCACAATTAATTATATATTTCGAATATAGAATGATTAGATCATCAACTCACCAAAGTGGGTTTTCTTGTGAAGATCAGTTCTAATCTCAAAATGTAACAAGTTGAATACATACTTTTGTATGAAAATTTTGGTTGCCTTAAATTTGATTTTGAAGAAAAGTGGACTTGAATATCTCCACTTAAAGTATATTCATGTATTAAATTGCGACTTAGATTCAAATTTTGCAAAGGTATATATTTTTGAAATGACTTCGTGCAATCATCACCTCGCCAAAGTGGGCTCTGTTGATTTGCATTATTTCATTTTCATGAATATAAAAAGAATCAAATGTGCCCGTGATTTGCGTAAGAATGCTAAATCGGCCCAAAGGAAGATTACCGTTCTCTACCACTTCATGCGCACCTGTGGCAATAGACAAGGTGATGATTAGTGAGTTCAATGCATGCAAATTTAATTCGGCCCAAAGGAAGTTTTATTTTTGGCATGTTATTATTGTCATTGTCTGATTGCTACAACAAGATGTCAATGACTTGTCAATAGATTATCCAAAGATAAATATTGGACTAGTGGGGGATGTCTTGAGATGGGAAAATAGCATTAATTTGAATTTGGTGTTGCTTTGTTTAATACTCATATGAACATGTTAAAATTCTTTTTACTTGTTCTCTTTTCAGCTATTATTCCTGAAAATTTTTTCTGCCATTCCAGAAAATCTCAGGGGCACTATTTCAGATAAAATTACTACAACTAAAGAATTCCATTCTGACATTGAAACCAGACTTGTCAAGAGTGAAAGGGGTGAAATTGGTACACTCTTGACAATTCTAAATTCAATGAGGTATAAGGGTACGGGAAACATTAGGGAGCACATATTGAAGGTGTCTAATATTGCTTCAAGGTTGAAAGCACTTGAGCTAGACCTCTCTGAGGCTCAGCTGGTGCATTTTGTTTTGATATCTCTTCCATCACAGTTCAACCAGTTTAAGATGAGCTACAATCTGAAGGATGAGACTTGGTCTCTGGATGAGCTCATCTCGCACTGTGTTCAGGAAGAGAACCGGCTTGAGCAAGGAAGACAGAAAGTGCTCATATGATCTCTACCACTAAAAGATTAGAAAGGTATGCTGCAAATTTTGGTTTAATTCTAAGTTAATTTCATGCAACCTTTGGTACTTATAGGCACGTGATGGAAAGATTTGGTATAACCATTCACATCATTGTGTCTATGCAGGATTGCCTAAGATGTCAAGAGCCAAATGATGGTGAAAGATACATCGATATGGGCAATGGCAAGATGGTTCAAGTAGAGGCACATTAAATTTAGATTATTTCTTTTAAATGCTAGAACGTATTTGAATTTTATGAGACTATTATGTACCGTTTTTAAACGGAATTTGGATTTCCATTTCTATTTTGAACAAATTTGGTTATAAGTGTTCAATTTTGAATGGAAAATTTGGTTGTCTCTTAATTCAAAATTGGTTTATTCTAGTTCTTTAAAAGATCATTATAATCTTCATTTATTTGGAAATGTTGCTTTATTTCTAAGATTCCTGCAGTTTAAGTACATGTGTTGTAATGAAAGAATTAACAGTTTAGAATTCAGTTATATTTTGATTGCAGCTTATATCCTTAATAAAGTTTCAACAAATGAATCAATTGCATTTTTGGAGATGTCCAACTAAGGTAAGGCTTTATAAGCCTAATAAAGTAATAGGACATAATGCTAATGATTTTCTATTTTTTGTTGAATAATTTTAAAGTTGATATTATTGTGTAAGGTTTTACATAATCCCACTATTAAGTTAGTTTACGAATTAGGAAATGCACACCTATTTGAGGATGCTAGTTTGAGGGGGGAAGTTTGGTTAGTGACATTATTCTTGAAGAAGATTAATCTCACAGGTGTTGGCATTGTTCAGGATGGTATTTCTGACATTGTTCAAGACACAATAAATTCAAGATAATGTTGCAATTCCTCCTATTCGGGAAATTGTTCATAAGGACAAACTCTAGCACCATCAAAGCACTAATTGCCATTCGGGAAATCCATTAAAGAGATGACAAGCTCACTGTTGACATTAGGATGATGGAAGTTCGACTTACATCAAGTCATAAAAGTTCTACATCTCTAAAATGGATTATTGCATTAATTAAGAAAGTCTTTAAATGATACTTAAAATCTTTTTCTCATTGCCATAAGGTTTGAAACCTATTGATTGTAAATAGTCTTTTACAGTCAAAAGGGAATTCAAAAGGGTATTAAGAAAAGATTTAAAGCGTATCACTCAAAGACTTTATACGGAAAAGAATGCATTAATGTGTAAAGAGACTTTCTATTGGGCTTTTCATGAAAGACTATAAGGTTTATAATGGCATAGTAGAGCATTTCAATATCGTTACTGATACATTAATTTTCATTAAGTGATCACCTCGTTCGGTTTTGAGATGATATTTAATGATGTTATCTAAGTTCTGTGGGAGCATGTAATTTATATAATATCTATGTGGTAATGAATGCTAAATTCTGTGGGAGACAAGTTTAGTCTCAATAATTGCCCTGAGAATAATCTTCAGAAGATTTCCTATATCTCACCAATAGGGAGTCTAAAGTATGCTCAGTTTTATATGCATTTGGTTATTGCATACCTTTCAGGTGTGTTGGGCAGATTGTTAAGTTCAGGAGTTGACCATTTGATAGCAGCCAAATGTGTCTTACGGTATTTATGGAGAACAAATGGGTTACATGTTCAAGGATCAGTAGTCAAAAGAGTTTGAGATCATTTTGGTATACTGACTCTGATCATTTATTGGATGCAAAGAATGTATGAAAATCTATGTTAGGCGCCATCTACCAGAAGAGATCTAAATGGTCCCTTTTATATAGTCTCTTCTGACATGGCTTTAGATTTCATATCATATTGTGTGACATCCAAATCAAGAAATATATCTGCATATTTTGTCACTATGCTGCAAATTAGGGATGGTGTTGAAACACCACACAGTTTATTTAGTGACAATGAAGTCTGCAGTTTTATATTCCAGCAACAACAGGAACTCGACAAAGTTTAGATATTCAGAGATCAAGTTCCTAGATTGTTGATTAATAGGAGTGTATAATTGTCTAATGAGCACATCGGAACAAACCATGCAATTACGGATCCGTTATAGTAAGGAAATGTCATCCAAAAGGTTTTATGAGCTAGCTACTCATATGGATGTCATTTCATTAAGAACATTCAGTTTTGTGGGAGTTTGTTCTTTTGGGTGCTCATATGATAGACAAAATTAAGTCTCCAGCTTAAGCTTAAGGTTGTTTTCTGATCAGAAATAAATTTTTTTGGTTTCAGTTCGGCTTCACTCCGATTTTGTTTTGTTTATGATCTCACTATGTTTAAGGAGGATCAGTTGGAAATAGACATGTTAGATCACATTACATGTAATTTCCATGCTACACATCCACTTCATAATCCATGTCATTCTTTTGTATTAGCACGGTGACCACTGATGGGTCGAGCTGCAATTGCTGCGGCGAAGATCTCTTTGATCCCTTGCTAATATAATTGATGGACCGGATTGTTCTTAACTCATTAAAGAAATAACAGTAAGTTAAGATCTTATTTGGTTGTATGCACTATGAAATATAATTATAAAGTTTAAGCATATAGCCCAAGTGGGAGATTGTTGGAACTTATCCAACAAGTTGGATCTTAATCCAACGTTGGGCTAATATGCGGTGAATAATTATATAAGTGCTACGTTGTCATATTAAGCCCAATATATTAGTGATCTGGTTTTAATTAATTAAATGGGCTAAATGAGTTAAACAGGTTGTGGGGCCTTTATGTGTAGAGACTATTGGGCTTCAACTCGTTGATGGGCCGAGTTGGAAACCCTAGGGCTATGGAGGCTAGCCTATAAATATTAGCGGTCATGATCCCCAGAATACACGAACAAATTTGAGCCGTCTTTTCTACGTCCCGTCGCTAGGAGAGAAACCAGGAGAAAACTAAAGGGGTTCTCCAACGGTTGATTCGTGCTATTCTGGAAGATCGTCCGCTACGGTATCGTCAGGATCTTTCAGACTATTAGCGATGGATTCAGGTACGCTTCCGCTAAATCCGAGTAGGTCAATGATTTAAGATTCCGCATGTTTTATATATCTAGATTATTATTTGCATGGTCTTGCTTAATGATTAATCTAGATCTTTAGTTTCTACAATACGCACAAGTGATACTTCTGCCTATGAAATTCAGATGATGATACAAACTGCCCTGTAAGAAGACAAATAGATCGTGTCAGGATGGGTCTCCCCACTTTTGTTGGAACTAAGGTATGATATATAAAATTCTAGTTAAATTCAACAGCTTTCCATATAAGACCATGACAGGACTAAATGGGCATGTCAATGTAGGAAAGGGGTCAACGGTCCATGTTAGCTGTGAGGAACGAATTACTATCAATTAAGACTGTTCATTTAACATTAGTTTTGCGTGACCTCTAAATTTTGTTGAATAATTGGAAATTCACTGAATATGACACAAATATTAGTATTTCCATATGATTGGAAAACCTCACAGATAAACAAGGTGACCTAGTGCAAAATGAGATTTGTCGTCTGTAAGAATCATATTCTGTTGAGCAGAATGGATTTCATATGCTTGAAACTGGTCTTATAAGAAAGCATGCAATGCAACTCCACGCCTAAATCCTTACGTATATATAATTTCTGTCTTTTAAGCAGCCAAATTTCTGGAATGTTGCAGGTTCACAAGCATTGGTCAGTCTTGTTTTGAGAAAGGAACTTCCTTCTGATTCATTTTCCTTGGTTGCTGAGGAGGTGCATGCCCTGAACCTTGTATAATAAGCTGCTTTGTGGTTTAATGATAGTTAATTGACAGTTACCATGGGCTACACGGCTGGCTGTTTATATGGTTGTTTCCTAGGATTCAGGGGATCTGCGGAAAGATGGTGGCCAAGAAGCATTAAAACGCATCACAAGGCTTGTAAATGATACTCTATCCACTGATGGCTCATATGATATTTCCTTATCTGAGGATGATGTACTTGTCGCCATTGATAGTGGCAAATCTGAAGGGGGTCCTCATGGGCGGCATTGGGTGTTGGATCCTATAGATGGCACAAAAGGGTGAGCATTTCAAGTTGAGTTAAACTGTATATGAGCTTTTTCTTCAATGATTTTAGTTTTTAATTCCTTGCATTATGTTTGAGTGTTTCTGTTCATTGTACACCAATCTAATTGGCCCAAGTGTATGACAATAAATGATTGCATGCAATTTTTTACTTTCAACATAAATATTCATAGCATCATATTTTTTAATTAATCTTTAAATTGTATAATTCTAATTTTCTTCTCTTTAACAATGACAACAAAGGTGATCTGCAAGTTAATATTGTTTCATGTGTTATTTATATGATCAACTCTCTTATTCCCTAGTGTATTTCCATTGTGCAAGTAAACTGGCTTATTCCTATTGGAGAGTTCTAGAGAAGCACAAAAAAAGCTTGCATGTAAGCTGTGATGCTATAGAGCTTTGTAAGAACGATAACTGACCACAAGGAGGAATAGTTGGCCAACTATTTTCTAAATTCCAGTGACATACCTCTTCTTATTAGGAGTTCTTCAACACCTTCATGAAAAATGGCAATGACTCATGCAGATAACGACAAATGGAAGTTGGCGATGAAGTCTGAGATGGAGTCCTTGTTGAAAAATGGCACCTATGATTTGGTGGAGCTTCCTGAAAGGAGAAAAGCACTCAAGAATAAGTGGGTGTTTAAGCTGAAGAGGGACAAAAACGAACAACTGACAAAGTTCAAGGCTCGCTTGGTTGTGAAAGGTTTTGGACAAAAGGAAGGTATAGATTTTCATGAAATTTTCTCACCTGTTGTTAAGATGACATCTATTAGAGTTATTCTTGGCATGGCGGCTAGCATGGATCTGGAGGTGGAGCAGCTAGATGTGAAGACGGCATTCCTTCATGGATATTTGGAGGAAGAGATCTACATGGAGCAACCAGAAGGATTTGAGGTAAAGGGAAAGGAGCACATGGTTTGCAAGTTAAAGAAAAGCTTATACGGGCTGAAGCAAGCGCCAAGGCAATGGTACAAGAAGTTTGACTTATTCATGGTGAGTCATGGGTATAAGCACACTGATGCAGATCCATGTGTGTATATCCAACAGTTCCCTGGAGGTAAATTCATAATTTTACTACTCTATGTTGATGATATGCTGATTGTGGGGCAAGATGTTTGCATGATTCGCAGACTAAACGCAAATTTGTCAAAAGCATTTCACATGAAAAACTTCGGACCAGTTAAGCAGATATTGGGCATGGAGATTACTCGTGAAAGAAAGAAGCATAAGCTGTGGCTTTCACATGAGAGGTATGTTGAACGAGTGCTTGAGAGGTTCAACATGAAAGGAGCCAAGGCAGTGAGCTCACCTCTGGGTAATCACTTCAAGTTAAGCAAATTGGCGTGCTCAACTACTCAAGAGGAGAAAGAGAAGATGGCGGGTATTCCCTATGCATCAGTTGTAGGTAGTCTTATGTATGCGATGATATGCACTCGTCCAGACATTACGCATGCAGTTAGTATTGTCAGCAGATATCTCTCTAATCCTGGAAGAGAGCATTGGGAGGCAGTCAAGTGAATACTCAGATATTTAAGGGGAACCTCAAAGTTTTGCTTGAGTTTTGGTTGATCAAAACCAACTTTGGCAGGTTTTACAGATGTAGATTTGGCAGGAGACTTTGATAATCGAAAGTCTACTTCTGGTTACTTATTTACTTTTGCAGGGGGAGCTGTTTCATGGCAGTCCAAGTTACAGAAGTGCGTAGCATTATCCACCACAGAGTCTGAGTATATAGCAGCTAATGAAGCGGGCAAGGAGTTGATATGGCTGCAGAGTTTTGTTCAAGAGCTGTGTATGAAACAAGAAAGTTCTGTGCTACATTGCGACAGTCAAAGTGCAATTCAGTTGAGTAAGAACTCGGTTCATCATCCTCGCACTAAGCACATTGAGTTGCGATATCATTGGATCCGAGATGTGATATCCAAGAAGCTTTTCCAGTTGGGAAAAATTCATACCGACAAGAACATCGCAGATATACTGACAAAAGTCGTTCCGTAAGAGAAGCTGCAGTATTGTTGCAATGCAGCTGGGATGGACTTTAAGTAAGTCCAACCACATAAGACAGTTTGGCTGGAGGGGGAGATTGTTAATAATTCCAGCCATTCATTCTCCCATTTTGTGTCTTTTGGTTTTCCATGAGTTGGGAAATTGAAAGGCCTCTTCATATTGAATATAGAATGTGAATGGACCTATAATAATTGTGATGGTAATGGATATGTGTAATGGTTGAGTTAATGGAGCATTGATGAAGGCATGTGAAGGGTTCCTCCTTAGGCCTATATAAGGAGAGGACATTTGCTCATTCCAAAGGCACATCATTCCATCCAAGTATCATCTTCTCCAAGTTGAATGAAGAGTGTCCACTCCAAGTTGAGTGATGTAGTGTGAAGGAAGCAAACAAGAGTGAGAGAGTGTTTCCTTCAAGTGGTGTTCTTGAAGTAGTGTGCTCTCTTGTATCCATTATTGACGTTAGTGGAAGTTCTTGTTGTTGCTCCCCGTGGATGTAGGCACATTGCCGAACCACATGGCAAGAAGTGTGTGTAAAAGAGAGGACGAGCTAGCAATTTTGGATGAACAGGAGGAGGACACAGTTAGGGAAAAGGGTTTTGAGATTATCGCCATGGAGCCAGAACCATTCCCTCCTCCAGTTTTGTCCCAAAATCATTTATCCCTCTCCCCATTGATCGAGCATCATATCGAGAGTAGTGCATATCTTTCAGGGAGTAGTCATCAACTTGCTTTAATTTATTTCATTTATTTTGATGACTACATTTGGGATACTTTTATTGAGAAAAATCTTAGACTGAAATGGATTGACGTGACTCATCTCTTGCAGGTTACAGGTGAACATCTTATAGAGATGCTGGGAGTTACGTTGCTGGGATCCAATTTAGTCATTGGAGGAAAATTACTCGCCGAGGAGCGCAAGGAGCAAATTGAACAACTTCCTCCACAATTAAATATTCGGGATCCGCCATTTGATCACGGTGTGTTCTTTCCAGTAGTGTAGATTTTTATATGCTTTCTAGGATGCTGGCTTGAATAAACTCGTGCACCTTTCGACATTGAGGACAATGTCCATCTTTAGTTGGGGGGTGTGTATGAGACCTTAGGATTTTTTTTGAGAAGAATAAATCACCAAATCTCATCATTTTAAAAACTCCTTCACATGCCTCAAATACGGATGATTACGCATTAATTGAGTTCTAAAATTTGTTTATGGCTTGAGTTAATTATTTTTCCTTCATGGAATTACTCGTTAATATGCTATTCATGAAAACTTTCAATTGCCATGATTAATATCTCGAAAAAGTTTGAATTTATTTCATGCATACTAATGTGATGAAAAAGCTTAAGTATACACGATTTATTAGAATAGTCTTCAAGTTGAAGATGAATTTGGCCTTTGGTATTAATGTTTTGATTCGAAGAATGGGTGTTGAGTGATTCGGGATATAAATTGCATATTTTCCCCCCTAACTACCCCCATTTTGTGCTAAAGATTAAGCTTAAAGTGGCTCTTTTTGGGTATATTTTCATTTCATATCAATTTCGGAGCTTATTCTCTTTCTTGGCACAAAATACGGATTTTATCGTCGTTATTGGCTTCCTATTATTTTTCATATGCTCCTGGTATTATTGTAATTATATGGTCAATTTTTGAGAATTATTGGAGCATTGGAATATTTTATATAGCTTATTGAGAGGTCAATATTGTGTTTTTAATAGTCATTTAATTTATTTTCACATCAAATGGACTAATTTCTCCTTCTCATATTTTTCAGGTACTCCTGGGGGTCTTGGGGATTTTTCAGAATTTTTTGGAAATTTTCTGGGCCTCCTCGGTATTTTTGGTGATTTTTATGGAGGAGAAAAGGGCTTTAAGAGGGGAAAAGAGAAAATCAATTGGGCGCCACGTGGCGCAATCTGGCTGCGCCACGTGGCGCAGATCCGCCGGCCCGCTCTGTATTTGCGAGCAGCGAACGCGCGCGCATTTATATAAAAAAAAAATTTTTTTTTTTAAATTTGCGGGCCGGCCCAGCAGCGGGCCGGCCCGCTGAATCGAAAGAGCGGGCGGGGCCCGCTCGATTTGAGCGGGCTCAGCGCCCGCTCGATTTGAGCGGGCCCAGCGCCCGCTCAAAATCGAGTGGGCCCCGCCGCTCTAACGCGCAGGCGCGCGCTTGGGGGCCCGCCCGCTGATGCGGGCGGGTTTGGGGGCAGTTCTGCGGGTCGGATCCGACCCAGATCCGACCCGCAAGCCCGTTTCTTGGGCTTATTGCTGCTTGTGGGCGAAAATTACACATATCTCGGTTTTTGGGGGTTTTTGCTTGCGTTTTTTAGGGTTCTTGGAGCCCTAGCTCCAATTTTCTAGTGCTTGGAGGGGGAAGAGGCCATTAAAGGATGAAGGAAGCTAGGAGGAGGAGCTAAAGTGGAAGGGGATGCTTCATTTGGAGAGATTTGGGTGAAATCATTCCTCTCCCTTTTGTAATTTCATATCTCTCAATTTGTATTGAATATTGGGTTATTTTTGAATGAGAATTCCATCTTTGATTTCATAATGATTGAGTAGTGTAAGATTGCTTGGGATGTGATTTATTGATGTTGTGTGTTAATTATTGCCCTAACTCCCTCTTGCCTATTATATTGTTAATGTTGGATGTATAATTAGGGCACAATTTCATTGGCCAAGTCCCGAGAGGGCAATTTGAGAAAATGTCATGCTCGTAATTTGATTAGTGTTCGATTATACGTCCATCCCTATTGCTAATTGTGATGTCCTTTAATGTTAAATTCTCCGATTGGGCTTCCTTAGCCGGATGACCAATTGAAGTATATGAGGGTAATTTGTGCTTAATTAACACCAACATTAGTGAATTCACAACCCATGCTCCTCGCCTTGCTACCCTAATTTCTCCCTTTGGCTCTCTAACCCTAGCCACTTAGGTTAAATTTTAGATTTCTTCACACTTTTTCCCATTCATCCACCATTAATTGATGTAGTTGTTTAACACTTTATTTTTCGTTATCGATCAATTTTGTGAACGTAGAACGACTTGTCCCTGTGATCCGACCCGGTACTCACCGGTTATTTTTATATTGCATTGACGCTCCTACGCTTGGGAGTGGAAGGCGTGCCCCGTGCGCGTTTTCCGAGTCAACCAATTGGCGCCGTTGCCGGGGACAACGGTTTCTGTTAGTAGCATTTTTGATTGATTTTGAAACTTTTAGTGTGATACTCCTATCTCTTAGTGTGTGTCTTTCTATTTGTTTATTTTCCACTTTTTGAGTCGTTTGGTTGTTTATTTTCAATTGTTTTGTGAAATTTTTTTTAACAACATGGCATCACCTTCAAATTTTTCGGACGTTGATTTGGAGGATATCCCACTTCCGCCATACTTTCATGGCACGGAGTGGGAGAACCCTCACTTACATATTAAAAATTTTGAAAATTGGATGCATTCATGTCTTGGTGGGAATATCGATGATGATTGCATATATTTTAGATTCTTTCCCGATTCTTTACATGATGATGCTAGACTTTGGTTTGATTCATTGTCTCTAGACTCACATTTTACTTGGTTGTCATTTCAGGTTGAATTTCTCCGAGTGTTTTTGCCTATCTTTTTGGAGCAGGTACATGGGCGGCACGCCATGGAGCATGTAGCGAGCTTTATCCAGGCTGAGTGGGAGGCCTACCATCAGGCTTGGCAGAGGTTCACTGATTTGGTGCTTGCATGTCCACACCAGAGCTTTCACGAGGATCATCTTCTGCAGATCTTCTACACAGGGTTATCGCCATCTGGGCGAGATTTGGTGCAGATGAGCTGCGGTGGAGAGTTCTTTGATTATTCGACCGAGGATTCTTGGTTGTACCTGAGAGACCTTGCAGAGTGGGAGCAGACTGAGCCATTTGGAGAGCAGTCACTTGGATATGAGGATGATGGCCAGTCCCAGTTTCCATTTCAGGATGCAGAGCTGCAGGTCCAGTGTCAGCTTGAGGAGCCACCTTTGGGCTCTTTTTCTTGCGACCCCATGGGATACAGAGCAGAGCAGGAGGATGGGTTGCATGAGAGCCAGGTAGAGGATATTGACAGATTATATTTTGATGAGTCGAAGGAGATAGATGATGGAGTGCGTGTCGACCACGACGGTGACACGATGCATTTTCATTTTGAGGTTGATGATGAGGTGGATGTGCATGATGGCCGAGAGCAGATCGAGTACACCATGGAGCCTGAGCCACATGCCACTTCAGAGTTAGCTTCACAGGTCGAGGCGGTTGAGTATTTTGGGAGGACGACTGAGATGAGCTATTTCTGGGATGGCGAGGATGATGCGTGCTTGGATTTGCCCGAGACGTGTCTACCTCCAGTCCTATCACAGATGTCACTTCCCTCGCCTCAGGATGCGCACTTGCCAGTCATCGAGGAGGTTTGTCAGGAGCATTTACCAGTTGTGGGGAGTGCCGCAGAGACTGTTGGTGTTGATATTGATTTCGAGGAAGAGGATAGCGACAGGGATTGCGAGATGGTATATATTGAGCCCGAGCTCCCTCTTACTCCAGTTTTCTCTCTGCAGACACTTCCACCTCCTCCTGAGGCAGAGTATTATGTCACACCTAGCGACATTTTTCAGGGAAGTTCCCACCATCTCATGCCTTGCATTTCTGAAGCCCAATTTGCACTTCCACATATTTTTGCTTCAGATTGTCGTCCATTGCATTTACATTCTTTTATTTGTTTTGACGACCCATTTTGGAATGCTTTTGCAGAGCATGAGGACATGACTTGGATTGATGCAGCTCGTCTCCCACGTGATCCATATTATCCAAAGGAGACGCTTGGAGTTGCATTGCTGGAATCCAAGGAGGCCGGTGGTGGCCTAGCTCCAAAGCAGCTGGCGGAGGAGCAAAAGGATATGATCGAGCAGCTACCACCGCCGTTATACATTCGGGATCGCCATTTGCCACGGTGTGTTCTTTCCATGTAGTGTAAATAAATAAAAGCTTTATTTTAGTACTTTCGTATGCTTTCCTTTTTCTTTTCTAGGATCTTTTGCCGAGATCTAGTACTCTCCCAACATTGAGGACAATGCTTATTTTAAGTTGGGGGGAGAGTGTTAGAATCTTTAGGTTTGTTAGGATTTTGGCCTAAAATTTTTTTTTTGAGATCCCTCCATGTTTCGCCTCATTCCATGAATTCATTGCATATCATATTTTGGCTTCCTCGTTCCTACGCCATTAGCTTTGTTTTGTCCCTATATGCTTAATGCCATGCAATTTTTTCGGATTATTACTTTGGTATCGATTTCTTGATGTTGGATTGGCATGTTTCATTTCTTTTTCATTTTGGATTCATATGCTAATATGCCATGTATGAACTACATTATATGTTGTGATACTCTCTTTGAGATAATTTTGGAAAAGTTTGGTGTAAGCGATTTCATGTGTTGGGATGAATGATGTAGTTTTTAATTGGATTGGGAGTGGCCAAATTGTGTTTGTTTTGTTTTCCTCTTAGGAGTGGGTGGATGAGTTGCTAATTCATGTTGGAATGAAAAAGATAGTAGTATAAGTGAATGTTTCTTTCTAATTGAATCGAGTAGCCGGTGCCCCACGAAACATTGGGGAGGACGCCAAAGATGAGATTTAGAAGATCATTCCATCCATTTGCATATATAGCGTCATCGCGTGTATGCAAATGTGTCGGTGTTTGCATTTATGGCGTTATCGCGTGAATGCAAAACATAAACATCAAAAACAAAAAAAAAGAAAAGAAAAGAAAAGAAAAATGAAAGAAAAATGAAAGAATAACCCACATGAGTGATGCAATCTCATCTCACACCTCTTAGAAGAAATATTCTTTTGTTTTGGCCACTTTCATGAAAATTGGAAATTTTGACATCGTGATATCCCGATACGTGTGATACGTGCCTTATTTCCTTACTTTTCTTTGAATTGGATTGATGAGAGTTTCATTTGTTATTTACTTTCATACATTTGGTATATTGGCTTTGAAATCAATTGGAAATATCATTTGGGGTGTGCCATGATGATATCGAGGATTTGGTGCATGTTTTTCAATTTAATCCGAATTTTTCGCATATTTTGCTAGGGACTAGCAAAAAGCTAGTTGGGGGGTGTGATTCGGGATATAAATTGCATATTTTCCCCCCTAACTACCCCCATTTTGTGCTAAAGATTAAGCTTAAAGTGGCTCTTTTTGGGTATATTTTCATTTCATATCAATTTCGGAGCTTATTCTCTTTCTTGGCACAAAATACGGATTTTATCGTCGTTATTGGCTTCCTATTATTTTTCATATGCTCCTGGTATTATTGTAATTATATGGTCAATTTTTGAGAATTATTGGAGCATTGGAATATTTTATATAGCTTATTGAGAGGTCAATATTGTGTTTTTAATAGTCATTTAATTTATTTTCACATCAAATGGACTAATTTCTCCTTCTCATATTTTTCAGGTACTCCTGGGGGTCTTGGGGATTTTCCAGAATTTTATGGAAATTTTCTGGGCCTCCTCGGTATTTTTGGTGATTTTTATGGAGGAGAAAAGGGCTTTAAGAGGGGAAAAGAGAAAATCAATTGGGCGCCACGTGGCGCAATCTGGCTGCGCCACGTGGCGCAGATCCGCCGGCCCGCTCTGTATTTGCGAGCAGCGAACGCGCGCGCATTTATATTAAAAAAAAAATTTTTTTTTTTAAATTTGCGGGCCGGCCCAGCAGCGGGCCGGCCCGCTGAATCGAAAGAGCGGGCGGGGCCCGCTCGATTTGAGCGGGCCCAGCGCCCGCTCAAAATCGAGCGGGCCCCGCCGCTCTAACGCGCAGGCGCGCGCTTGGGGGCCCGCCCGCTGATGCGGGCGGGTTTGGGGGCAGTTCTGCGGGTCGGATCCGACCCAGATCCGACCCGCAAGCCCGTTTCTTGGGCTTATTGCTGCTTGTGGGCGAAAATTACACATATCTCGGTTTTTGGGGGTTTTTGCTTGCGTTTTTAGGGTTCTTGGAGCCCTAGCTCCAATTTTCTAGTGCTTGGAGGGGGAAGAGGCCATTAAAGGATGAAGGAAGCTAGGAGGAGGAGCTAAAGTGGAAGGGGATGCTTCATTTGGAGAGATTTGGGTGAAATCATTCCTCTCCCTTTTGTAATTTCATATCTCTCAATTTGTATTGAATATTGGGTTATTTTTGAATGAGAATTCCATCTTTGATTTCATAATGATTGAGTAGTGTAAGATTGCTTGGGATGTGATTTATTGATGTTGTGTGTTAATTATTGCCCTAACTCCCTCTTGCCTATTATATTGTTAATGTTGGATGTATAATTAGGGCACAATTTCATTGGCCAAGTCCCGAGAGGGCAATTTGAGAAAATGTCATGCTCGTAATTTGATTAGTGTTCGATTATACGTCCATCCCTATTGCTAATTGTGATGTCTTTTAATGTTAAATTCTCCGATTGGGCTTCCTTAGCCGGATGACCAATTGAAGTATATGAGGGTAATTTGTGCTTAATTAACACCAACATTAGTGAATTCACAACCCATGCTCCTCGCCTTGCTACCCTAATTTCTCCCTTTGGCTCTCTAACCCTAGCCACTTAGGTTAAATTTTAGATTTCTTCACACTTTTTCCCATTCATCCACCATTAATTGATGTAGTTGTTTAACACTTTATTTTTCGTTATCGATCAATTTTGTGAACGTAGAACGACTTGTCCCTGTGATCCGACCCGGTACTCACCGGTTATTTTTATATTGCATTGACGCTCCTACGCTTGGGAGTGGAAGGCGTGCCCCGTGCGCGTTTTCCGAGTCAACCATTGAGTTGCTTACAAAAAAAAGAAAGAACAGAAAAATAAAAAAATGAATGAAGAAAAATGAATGAATAAGTATGTCACTAATAAATAACTTGGTTGGCTCGAGTAGTACAGTCCGAGGGGTCCTTTTTGGCCTAATGCCTTATTATCGTCTGATTTGGGAGCCATTGACCGGAACCTCACTCATTTGATGGAGCGATCCAAGTTATACATTTTTCTGCGAATGTTGCTTGATGCACGTTACGCAGAACTAATAAAAGAAAAGAAGTGGCGAATAAACTAAGCAACCTCAATACCCATGATTTGAACGGTTACTTTTGAGATGCCAATTCCTTGGAAACAAGAAAACTAGAATATAACGACGTGTTATACTTTCGCTTGCGCAAAACGATGCTTGCATGCTATTTATTCAAATTAAATTAGAGAAAATATCGTGTGATTGATCGTAGTCATGGATTGTGTATATTGATGATCAAGATCATGTTGTAATGTGTATTTTTGAACCATGCCATAAGCGATTGCAAGAACTTATTGTTTTATTAATCATCCGTATTAATCGCTCTTTTTGCTAGAGACTAGCAAATCGCTAGTTCGGGGGTGTGATTCGGGTTCAATATTACATATTTAACCCCCCATTTAGCCCTATTTTGTGCTCATGTGATGCTACATTGTTCTCTAATTCATACGTATTTTGTACACAATTATTTATTAGAGAAAACACTCTATTTGAACACAAAACAACAATTAATGAAGAATTTCTGCACTTTTTATATTTTTCCTAGCTTGGTCTCGATCTCACGATTCCAACGACTATTTATTTGTATTTTTCTGAGATCTATGCTAATTTCTCTGATTTTTTGAATGCAGAATACTATTTAAAAGGAGAAATACGCACGAAAATACGAAAATACGCGGAAATACGTGACACGTGGCATCATCCTAGCCGTTCCCGCTCAATCCGACGATCATCATCAAGGGGGCGACGCGGCTTTTTCTAGGCCGTTGGATCTCGATCCAACGGCCATCAACTGCGCTCACTGAAGCGGGCGGGCGCGATTCCATCGGGGTGACGTGGCAGAATCAGCGCCGTCCACTCCTGATCCAACGCTACTGAAGAGCGGGCTACGTGGCGACATCATCACCATCCGATGCAGATCCTACGGCCAAGAACGCGAATCAACGAAGAGCGGAGCGGCGGAGATCCCATCGCCACGTGGCGAAATCGCACGCACTTCCGCTCAAATCAAGCGGCTCCACGCGAACGACGACGCGACGAATTGTTGACCGAGCGATCAAGATCAGACGGCCCAGATCCGGGCTGATTCGAATTCGAATTCGAATCGCTGCGGGTCGACGCGGAACCGTTGGATCACGGACCGCACGCTATGAGAACGGAGCTGCGAGCGGCAATCTTGAATGCCACGTGGCCGCACGCGGTTTAAACCCACCTGAAATCAACGGATGCGATTCAATCCGACGAGAACTCGGAACAAAGGCGGATGCGGGCGCAAGCGGGGAATATCCGCTTCTATGGGACACGTGTCGTGCGGATATTCGATCCCGCCTGGATCGAACGGCTACCATTTGAAGCGGGTTTGGGTTCGATTTGTAAGTGGATTTGAACCCGATAACACAACCCAAACCCGCAATGTCTCTATATAAGGTATTCCTAGGGGTTTTGGGCGTATTCAGGCAAATTTTGGCGTATTTTGGGCGTATTGGAGGCTCTAGGAGCCGTATTTCGCCAGTGAAAAATTCTGTAAAATTCCAGAGGCTATTTTCTTATTTTCAGAGAGTTTTGGTGTCCATCTTGGAAGATTTGGTGATAGAATTCTAAACTTCTACCCTGTATTTTGGTGTTTTTCATCGTATTTTGCTATTAGATCAATGTATTTTGCTATGAAACTTCATTATTCTTGCACCATGAGTAGCTAATTTCTTATTGTGCATGGTATTGCGTAGTTAGGGGATATGATGCGTGTTTATTTGGTTGTATTCCTTGTGCTAAATCACTAAACATCGCTAAAGTTGTAGTTTTTATTCGTAAATCATCTTTTTCATCTTCCAAAAGAAGTGATTGAGTTAATGATCGCCCCACAAGGGTGAGTTTTGATCTCCCCAAAAGGGAGTTTCATATCGTTTTTTTATCTCTCCAAAAGAGAGTTTCATATCGTATTATAACTTTAGCGACGATCTTATTGAATTTTGTGCTTGAACCCCCAAAAGGGTATCTTCCGATGAATTGCTCTCAAAAGGAGAATTCGTTGAGTTATATTGGGTATTTTCCGGTGAATTGCTCTCAAAAAGAGAATTCATTGAGTTATATTCATCAACCAAATTAATACGAACCATTGATCCTAACGAACCCATACCATGTGCATACTTTTTATAAATATTTTCATACACGAATTTCTTTGTTCGCATTGTTCACAAACCATCACGCACTTTCACACCATCGCCATCATTATTGAAGTGGTTAGTTTCTTTTCGTCGGATTTCTATTTGATTTGAGCTGTGGTTGCAACAGATTTCCTCCCGAGGATTCGACATCTGGACTCCCAGATTATATTACTTGTACAGACTCTTGCGCTTGAGAGAGCACCTTTTTGGTCCCACCACGGGACTATCCTAAAGGTGTCAGGACAAGACGGAACTAGACAAGACAAGACGGTCAGAACACGACACGTGAGACACGAAGGGTTCACGCCTTACGGGTTGAGGGGGATCAGACCCTCTCCCCGTGTGCACGCTCAACCCTACCCCAAACCACAGAACTCAGGACAAGAAGTACAGAGATCACTTCCGCTAGGGAAGCACCTGAAACGCCCGCAGGCTTTTTGTATCACGGAGATCACTTCCGCTCGGGAAGCATCTGAAACGCCCGAAGGCTTTTTGTATCACGGAGATCACTCCCGCAAGGAGAGCATCTGAAATGCCCGAAGGCTTTTTGTTTCACGGAGATCACTCCCGCAAGGAGAGCATCTGAAACGCCCGAAGGCTTTTTGTTTCACGGAGATCACTCCCGCAAGGAGAGCATCTGAAACGCCCGAAGGCTTTTTGTGTAACAGGGACAAGACACGACCAGTGTACGGGAGAGTTATTCTAGGGTGTCCACACGCACGCACACACAAGATAATCCTAAGGTGTCAAAGTTTTTATTTGTCGGGCTTAGACTTCGTCGTCAAGTCTAAACCGTCAGGGTGATCCCGACGCTATCATTTCACGTCGGGTTCTATACACTCACAGTCTAACAGTTCTAACAATTTAAGACTAAGACGCGGTCAAAAACGCAAGTGGGTACACTTGCCTGTGATGGCGAGTGTGTCGTCTATCCGGGGCGTCTCGTCCAGTCGTCTCGTCCGTGGTAGTCCGTCTGAAACAGGTCACGGCGACGGTGTCAGGTCGCGATTTCAGTAAAACATATTTAGGGTTTATTTCTAGGTTATCGTGGCTAACCTAACAGTCACAAGTCAAGTTGTCTGTTTAGCCTATCCGACGATTCTATCCTATGTGCACAGTCAAAAAGTCCAACGTCGGTCTACGGTTATACATCGTTTTAAGGGAGCAGAAAGTAAATTTAGTGTGTTAAGTTTCCGATTTTAGTTAGGTTTCCAGTTTTGGCTACGGGTGGGTTGTGCTACGAGTTTCGGAAACCAACCTCTCCGGAGTTCGATGTAGGATGAGCGTAGCGTCTGAATGGTAGAAGATCTGTGTCGTCTACAGCGTCTCGGCTACGGGTAGCGTAGCGAGACTTGTCCGGGCAGCGGACAAAGTGCGTGAGCAGCGAGTAGAGGTAAAACAGCGTCAACGGCGTGATCGACGCCGAAACAGCGAGCAGCGGAGATGGAAACGGCGATACGACGTCGCCGTGTCACGGCCGTAGGCAGTCCGGCCTAGGAGGAAGCCACGGGGGTGTCTCCGACCTAGGGGTAGTCGACGGCGATCGGGGACGGCCTCCGGCGACGACTGCAGGCATGCAGCGATCGAAAATGGCAGCAGCGTCGCTGTTGCTGCGAAGCGAAACCGCCGGCGAGCGGTTTCGGGTGGTCAGGGGCGTCGGGGTGGCTGCCGCGGGCATCGGGGGGTGAACGGCGGCCTCCGGTCGTCTGCGGTGGCGACGCGGGCTGCAGGGGGTCGCCGGCGGGGTGCGGGTGTCGGATCTGCGGGCTGCCGTCGACCGGAAACAGCAGCAAGCTGCTGCGGCTTCTCCGGTGCTCGGGGGGTCGCGCGAGGCTCACGGCTATCTACGGCAGCGACGTGGGCTGCGGGGGTCGCCGGTGGGGTCGCGAGGGGGGGGGGGGGCTGGCGTGCAGGCGGCGGTTGGATCGAGAGAGAGGGTGAACGCGAGGGAGAGAGAGTGATGGCCTATGGGTTTTGAAAAGAAAAGAGAACGGCGGCTGAAAGTTTTGTTTGCCCTAGGTGTTTTTGGTTGCATGTGAAGAGGATTTAATGATTTAGGGTTTTTAATAATATTAGGGATTGATATTTAACTAGAGGGTTTTGGGTTAAATGCGGGGAGATAGAGAGATATAGGGAGTACAATTTGGGGAAAGTCTAGGAGTCAATAGAAAAGGCAGTTTAGGAAGGATACGTATGATGATTTTTAGGGATATAGCCAGATTGACTTTCAAAATTCGAATGTGAATCTGATTGAGCAAATCAACGGTCGAGATTTCTCCGAGCGATAACTCTCAATCCGAGCGTCGGAAAAATAATCTGAAAATACCGGGGCGATCATGGAGACGAGACGCACAGATCTACGGAGCCCGATCGTGCGTAACGCCTACCAAAAATTTACGTAAAATTGAAAGCGGCGTTTTGAGACAAATGACTAAAACGCCCTGATCGTTCAAAGTCGTTTTGCGAGAAAACGAGCCGTGAAATGACGTTCCTAAAAATTACTATAAAATTCTATACTCCTAAACGATCACAACGGCATATCACATCGCTTACTTCGTAATCCAGATATAGCCAAATAAAATACGTGCACGATAAAGCACGTGCACGCAGAAACTTCATAAGGTCGGAAAACGACCGTTACATTCTACCCCACTAAAATAAAGATTCCGCCCTCGGAATCGGCAACACTAATCGGTAAACAGGAGTGGGTAACGCTCCCTCATCTCTTCTTCGCGCTCCCACGTGGACTCTCCAGGTGATCCGTGGCGCCACATCACTCTCACCAGGTCGACTACCTTATTTCTCAATTGCTTCTGTCGGCGGTCCAAAATCTGCACAGGCTGCTTGTCATATGTCAGGTCCAGACATACCGTGATCTCTGAGAAATCCACGGTGTGCGACGGATCACTGACGTACCGACGTAACTGGGATACGTGGAATACGTCGTGAACTCTCTCTAAAGATGGTGGCAGAGCAAGGCGGTATGCCACTGCTCCCACACGCTCTAGCACATCAAATGGCCCAATATACCTCGGGCTCAGCTTTCCTTTCTTCCCAAAACGGATGACTCCGCGGTTCGGAGAAATCTTCAGGAAGACGTGGTCTCCAGGCTGGAACTCCAACGGACTCCTCTTGGCATCTGCCCAATGCTTGAATCGATCTTGCGTAACTCTGAGCTTCTCTCTGATGTCTCTCACGACATCCACAGCTTCCACTATCATCTCAGGACCCAACAGCTCCCGATCTCCAATGTCATCCCAGCTCAGTGGCGATCGACATTTCCTCCCATATAAGGCAGCAAACGGCGCCATGCCAATGCTCGCCTGGTAGCTGTTGTTATACGAGAACTCCACCAAGTGAAGATGGTCCTCCCAAGATCCCTTCAAATCGAGCGTACAAGCTCGCAGCATATCCTCCAGTATCTGAATAGTCCTCTCTGACTGGCCATCAATCTGCGGGTGGTACACCGTGCTGAAACTCAGACTCATACCCAAATTCTCCTGCAGACTTCTCCAGAACTGAGATGTGAACCTCATGTCTCTGTCAGACACAATGCTCACGGGGACTCCATGTAAGCGTACAATCTCCTGCACGTACACGGTCTACATCACAACCAACTCAAAGAGGAAATTAAAAGAGAAGTAAAACGAAATTTTACCTCTAGATATTTCCTCGCCAAAACTTCCGTAGACTAGCCCACTCGGAAAGGGATAAAGTGCGCAGACTTAGTCAATCGGTCTACGATCACCCAGACTGCGTCGTTCTGTTTCGGGGTCCGAGGCAAACCAGTCACGAAATCCATCGTAATATGTTGCCACTTCCACTCCGGGATAAGGAGCGGTTGTAGCAAACCAGCCGTACGATGGTGCTCAGCCTTCACCTGTTGGCATATCAAACACTTGGCAACGCTCCGTGCCACACTCCTCTTCATGCCAATCCACCAATAGTTCAGACGGAGGTCCGTATACATCTTGGTGCCACCAGGATGTATAGAATATGGCGAGCTATGAGCCTCGCTCAAAAGCTCCTCCCGGACATCTCCTGAAGGTACGCAGAGTCTACTGCCATACCGCAGCGAACCATCCTCATGAATCACGAACTCCGTCCGTAGTCCAGCTTCAACCTGCCTCTTGATCCTCTGTAGCTTTGGATCTCCTGCCTGTGCTGCCTTGATCCGGTCTACGATCGTGGACTGAATCTGCAAATTCATGAATGAAAGAACCACACCAGGTAGGACGACCTCTAAATCCATCCCTTTCAGCTCCTGCTGAATCCTCCAGTCGGCAGTATGCATCATCGGAGTAGGAAGTCTACTCAGGGCATCGGGCACTACATTCTCTTTCCCCGGATGATACTGCAAGTCTATCTCATAGTCAGCCATGAGCTCCAACCACCGTCTCTGACGCATGTTGAGCTCCTTCTGCGTAAAGATGTACTTCAAGCTTTTGTGGTCGGTGAAGATCTTCACGCTCACTCAGCAAGAAGTGCCTCCAGATCTTCAGTGCAAAAATCACCGCTGCCAACTCTAGATCGTGCGTCGGGTAATTCTTCTCATGCGTCCTTAACTGACGAGAAGCGTACGCGACCACGTGGCCATGCTGATGCAAAACGCATCCAAGGCCCTTCCCTGATGCATCACAGTACACCTCGAAGCGTCCACTCCGATCCGATACAGCCAAAACCAGTGCCGTGGTCAACCTCGCCTTCAAGATACTGAAGGCCTCCTCACAAGCATCTGACCAATGGAACTCCACATCCTTCCTCGTCAGCTTCGTCATCGGCTCTGCAATCTTCGAGAAATCCTTGATGAATCGCCGATAGTAGCCTGCTAAGCCAAGAAAGCTCCTGATATCCGACGCGGACTGCGGAGTCGGCCAATCTTTGACTGCTCTGACCTTCTCCGGATCTACAGATATGCCATCACCGGATACCACGTGTCCCAAGAACGCGACTCTGTCCAGCCAGAACTCGCACTTACTATACTTGGCATATAGCTTATGTCTCCTCAGCGTCTCCAGCACTGTCCTCAGGTGAAAGCTGTGCTCCTCCTCAAACTTCGAATAAATCAAAATGTCATCAATGAAGATAACGATAAACTTATCCAGGAAGTCATAGAATATCAAATTCATCAAATTCATGAACACAGCTGGAGCGTTGGTTACGCCGAAGGGCATAACCACGAACTCATAATGCCCATACTTCGTCCGGAGAGCTATCTTCGGAATGTCGTCCTTCTTCACCTTCAGCTGATGATATCCGCTCCTCAAGTCCAACTTCGAGAAAACTCTCGAACCTCCCAGCTGATCAAAAATATCGTCAATGCGCGGCAGCGGATACTTATTCTTCACTATGACAGCATTCAGCCCTCGATAGTCGACGCACATTCTGCGGGACCCATCCTTCTTCTTCACGAACAATACGGGTGCACCCCATGGTGACACACTAGGGTGGATGAAATCCTTCTGCAGCAATTCATCCAACTGCTTCCACAGCTCCTCAAGCTCAGCAGGAGCCATCCGATACGGCGCCTTCGATATCGGCTGCACTCCCGGCATAAGATCAATATTAAATTCTAGAGCTCAGTCGGGTGGCAGTCCCGAGATATCCTCCGGGAAGACGTCGTCGAAATCTATGACGACTGCTGGTCGCTCGATCTCCATCTCCATCTGCATAGCTCCAACAATAGGCACCTTTGGCTTGGCCCGTTAACTGATGGGCCCAAGCGACTCGTCTCTGCTACGGAACTCGAACTCCGGATGGCCTGGAATTCGGAATACAACCCTCTTGCTGTGGCAGTCGATCGAAGCGTGGAAGTCTCCCAGCCAATCGATGCCAAGAACGACATCGAAATGCGGCAGGTCGTGGACGATGAAGTCAGCAAACAATTCGTGTCCACTGACCACCAAGGGAATCGACCGACAACCCAAATTCACAGTCACCACTCCGTTCCCTGTGGTGATGTCCCAACACTTAGGAAGTGTGTGGGTGGGAATGGAGTGCTTTGTTATAAATCTCCGGGACAGGATGCACATCGATGCACCGGAGTCGAACAAAGCCAAGGCAGAGTGAGAGAACACAAGAATGGTGCCTAAGATGTAAAGAGACTAAGGTCAAACAACATTACTCGAGCGAACAAGGCAAACAAGCAACTAACAGTAAGGTCTACTCTATGAAATAAAAGACTAGATTCGGAGTAAACCTGCAATGACTCCATCCAGCTCCTCAGTCTCCACAGCGGTCATAGTGTATGCCGGCCTCTGGGGTTGCACTGCCCTCTGAAACATCTGCCTCTGTGGCGCCAAGGGTGGTCCACGTACAGCAGCTCCTCTCTGGACTGGGGCAGGCGCTCTCATCTGCAGCGGGGCTGGCGCTCCAACAATAGCATTACGGGCTCTCGGACAATCCTTCGCAGCATGCGAGGCATCTCCACAAACTAAGCACAGTCCCAACTTCCTCCTACTGTCCTTCTGAACGTGTCCCGTCTTCCCACAGTAATGGCATGGTCCCTTACTCTGAATCTGCATAGGTGCTCCTGGCCTCTTGAAAGGCACTGTCTGGACTGGCCTCACCGTCGGCCTAGCAGGTGGCCGGTACTGCTCCATGGGACGCTTCCCCTTATCAGCTGGAGGGTCAGGTAGACGTGAAATGGTCTCATGGTTCTTTGCAGCATCTAGCACATCTCTCATAGTCGTGAAATTCACCGAAGACATAGAAGCCTGAATCTTCGGACGCAGTCCCTGATGAAAGCGATCAGCTCGCTTCTCCTCCTTCCTTACCATATACGGGGCAAAACGACTCAGCATCTCGAACGCAGCTTCATACTCCTCGACAGTCATATCTCCCTGCTTCAGATCTATAAACCTGCTCAACAACTCCCTCCTAGCAGACTTGGTGAAATACTTATCCTTGAACATCGATCTGAAGGTCTTCCAGTCCACTGGCTTCTCGAGACGCCTCTCCTCAATGCGCCACCAGTTCATTGCATTTTCCATCAGTTGCATCTTCGCTATCTCGACGCGAGTATCATCAGGGATCTTCGCTGCTACCAACTTCTCCTCAGTGCTCTGGATACACTCATCAGCAGCTAGGGGTCCTTCCTTCCCTGAAAATGTCCTCGGCTGAAGCTCGTTGAACTGCTTCACTCCTGGAGCAGCTCGAGGGGCGGGAGGAGGAGGAGGTGGTGCAATAAGGGGAGCCTGGACAGCACGCTGGGACTGCTGAACCAACTGATGCTGCACCTCCAGCATCTCCCTCATTACGCCTAGAAACTGACGGAACTCTCCGCCCTGGTCCTCCTGGATTCCATCTCCTGAGCTCCCCGATCGGGTAGTACGTCGTCCTGCCATCCTATTGACAGAAGACATAGATTAGACTCATACAATTACTGGATGATAATAAAATGAAGTTCAATACTTTGATTGTTCCGAATTTGCAGAAAGGGTGGGACCTGCATGGGCCACCACTAAAACCTGTCACGCCCTGCTTCCCAAAGGTATGGAGGCGAAGCGTGACTAAGGCCCGCTTAGGCCGGGGCGAGAAGTCCGGACCCAATAAGCGTCTGTGGTATTCCAAAACGAAGGAACAGGTCCCTGCAAGTTAGTACGGAACAATAAAAGTACTGAAAGGAAAGAGCATATCATTTCATTCCAAAGATAATCATCCAAGAGTACTGAGAGTCTAAATGCCCGAAGGGCTACAACTGCAGAAAAAGAAATCTACTGGTGCAAGCACCCAACCTAGACAAGAAAAGCAAAAGGTGCTACGCACCCAAACTAAACTGGAACAGAAACGCCGGATCAGCAACGAGATGTCTCTAACTCTGGTCCTCCTCTGGGTTGTACTCTGGATCAGTATCCTCCGGCTCCACGTCTGCTGACAAGTCCGCCTCCTCGATGTACTCTGGCTCAACACCTGACGTACAGCACCAAAAGAAGGAACTGTACGTCAGGTAAGGTCTACAAAAAGGGTCAGACCAAACTGCAAGTGTACTGAACTGTTAAACATCATTTTACTTGTTGATTAGCATGCTGGGTTATAACTGAAAAGTAACGGAAAGAAGTAACGCAGCAGGAAAAGTAAAACGAAACAGGTAGTAGTCGTAGCGTGTGCTACCGACTACGGGACTATCCTAAAGGTGTCAGGACAAGACGGAACTAGACAAGACAAGACGGTCAGAACACGACACGTGAGACACGAAGGGTTCACACCTTACGGGTTGAGGGGGATCAGACCCTCTCCCCGTGCGCATGCTCAACCCTACCCCAAACCCCAGAACTCAGGACAAGAAGTACAGAGATCACTTCCGCTAGGGAAGCACCTGAAACGCCCGCAGGCTTTTTGTATCACGGAGATCACTTCCGCTCGGGAAGCATCTGAAACGCCCGAAGGCTTTTTGTATCACGGAGATCACCCCCGCAAGGAGAGCATCTGAAACGCCCGAAGGCTTTTTGTATCACGGAGATCACTCCCGCAAGGAGAGCATCTAAAACGCCCGAAGGCTTTTTGTATCATGGAGATCACTCCCGCAAGGAGAGCATCTGAAATGCTCGAAGGCTTTTTGTGTAACAGGGACAAGACACGACCAGTGTACGGGAGAGTTATTCTAGGGTGTCCACAGGCACGCACACACAAGATAATCCTAAGGTGTCAAAGTTGTTATTTGTCGGGCTTAGACTTCGTCGTCAAGTCTAAACCGTCAGGGTGATCCCGACGCTATCATTTCACGTCGGGTTCTATACACTCACAGTCTAACAGTTCTAACAATTTAAGACTAAGACGTGGTCAAAAACGCAAGTGGGTACACTTGCCTGTGATGGCGAGTGTGTCGTCTATCCGGGGCGTCTCGTCCAGTCGTCTCGTCCGTGGTAGTCCGTCTGAAACAGGTCACGGCGACGGTGTCAGGTCGCGATTTCAGTAAAACCTATTTAGGGTTTATTTCTAGGTTATCGTGGCTAACCTAACAGTCACAAGTCAAGTTGTCTGTTTAGCCTATCCGACGATTCTATCCTATGTGCACAGTCAAAAAGTCCAACGTCGGTCTACGGTTATACATCGTTTTAAGGGAGCAGAAAGTAAATTTAGTGTGTTAAGTTTCCGATTTTAGTTAGGTTTCCAGTTTTGGCTACGGGTGGGTTGCGCTACGAGTTTCGGAAACCAACCTCTCCGGAGTTCGATGTAGGATGAGCGTAGCGTCTGAATGGTAGAAGATCTGTGTCGTCTACGGCGTCTCGGCTACGGGTAGCATAGTGAGACTTGTCCGGGCAGCGGACAAAGTGCGTGAGCAGCGAGTAGAGGTGAAACAGCGTCAACGGCGTGATCGACGCCGAAACAGTGAGCTGCAGAGACGGAAACGGCGATATGACGTCGCCGTGTCACGACCGTAGGCAGTCCGGCCTAGGAGGAGGCCACGGGGGTGTCTCTGACCTAGGGGAGGTCGACGGCGATCGGGGACGGCCTCCGGCGACGACTGCAGGCGTGCAGCGATCGGAAATGGCAGCAGCGTCGCTGTTGCTACGAAGCGAAACCGCCGACGAGCGGTTTCGGGTGGTCGGGGCGTCGGGGTGACTGCCGCAGGCGTCGGGGGGTGCACGGCGGCCTCCGGTCGTCTGTGGTGGCGACGCGGGCTGCAGGGGGTCGCCGACGGGGTGCGGGTGTCGGATCTGCGGGCTGCCGTCGACCGGAAACAGCAGCAAGCTGCTGCGGCTTCTCCGGTGCTCGGGGGGTCGCGCGAGGCTCACGGCTATCTACGGCAGCGACGTGGGCTGCGGGGGTCGCCGGTGGGGTCGCGAGGGGGGGGCTGGCGTGCAGGCGGCGGTTGGATCGAGAGAGAGGGTGAACGCGAGGGAGAGAGAGTGATGGCCTGTGGGTTTTGAAAATAAAAGAGAACGGCGGCTGAAAGTTTTGTTTGCCCTAGGTGTTTTTGGTTGCACGTGAAGAGGATTTAATGATTTAAGGGTTTTAATAATATTAGGGTTTGATATTTAACTAGAGGGTTTTGGGTTAAATGCGGGGAGATAGAGAGATATAGGGAGTACAATTTGGGGAAAGTCTAGGAGTCAATAGAAAAGGCAGTTTAGGAAGGATACGTATGCTGATTTTTAGGGATATAGCCAGATTGACTTTCAAAATTCGAATTTGAATCTGTTTGAGCAAATCAACGGTCGAGATTTCTCCGAGCGATAACTCTCAATCCGAGCGTCGGAAAAATAATCCGAAAATACCGGGGCGATCGTGGAGACGAGACGCACAGATCTATGGAGCCCGATTATGCGTAACGCCTACCAAAAATTTACGTAAAATTGAAAGCGGTGTTTTGAGACAAATGACTAAAACGCCCCTATCGTTCAAAGTCATTTTGCGAGAAACGAGCCGTGAAATGACGTTCCCAAAAATTACTATAAAATTCTATACTCCCAAACGATCACAACAGCATATCACATCGCTTACTTCGTAATCCAGATATAGCCAAATAAAATACGTGCACGATAAAGCACATGCACACAGAAACTTCATAAGGTCGGAAAACGACCGTTACAGCAGGCAATATGTACCGCACCATATTCAAAAGCTCCTCGTAGCCGAGCCGCTTTGACTCGATCCGCCTGAGCCGCCTTGCACCCTCGCACCGATCCGCCCGAGCCGACTTTCGCCTCCGAGCCGATCACACGCGGTAGAAAGTTTCACTTGAGAAGAACCCGCGTCTTAGACGTCCGGATCAAAATCCAAACCCCCCTTCGTAGTCTTGCTAGGACTACTCCGGAGAATAGGAAGAGAGAGAGAGAGAGAGAGAGAGAGAGAGAGAGAGAGAGAGAGAGAGAGAGAATAGTTTAGTCGCCGATCGAGCTTGCTCTAAAAGTCTGGATCTACTCGATCGATGACTTGGTGTGTTTTTCAACGAAGAGAATGCACCCCTATTTATATAGGGAGTCGGCACTCACTCTTTCGTTGCGAGCAATGTGGGACTTTTGCAAATGGGAGAAAAAATCAATTAAGCAAATTTGGCTTAATTTCTAGTTTAAGTGAGCTTTTCATAAAAGCAAACTTTAACTAATTAATTCTCTTTGCTCATTAAACTTTAGACACCAAACAAGCTATCAATTCGAAGGGCTTCGAATGGTGAACGCGTAGGAACCGACGACGACGAATTTCGACTTTGTTTGACCCCTCAAACAATTGCTCAAAGTTGGGAAAATTATCGAAGTTCGTAGCCGTCATTTTGGGGTTTCAAAAAACCCTAAATGACTTAAGTTGCGGGCGCGCCCGCTAAGCTTAACGGGCGCGCCCGCCCAAGGAGACAAGGGCGGGCCGCACGCCCGCTGGGCAGCGGGCGCTGGCCCGCTGCATGTAGCGGGCCGCGCCCGCTTGCAGCGGGCGCCTGCCCGCTGCAGCCAGCGGGCTGTGTAGCGGGCGTGTGCCCGCTGCAGCCAGTGGGCTGCGCCCGTTTGCCTTTGTCTATGGGCTTGTTAGCCCAGCGGGTCTAACCCACTTCGCCTTGGACTGTTTTCGCGTTTCTGGGCTCGTTTGAGCTCCGATTTGGACGCAGTTTGAACCTGTGTTTAGACTGGGACGATCCCGTCATCCAGGTAACCCTTTCAAACATATTTGTTCCTACTAAATTTGTCGTAACCAATTTACGACACGTTTAATCTTTGGTTTGCATCAAATGCAACATTTTTCCATATTGCTATTGCGACTAACTTTCACAACAAGCTTTGTGAATATTAAATATCATCAAATGATATCTCTCTCTATTCTATCTTCCTATTACTAAGACACGAACACTACTCGGTGTGAGACCCTACAGCCTGACCTTACTACAGGTTGGGGCTCAGAACCCCTAGACGACGGTCACTACGAGCAGTAGCTGTCGTCCCTGTTTCAGAATCATCATAACGTGATCGACCCTTTGACAAAAGCATCATTGGGTTTACATAGTATGTGTTAGTGATGAATGCCGTTAGCTATAGTCCCTTCGTCAAGACTGTGTTCCTGTTGGCCTAGGGTATGGTTTACTGTCAACCCTACTAGACAACAATGGTCAGTATACGGCGGTCTTTGTTGTATACACGTTGTACTTCTTACAACGTACCCCGGCCGAGGATTAACACAAAGATCGTACTGAGCCTGTAACACTAACTTCCCTTTAACGGAAGTGACGAATCCCATCTTAGTCATCTACTCACCTCGAGAGCTTCAGGTGCAACTCAACCTAAGATCTTTCAGCAGGCCTAGCCTCAAAGCTAGATCATAGGTCTAAGCTACACCATTCATTCACAGGTTTTTACAAATGACTTCAGGTCTTAATGACCAGCTTACCTATCATCACCCTAGAGTTATTAAAGACAGTTTAGTTAAAGTCAACCATTTAATAACTCTAATTTGGTCGTTCAGTGAACTCATTCTCCAATGAGCCCATGTGTCTCGTCTCTGACTTCACCAAGTCGAATGACTATGCGATTATAATTACCCTAAGGTAGGACTAAGACACAGTGGTCTATCCGATGTGTCGATATCCAGTTTTCGACACATCTATGACCACGAACCGTTTAAGACTTACGTTTATATTCGGTCGCTTACTTACTCATAATCGAGATCTCATCTAGATACGTAAGGACCTAACTATAAGTCTATGGATATTATCTAAGTATATTAATACGAACGATTTATACTTAGAATAATAGGTACCATATACAGTATGAACAAGACGTATACTTGTAACAGCCGGTACTCGCTATTCGTCATACAGCTGTGCGTATAGCAATTTCGAGTACCTGATTGGTTTTGTGCTTGGTATGTGAGTCGTGTCGTTGAGTTGATAGGGCCGTAGCACCTTGGTTGCATCCTTAGCAAGCCACCCCCGACGTGTGCCCAACTTGGGATTGCTGTCGCTTTTGGACCCCGTATCCTATGTACGCTTTTCGTGCACGTAGTCTTGTTCGTGCACGTATTTATTTTAGATCTTGTCTGTATCCGAACCCTATAGTGTGATATGTCGTTGTGACCCTCTCTGAGAGTATTAAAATTGTGGTGTTAATTGGGAACGTCATTTCACGGGTCGTTCTCCCACGATTTGATCTTATTTGAAGAGACGTCACGATTTTCACTTTTGTCGCTAGACCTTTTTATTTTTAATTTCGTTTCTCGACGTCGAAATTGTGATCCGTCTTCTCTGTATTCTTTCTCTCGTCGCTCTGGTTACCCCAGTATTTATTTCACAATTTTTGGACTTCATTTGACCTACTTTCACTGTTTGGCCCAACTTATTACATTTTTAGCCCTAAGTTTCACTTAGATTAATTCCTAATATATTCTTAATAATAATAATTCTCCTTAATTCTTGACTTAGTCATTGTTAAACCCCTTTGACCGCACACAACCCATGCAGGTGAGAGAGGGTGCGAGAGAAGCTTTGTTTTTTTAATAAACAATTCTTTAAACAATGAAACAACCCTATACCCTAGTGAAGCCCACGTGATCAGCCCCATACCCTATTAAAATGACCTAGGGCTACTCAATTTTCACAGCAAAACGAAAACAACTCAAACACAGCGCCGCCTATACTTTTTTCACGCAAACGCTAAACGAAAACGTCGAGCGATGGCCATCCTTGCGCTCTCCGACCCCAAACCGCGCCGACCGGTCTTCTTCTCCACCTCCGACGTGCCCACCGCCCTCAGGTCACTACAGGCCGCCGTGGACCACCGTTTTCCGCTGAAAAACCACTGCACAGCCCGCTGCAAGTTGCAGCAAGCCGCAACAACCAAGCCCTGCGTCTCCGGTATTTACCCTTCGCCGACGGCCACCCACTCCATCTCCGACATGCCTCCTCCCCTCAGTGCCATCGTGGGCCCGTCCTAGTCACCGTGATCCGACCGGAAACCGCCAAAACTCGCTGCATCAGCTGCAGCAGCTTGCAGATCGCCGCAGCCGTCGCTGCCGCCGTCGCCGTCGCCGTTGCCCCCTGTCGCTGCCATCGACCCCCTTAGTCCCCCGCTGCCGTTGACATCTTCCCTCGGGCCGTTAGCATCTGAAACATCGAATGTTCTCGCTGTTTTGTGTGTGTTTCGATGTATCGACGTGTCGCGGAGATCTCACCGTACCCTCTCCCTGTTGGAGTATTCCGACAGCCCCCTACTGCTCCTAGGGGTGTTTTTCGACGTCACGAACATCTTCTACGACGCTCAACGTCGTAGACATCGTGAACGTCGAACCGTTCGTCCCGGTTCGTTGATACGGCTTCCCGGAAGCCGTAGAAACGCCTACCGGCCTATTACTCGCTGTTGGAAGCTTGATTCTCTGATTTGGTTGCTGCCCGAGAATTGACGAGCGAGGAATCTGATATTGGAATCTGGACGTGGAGCGTTTCTATTTTTCCAACCCCTGGCGTCGCTACCCGACGCCAGTGTAGCTCTCGCGTCGTGTAAGTGTAAATTTCTGAACACTTAGGACCCCCAACCCATCCATGTTAATCAAGATAAAAATCGGTATTTTAGCTGTCTGATAATTCACTAATAAAGTTAACTTAATTTGGGAATGTAGGCTGGTGGACTTGTGCACGTAGGTAGATTGGACTTTTGGACGGTGTATTCAGACGTCGGGTTGCAGGCAAGTGAAACTTGCCCGTTGCTTGTTTAGGCCATGTTTTAGGCCATTTTTGTACCGTAGCGTAAAAGAGACTAGGCAGTGAAATGATAGCTGCCTAGACGCCTATTTGATCTAGTTTGACAACGAAACTAGATCCGTCACCTCACTTGATCTAGCTCGACAACGAAGCTAGATCCAACCCCTTTTACTTGTTTTGTTCATGATGCCATGTCATCCATGCATTTGTAACTGCCATGTTTAAATTCCTTATCTGTACGCATTTAAATTACAGCTTGCCATGTCATGCCATCCATGTCTGATTGTTGCATTCGTAGCACACACTACTATACTTGTACTTGCTTGTTCAGGCTAGGCACCTGCGTTGCAGGCACAACCCTATGCCAAATACACTTCCTGGCTCGTGATCCAGAAGCGGGCCATTTGTTTTGGTCAAAATCTAATGCCCGATACACGTGGAGGGGTAGGGTTGAGCGACCACTCAGCGTAGAAGTGTGCCCGTACAGCCACTTCAGCTGTAAGGCGTGAACTCTGTGCACGACATGAAAACGTGACTTGTGATTGTTAGTAGTTTGCTACTCTTGCCTTGCCATGCTAGATGCTTGTTGTACTTGTTTCTTTACCTGTTGCACTCATACAATAACTGCCATGTCATTGCATAAATTTTAGAACTGCTAGATTGTTTTACTTTTCTTTTAGTTTCCTTGCACAAGTCTTTTGTAGACTTGCTGACATGTGCCCCTCTCTCTTTTGGGTGTCACATGTTAGACTCTGAGCCAGAGACCGTTGCTGAGGACGAGGCGTTCGCTGACGTCGAGCCTGAGCCCACGTTTGACGAGGAGTTTGTGGACACCGGTGACCAGTCTTAGAGACTGTTCTGAGTTACTTCTGTTTTATGTTGCTGATAGTTGTCGGTGTGTAGCACCTTTACTTTCTATACGTTGTACTTTGTTGGCCATGCTTGGGCCTTTTAGACTCTTTTCTTTCCATCCTGGTGGCTTTTCTGTGATGTTGGAACTTATTTATTATGGACATTCTGAGATTGAATAAATTTTTATCTGTCTCTCTTTCCTTATTATTATTGTTGTTCTGCTTCGCATTTGCAAGGACCTGAACTCCGTTAAATCCAGACGCTTTACAGACTGGAGCCTCACAGCTCCAAGTCTGAGCGGACCTTCTCACGTCTCGCCTCCATTTTAGGGAAGCGGGTCGTGACAGGTTTTGTTGGTGGCCCATGCAGGTCCCTCTTGCAACTGCGAATTATCGGAACAACGATAATAAAAATAGAATGTCCATTAAATAAATTAAAACATCTAAATCATAAGCCCCGAGTCTAATTATTTTTATCGTTTCCTATGTCTTAGGTGGCTGGTAGACGTGTTGCCCGAACATCTGTCTTAGCTTAGTAGGGAATCCATTAGATCAGGAGTTTAGTAAGACTTAGTTAGACGTACGTGCTTGCTAGTTTGAGGTCCCTGATTGTTAGCTAGACTCCATGCTAGAGATTGATATAGTCGTCTTAGGTTTTACCTTAGTGGTTCCTGCCTAGCTCCGACCATATTAGACTTCTAGAATTACTTTAGACGTACGCTTGGGTCCATCGATTTCGGGCCAAGCTGGACGCAGTTCATTACAGTCTAGTTCCTTAGAAAGTCTTAGCGCTAAGTTTCCTAATATTTAGTTGGTCGACCGTAGGAATTCCCCGTAGAGTTTCATGAGTCATACCCTAGGCACATTTTGTACGAGACCACGCGATCTTATTCTTGCCCTCGTATCACGTGATCGCTTCATGGCGATTATCGTTAATCCCTCGAATTTTCTCCGTTGCAAATCTTGAAACCTTCAAAGTTAATTTCGATTTTTCCTTATTAAAAAAATTTTCGCTCAGTTTAATTGTTGTTTTAAAAACCCTCTTATGTATTTAATTCCTCACTATTCGATTGAGATAAAATCATTTCGTAGATTTTGGAGTCTATTGGATGAAATTTTTAATTTTTAATCTCGTACCTATTTGCTAACCAATATTTCTCGCATTTTGATTTTAAAACTTTACTACTATTTTGATAATTCGATATACCATCTTTTTCTAAACTACGAAATTCATTTTAGCCATTTACCATATATACTTTAGAATATCTTCCAAGATAAATAGAACTTCAATTATTTTTATATATATCAGTTCTAGGTTCGTTGTACTTTTAAGATCTTTGTATAAATCAGTTCGTTTGGCAAATCCGGGTTTCTCTAAAAGTATTTTCAATATTATTTTGGGTTTTTCTCATATTAGTCCCTTAAATTATGTGTATTTTGATATTAGTCCCTTAAATCTTTGTAATTTGAATTTAGTCCTTTAAAGGAACTATTTAGGTTAAACTTTAAACATTTAAGGGACTATTTAGGTTAACAAAAGGGACTATTTAGGTTAATATTAAACATTTAAGGGACTAAATTCAAATTACAAAGATTTAAGGGACTAATATCAAAATACACATAATTTAAGGGACTAATATGAGAAAAACCCTATTATTTATTTGAAATTTCTCTCCAGTTTTAAGACTTGGAAAACATTTAGCATGAGCTTAAATTTTCTACATTTCAGTTAAACTAATTTCATTCCTTGTTTCAAAATTTTGCCGAAATTATATTAAATTACTGCCGTATAATATTTTCTAACCTACGTCCTTAATGTTCGTGTGAATGTTTTACTTCTTCCTTATAATAATTTTTCAATAAGCTAATAAACCATTTTCTTATTATGTATATACTACGCAAACTTGTTTCGAACAACTCGTTTTATCGACCTTCAAATATTTTTATACAGAAGGGGACTCTAACTTTTGAGTACGATAGTTTTCAAACTTTTCGTATTTTAGTTTACGTTATTTACACTATTTTCATGTGTCCTATAAGAGTATCATTACATCTTTCTTTTCCAACCTAAACATTCACAATTATACCCTTGATTCACCTAACCAAGCCATCTCCTTATCCGCACCTTAATCTGAAGTCGCTCTTTTCGATCTTGTTCGTAACGCTTTTGGTTTCGGTTTCCTTCTATTGTAGCGCTTGTCGTTGCCTGTGTCAACCTTGGTATAGTTTGGTGGGCCCATTAGTATAAGTTGTTCTGTCGTGGTGGTGCATGCATATAGGTAGAGTGTGTGGACCCGTATGAGCGTGCTACTCTTAGGATATTAATATTTGACTCTTGTGTTATGTATATATAATCTGTGTTATTCATGATGTATATGAAGTTGTATGGATGATATTAGTTATATATGTGCGGGTAGCTATAACATTTTAGGAATGTCCGTATATATATTGGAAATTGTATTAGAAGTATAGACTGGTAGTGTATGTAGTTTGAAGATACTTGTGAATGCTTGATATGTATATATATATATTAGTAAGTCAGGTGAATGTTGGGTGTAATGATAATATGTGTACTTATAGTTAAGTGAGTGGGCCTATTATATGACCTACATGTTAGTACGTGTGAGTGTGTGCTCGAACGTATTTATGTATTGTGCTTAGACGTAAGTAGTTATGTATTTGCTGCATGAGTATATATGTGATATACGTATGGTAATAGGATTATAATTTTGATTGGTATTGCTTGCTTTTACGAGATGTTGTGCGTGTGCGTGTATACCATGAGGTATACACGACTATTGCATATCTTATCTATGTATGAAGTAGATGTGTTGGTATACTAGTTATAGGTAGAATGATATGGTGTGAATATATGTGTTACATGTGTGTGACTATGCGATGAATGCATGTATTAGGGAGTGTGTTATAATTATACGTGTGCTGATGTCTGTAATATTATTATGATAAATAAAGTGATTGAACTCTGTGGTGTTACCTGACTAAATATTAAGTGTGATTGACATTCTGGTGTGTATATGGTTATGTTGGTAAATGTGTATACATTGGAGTGGTATTGGTATAGGTATAATTACCGTGTTATGTATATAGAGTATTCTGATATGTGTTTTGAGTCTCACTCAAGCTTGAGTGGGTATACTCTAAGTATATTGTTACATATGGCTGTGGTTTGCGTGTAGTACCATGAATATAGCGATGGATGATGTATGTATAGTGATATGAGTGTTTGTGCCTGGTTGTGTTACGCACATGATTGTGGGTCGCTATACCAGTACATAGCTATAGGTGTTGGTCTTGTGGTATAGTTATTTACTAAGGACTTGCCTGTGTGAACGTATGTGTGCTAGCTAAACTAGGTGTAGATGTGCTGAGTATATAGTGGTATGATTGGTAAAAATGAATGAAATATTAGCGTGTGTGTGTGCACCATGCACGGGTAAGTATGTGCTTAGTTATCGGTATTGGTGACTATGGTATGTGTGGCGTGTAGTGAATATAGTTATAGGACCGTATGTGATGTGAATATATGGTGAAATATGTGCATGCATTTGAATGACTAAATAATTGTGAAATCATAGTAGTGGTAAGTGTATCTTAGATATAATAACTGTTGAGTATTGGTGTTTCATACCAATCTTATTTTGATGATGATCACAACATTATGTTGTTGCTAATGAATCTCATGTTTTAGTCTCTTAGTTTATTTCAAGGATACCTTTCTTGGAGACTAATCACTGGTGTAAGGATGGACATCATGTGAAGAAGGGCCAAAGTTTGGACTCAAGGAGTGCCAAAGCTTGGAGATGATGGAGAGCAATCAAGGCATCAAGATTGAAGACTTAGACTCTTAAGAAAGCATTGTAATCCATGTAATTTACTTTATTGCTTTCTCTCTCTTTTGAGTCTAGGGTTGATGTAATGCCTGCTAGATGGTTTGCTCATTCATGCACATGCATTTAACCATCTTAGTGAACCTTAGGATTATCATAGAATCCAACCCAATAGGTTCACTCTTTCCGTCAGTCGCCTGTTGAGGGAAACACATCCGACTGGGTGATTTCAAGTCGCCTGTATATCCTTCTACAGTCGCCTGATATGCACAGCTCAAGTCAACATTTCAATTGACTCAAACTTGAGCTTTACGCACAGTCGCCTGACGATCATTTTACAGTCGTCTGTATATTTACAGTCACCTGGAAATTGGCCAACAGTCGCCTGTCGACTGATGAAGAATGTACAGTCGCCTGACTATTTGACAGTCGACTATAGTATTAACATCAGTCGCATGTGCGAAGAATTGGAGAAAGAGTGCAGCTCTCTGTTTCGATCCATCCCTTGCAGCAGTCGTCTGCTGAAGGTTTAACAGGCGCCTGTCCTGTTTGTTAGTCGACTGTATTGACTTCGTCAGTCGACTGTCCTGGCTCAAATTATAGCCGTTGGATATTTTCTAGCCGTTGATCAGTCGACTGTCTTATGATCATCAGTTGACTGTTCCTGTCGTTTTCGCCCAGTTTCTAGCCGTTGCAGATTTGATTATTTGGCTGTTTCTTTGGGTTTTTGGGCTTGAGATAGGATTCCTATATATATGAGTGTGCTGCCATCACTTGAGAACTCTTAACAACATTTGATAAACTCCTGACTCTATAGAAAATCTCAAGAGATCAATAAGCCACTCTCAAGCTCCCTCATTTCCCTCTATTGAGCATTCATCTTCCTTCATGCATTGAAGTCCAGCTCAAGGGAAATCATCCAAGTGCTCTCAAGCATATTCCAACACTTGGAGATCCTCTTCCATGCCTTGCATTCATTCATGAGTAAGCATCTCAATGCATAGGTAAGAGTATTTACTTTACAGGGTGTAATTTGTCTTCCTATTTCTCTTTGTGGGATTAGCATACTCTCTTTGTGGGAGTGTCTCTCTTTGTGGGAGGTTGTCTCTTTGTGGGACTAGGGAATTCTCTTTGTGGGAATTAACTCTCTTTGTGGGAGTTCTAGTGTCCTAGTGTAGGGCTAACCCTAATTTTCTGAGTGGGAATTAGTGATTCTCTGTGCGGGAGTCTTGATCCTTGTGTAGGATTGGTTAGGTCCTTGTGTAGGGCATAAATCCTCTTTGTGGGGTATCTCCTTGTGAGATTTGTATTCACTTCTCTGTGTGGGATTATAGTGAATATTGGTGTGGCTGGATGTACCCAAGTTTGGGGAACCAGGGTAAATCTTTGTGTTTGCGTTTGGATTGATTGTGCCATTTAATTCCTCTTGCATTTATAATTCCGCATTTGCAAGTTAAACTTTATTTGGACAATTTTATTGCCATTACACTATTCACCCCCCCTCTAGTGTGTGTTGTTAGTATTGCAAGGGTTAGACGATCCCTACAATTGGTATCAGAGCGAGGTTAAAGCATACTGCAACGATGGCATTCAACGCCACATCCGCGTCTCATGAAGAAGGTCACTTAACCGTTCGACCCCCGCTCTTCAACGGAACCAACTATCCTAGTTGGAAGATCAGAATGATGATCTACATGGAGGGTCAAGACCTATGGGACATCACGGAGGTGCCATTTGAGAAGCCCACTATTCCTACGGCTTCAAGGACAAAGGCGGAGAAGGACTCAATCAAGTTCAATGCGAGAGCTATGAATGCATTACATAGCGCTCTCTCATCTAATGAGTTCAACCGCATCTCCATGTGCAAAACGGCAAATGATATTTGGCACACCTTGGAGATTTGTCATGAAGGGACAACGAAGGCAAAGAAATCTAAACAAACTGTGTTTAGATCTAAATATGAAATGTTTAAGATGCAGGAAGGCGAAAGCATTTCAGAGATGTTCACAAGGTTCACCGATATTGTGAACGCTTTGGAGGGACTCGGGAAGACGATTTCCCAAGAGGATCGTGTTGAGAAGATCCTAGACTCTCTTACACCTCGTTGGGAGTCAAAGGCCAACGGAATTTTGGAGTCTTATGACACGTCCAAATATACCGTTGAGGAGTGCATTGGAAATCTCATGGCGTATGCAGTAAAGCTTCAACACAAGAAGGAGATTCAACCAACAAAGCCCGAGAAGCTTGAGAAGCAAAAGGGGGTTGCATTCCATGCCAATGAGGAGCCAATCAAGTGGAGGAGAAAATTCCATCGAGAATCTCCTAGCGAAGAAGATGAGCAAGAAGATGCAAGTGGAGAAGAAATTGAGGATCTTGCCGAGCAATTCAAAGCATTCCTCAAATGCAAGCAAGGTAAGTCTTTGTAAAAGTTTGCTTCCAATCTAACAAGGTTCCTACTTGTTACACTTGCAGTGGAAAAGGTCACTTGTCCACAGAATGCCCTTCCAAACCCATCAAAGAAACTTACAAGGGTAAAGGGAAGAAGCATTGGAAAGGTGTAACGACTGGTTTTTTTGTCTGTGTATTCTCTATTATATATATATTATGGTTGTTCTCTTCCTTGTGTGGTTTTCCCCTGTTGGACGTTTTCTTTCAGTTCTTTCTGATCTTCTACCTTCCGTTGCATATCATGATGGGCTTGGAGTAAGTATTTTTACGATGAGCTTCATAGCGTCCATATCGACTAGATTGCAATCCATATCGAACTTCATAGCGTCCATATCGAACTTCATAGCGTCCATATCGCCATAGGAATCATTCCCGAAGCTTCGCGCTTCAATTAGAGACTTTTCATGACTCTTAGTTGGTTCAAGAAGGAGAACCAACCGACTAGATTGCAATCTAGTCGGTCGGCAGCTCTTCAGGAACCGACTAGTACATCTTGATTATTTTAGCAGAGTTACTGTTTACACTTTGCCGGTCTATGATCGCGCCCGGGCGTACACCCAAAAGGACGACCGAGTAGTTTTACCGCAAGCGCACGGTGTAGTGACGAGCGGGTATCGAACACGAGGAGGACGTATGACAGTGCCTTCTCCGAACAACCTGGCTATAGGAACAGAAAAGAGGGAATTTGCCTTTCGGCGATCCTGTCACAATCGTCAAACAAAGTATGGAGATATAAAATCAAATAAGGACGCCTAGGGAATAGGGAATCCCCGCTACTCACCGTATCTCGTCAATGTGATTCATTGGTATCACAATTACCAGGGTAGAACTTCGGATGAACTAGTTGCAACTGAATGTAAAACCTAGCTCACGCTCTCGCGCTGTTGCCGGTCTATAACTAACCTAGGTTTGGGTCCAATCTCTTGCAAACCCTAGCCTAGGCAAGCTAGCATTAGGATCAACATCATCGTCCAATCGCGTCCCGAGCCCACTCTTGTGCAAACTCGGGCCGCGACCTAGGTTGGGATAGTTCTTACCCGTCCAATCTCTTGCAAACGGGTATCGGTATAGAATTGCAACTGAGGATCCTAGTATCGGCCCAATCTCTTGCAAACCGATACTTCGGAAACTCAATTTCAACCCAATTCGGATTTCTAGGGTTTCCTATCGAATTGGGATCCAATCTCTTGCAAATCCCAATCGATATGAACACCTAGCTATCCGTAATAAATCGATCCCAAACTAACCCTAATAGCAATTCTAGCAATAGTTCTACCAAATCATCACAAATCGGAAATTGGGCTCGTAGGGTTCATCCCCACGCCCCAAGACGTTAGGACTACTCACAAATCATATCACAAATGCAAAAATAATCAATTGAAATAGCAATAGAATTCATGGCAATATTCAAATAAGCAATAAAAATGAGATTTTTAATGAAGGGGGAGACAAACCAATAGAGTTCTCCAAGAATCCAACAAAAATAAACTTTTCTCTCCTCTCCAATCACAAAAATCAAAAGCTAAAAAGTTTAATCTAAAAAGCTGCAAAAAACAAGGGAAAAAGCTCTCTAACCTAGGTTAAAAACTGGGGTTAAATACCCCCCAAAATCGCCCAAAAAACTGTGACAAAATTGCCCCTGCGCAGCCTGAAAATCGCAATTTTCGCTACAGACAGCGCGGCTCACTCGGCCGAGTGACAAAAGTCGCTCGGCCGAGTGGAAGACCCTGAGAATTTCCAGTAAGTCTGGGGTCTCGGGAGTCTTCACTTCGGGGGTCACTCGGTCGAGTGAGTTGTCGTCACTCGGCCGAGTGAGTTGTCGTCACTCGGCCGAGTGAGTTGTCGTCACTCGGCCGAGTGAGTTGTCGTCACTCGGCCGATGGGCTTCTATTCACTCGGGCGGTCGGCAATTGCCACTCGGCAGAGTGGGTCTTCTGATGCTCAGACTGACAAAAAACAGTAAGTTGGGAGTTTTTGATTGGCGTCGTCTGAGCGCCACTCGGGCGGACGGGGTTTCGTCTCTCGGCCGATGTGGCTTCCGATGCTCGGCCGAGTGCACACTTGGTGCGTGTCCGATCTAGCCGGCCGAGCGGGGTCTTCTGGTCGGCCGAGTGACTCCTTCACTCGGCCGAGTGAGACACCAAAAATGCCCATTCTGAGTGTTTTTGCCTCCTTGTCGCTCCTACGACGTTCTTTCTTCATCTGCTCCTCTCCAATCTAAAAATACCCCTCAGGGAAGTCTTCGGTGACACTCCGGAGTAGGTGTATCTCGGAATCACTCCAAATCGCTCCAAATCTCCTGAAATACGACAAAAACAACAAATCGTGAAAAGTATCGCAATATTGTCGATAAATCGTGAAAAACGTGATTTGAGCGATCTAAATGGCATGCAATCATGCGGAAAAAAGGTGTAAAATATGGAGTGATCAAAATCACTCAAGCTTACCTCTTACTCGTCCTCGAGGAAGATAAGTAAAAGGCGAACCCGGTGGATTCAGAAAACGAAAACGGCGGAAAAACGGAAAACGAAAAACGAAGAAGAAAGAAGAAAGCGAAGAGGGAAGCTGCTAGATCATTTTTCTCAGGACGTGGGTTTTGCTTACTCATATAGCATGTACCGAATGTAAAACACATGTTAAAGACTTTTATTTCGATATCATAGTATAATGGTGCAAATAGAAATAGAAAACCCAACAATATGATATAGATTAAAAAACGGAATAATTCTAAAATTAACATCGTCTGAATCATTTAAAGCGGTATACAATATCGCAGATCACACACTTTTCAATTGAATGCTTTCTATGAGGAGTATAAGAATATCACGCAATAGAATAGAAAGAATAGAAAAGCGTGGATTTCATGAAATGAGTGCTAGGCATAGATTTCTGGATTTCGTGAAGCTAAAACAATCTCACCGAGTATAGAATATTACTTAGCCTAGGTTGTCGTGCACCGTCAAGTAGTCACTCTCTCACACATCATTGGATTCTCTCCCCCAAGCTTATCTATAAGCGTGGTGGCATAAAAAAGAACAATATTTACTTCCCCGTTTTTATGAAGCTCCAAAAGTAATAAAAATAAAAAAAACAAAAAGAGAGAAGAAAGAGAGAACATGAGATGAGATCGTTTATTGAGATTCTTTTTTTCTTTTCTTTTCTTTTTCTCTTTTTTTTCTCTTCTTTTTTTTTTCAATAGCATATATACACAATGATCCCGAATCAAAGAGAAATAAGAATATACAAGAATTTTTCTTTTTTTTCTTTTTGGTGGTTTTGGGAAATTTGGAGCTAGGATTTTAATGACGGGGGAAATGCCATATATTAGAATCGCTAAGGGGAGATTCACCAATGAATTTAAAATAGAGAATTGATGTTCAAGATATGTGGAGAAAGAAATAAATATGTCTCTCAGTTCACTTTATAGGACGTGCATGACAACTTCAGCAGGGTAATCTAATCTACTCGGTTTCGATCACAAAAAAGCTAACTAATCCAGATTTATCATAGCTAACATCATTCAATCATCCTGAAGTGAAGTGTACAAATCATGCAAATAGAAGTGATATAGGAAAAGAAAACGGTACTCCAGATATAAGCATTCAATGCGTGAATCTTGGTGTGTTTTCTGCGATAACATACATATGAATATTCAGACTCATCTAATAATAAAATTTCATCCATTTTCATGCAGAAAAAGTGTGGGTTACTATCTCTAAATGCAAGGCAAATCACAGCATATGATATCAGAAATAAAACCTAAGACATGACAAATATAGCATGCATATAGAGAAAGCTAACTCCACGTCATCATCATCACAGAAAAGTCATCTCTAGCATGAGATGAAAGAAGTAAAAGATAAAGAGGGAAAATAAAACTAATTACAATGCAGCACACAAAGAAAGTAAGAAAAACGTGATGCATGGTAAAAAAAGAAAAAGTGATGAAAATGAGTGCAAATGCGGAAAATGGCGTGAAAAAACTAAACATAAAGGTGGTAGATCGAAAAGCGTGAGAACTCACTCCCCCAAGCTAAAGTGCACAGTGTCCTCAATGTGCGAAGTGTGGCACACCGAGAGACGTGTAATGTGAGGGGAAGGTGAGGATGCATGCATGATGAAAAAGAAAAGAAAAATAACGAAATGAAAAATATGATGCGGACATGATGCATGTAGATATAGGAGTGAATCCGATATAAAAGTGTGACACCAAAAATCTCTCCCTCGCTCCCAAAAATGATATAGAAATATATGAACAAAATGTGGACCCAAAACAGTGAGGGGAGGTGGGGTGGGCAAAAATCATCAGGACCCAGCAGAGACGGGCAGCATGACGGCAAAAAAGATCAATGGCATCAAGAGTGCCTAAGAGGGTGGGGCTGCGCCGTCTCCGTCCTGAGGCGGAGGAGGTGGTGGTGGTGGCTGGGGAACAGGCTGCTGGGTGGGTGTGGGTGTGGGTGTGGTAGCAGGCTGGGTGTGTGTAGGGGTGGGGGTGGGTACCTGCTGGGTGTGTGTGGGTACGCGAGGAAGCCGCTCGAGAATCTAAGTGAGGCAATAGTGAATGCCCGGAAGTAGGTCGAAGCGGCTGGCCATAGCGGTGACGGTGGCGGACATGGTCCTGAGGTCACCTCTGAGGGCACTCACCGCCTCCTCGAGAGCACGAATGCTCTGAAGTACAGTGTCGGGGGGAGGTGGTGCAGAGGGACGCACCTGTCTGTGCTGTGCAGGACGGGGCTGGCGGACTCGGGTGGCGTAGGTGATGGGCTCAGCAGGCATGTGGAGGAAAGGTGATGTGCTCACAAGTGTGGGCCTAGCCTCAGTGCGAGGCTGGGGCGCAGGCTGGTATGAGGTGGAAGCAGCAGCAACGGAAGTGGAGTAGAAAATTGGCGACGAGGCGGCCAGAGAGGTCAGTGACACAGACGTGGGAACATACGTCACGACACTCTCAGAAAGTACGGCTGCGGTGGAGACAGAGGTGACAACCACGGTCTCCACGACGGCAGCAAAAGAGGGCTCTCCGCTCTCAACTAACGTAGGTGGGCGCTCGGGTAGGGCGGAGGAAACGGGCTCAACAGACAGAGGGCCAGCTGTAGTGGGAGTGGTGGTGGGCGTTGTAATGCCCTACAAGCTACTGCACAAGTACTAGAGGGGGGTGAATAGTACTTTAAAAATAACAAGGAGTATAATTCCTAATTATCGTGCAAACAACTACCAAATCAATTTGCGGAAGCTTAAATTGATGACAACAACAAAATTAACAATGCTAACAAAAGATGTTACTGGGTTCGGATCCACCCAAGTCTCCCCGACTTGTTCCCGGTGATCCTACGTCCCAACCACCCGGATCCCCTCCGGATACTTAGGTTAGAAACCCTAACCCAAGATTTCCACTATGATATCTTGTGAAAAACCTTCACAAGATCAAATCATACATGCAATGGCAATAGTGAATCCCACAACCCGGGATCACAACCTGCTCTCACAACCGAGAGAATCAATAAGCAATATAAACGAGTTTATAATGAAATAAACAATCTTACCACAAAATCCTATACCTTGAGTTTTCTTACCAAATAGGTGCAAGGAGTGATTTGCGGAAGAGGAAGTCACCAAGACCTAGCACCACTGAAATGAGCAGCAAAGGGTGCCTAGGAGTGATTTGGAGACTTGAATCAAGCTAGAGCTTGAAGGGCTCACCAAGAACAAACTTCTCTCAAGATGGATTCTAGATCTAGAAAGTGAGAGAATGGATTTCTTGTGAGGAAGAGAGCTTTGGAAATGAGTGAGAATCTCTAACTCTTTCAATCTCAATGAATCTATTAATAGCAGCTCTAACCTAGAGAGAAATGACCAAGGTTCGTATTTATAGGGTCCCATAAAAACGAGTTAGGTCAAATCTCAACGGTTATAAATCTGAAGCAGTTAGTCGGTCAAAGAACAACTACTGACCGACTAGTTCATCAACTAGTCGATCAGTCAAACAACATGGACCGACTAAGTGAAGAACAGTGAAGAGATTGAATTTCAGACCTAGAAATCTAGTCGGTCCAAGAAGACTTTCTGACCGACTAGTTTCACAACTAGTCGGTCGGTCAGTGAACTTAGACCGACTAAGAGTCAAAAACAAATAGTCTGAATACAAATTGATTTAGTCGGTCCAAGAACAAATGTTGACCGACTAGATTATCAACTAGTCGGTCACCAAACGTTCTTAGACCGACTAACGATAAACAGTAGCTCAGGAGAAAATTAGCATGTACAGTAAAGCTCAACTAGTCGGTCAAAGAAGCATCACTGACCGACTAGTTCACAAACTAGTCGGTCGGTGAGTCAACGTAGACCGACTAACTGTAAACAGTAAAGTGCATGAAATTAAGGAAACAAACTAGTCGGTCCAAGAAGCTTTGCCGACCGACTAGATCACCATCTAGTCGGTCAGTTCTTCTTCTTGAACCAACTAACATGCACAAGAAGTCCGAATCGAAGCGCGATGCTTCGAGGAAGTTAGAATGGACTTCTACAATGATCCTAGAGCTAAGATAGGAGCGTTATGAAGATAGAAATGTAAGATATACTCAAGGCTTAACATTCTATATATCGAAGCTAAAAGACTATAAATAAAACCTTAAGGAACGGTCTTTGAGAGCGTCGATCAAATCTTCATGACTTCCAAAACGGTCCAAAAGCTTCAACGAAGATTTAGGCATAGAATACGAGCTTTGAGAAGTCTTGAGATGTCGCTTTGAATGTTCTCGTGAATTTGGCGACGATCTCCATAACTGCGCTCACAAATTGTTAGTACATGAATTATTTATGTTTGCTCATCATCCAAAACCAAATCCGGGGAGTCCAATACTCAACATTATCCCCCTTTTTGGTGATGACAAACCAACATAAATAATAATAAAAAATAATGATTCAAATGTAAAATACTTACTCCCCCTGCATTGATGACACGTTAATTCCAAATCGAATATATATAAATTGCATCAATCAGACGAGTAAGATATATAACGAGAATCGAATTTTGAAATATCGGATTTTGAAAATCCTTACATATATCTTAACTCCCCCTGAATCTAACATCTCAAATTAGATTCTTGGAAAATGAGTTAAATTTTCATTTGCCCTTTCATTTGCCCTAATCATTATCTTTATCTCTCCCCCTTTGGCATTATCCCAAAAAAGGGTGGCATACAACGACAACAACTAGGATAAGGAAAATCAAACATCGGGAGTCTTAGATAATGACGATGGACCTAATTGACACCAAGGGAAAAGAAATGAAATCAAATCAAAGTGTGCCAAATTGTCCATTATCGAAAAGCGTATGCTTGGTTAAATTTGTGCATGGAAAACAATTCTATACAATCATGGAAATATAATCTATTTAACCAAGTTTTTAAGCGTCGAGCGACGAATTCACATATCATAGACATTGAATGAATATTAAATGTGCACGACGAAGTAAAGAGAAAGAGAACATCGATGTATATATATATATGAATACCATGAGTACATCCAAAAATCACATCGACTACATCATATCAAGTGCAACATCTACACTAACATCAAAAAAATACAACATACGTCATCGAACCATCATCATCAACCAGCCTACAGAATGAAAGTACACCAAGTACACCGACATCCAACATATCAAAAACATCAAAACAACGCCAACACTCCATCCTAACCCAAAACACTCTCAATAAGATGCATCATCCAAAGATCATAGGAGAGGCCTCGAAACAGAAGATCACGAGGAAGTGGCCGGATCAGCAGTCTCCGTGGGTCCAGTCGAGGGAGTGGACTCAGGCTCCGCTGCAAGGAGAGGCATGTCAACAGAAGGGATCGTCGGGGCAGGAGTGGAAACAACGACGACTGGCTCAACAGCTGGGGTATCAACAGGAACATCAGCAGACAAATCAGGAGCAGGGTCGTCAGAGGGAGCAGCAGCAGCATCAGAAGTCTGATCCACTGGTGCAGAAGTCTCTGGAGCACCGGTAGAGGTGGCAGCTCCAGGAGCAGATGTGGTAGCAGCAGCAGCAGCAGCAGTGGCCTCAGCGCCACGAGCAAAGGAGGTGACAAGCTCATCGATATCCTCATCATCCATCTCCTCATCCTCAGAAACATGAGGAGGAAGCTGAACACCCATCAAACTAGCCATACGGCAAACTACCTCCTCGGTACGAGCCAAACGAGACTCGTGACGACGAAGTAACCGAACGACATCATCAAGTGTAGTGGGAGGTCGAGAAGCAGCTGCTGCAGAAGTAGTGCCCTGAGACGCTGAAGGAGTCGTCCGCTGCACGTGACGGAGTGCCGCAAGAGATTTCTTTACGGTCGTTGCGTTCAGTGGAGGACCAAGAGGACGCTCATCGTCAGGAGGCAGAGGGACACGGAAATGACGGAATACCAAGGTCAACAGACACGGGTAAGGGATATGCGCAGATTTAGTGGTCTTGCGAATGCACTCGAAAGAGTCCATCTTATCGAGTATAACGCGAGCCCAATTAATCTCGCAACCCAAGAATTGAGGAACGGCTGGGATGGCAGAGAAGACGAGCCGTACTTGGGAAGCAAGCACGACTTCAGAATGAGATTGAGCACCCATGCATTTGGCTTAAACGACTTCGAAGGAACACCAATGAAGGCAGGAGGGATCACATGGAAGATATCAGATAGAACAGACTGATCCAATGTGGAGATATCATCAACAGAAATGTCCGACGGGAGGAGACCAGACGACGAACAACCAAGCACCTCCCCCAAGATTTCTGCCGTGAGAACTATAGGAGTTCCCAAGATAGTAGTCTCGATGGAGTGGCTCTCATCGTAGTGGCCTCGGACACGATTTGCATAGAATAATTTGACCAGGCGAGGATAGGGTCTAGGGTTCGCCTTAGGGTCGAAGCGAAGGTAGTCAAGGAGCCCACTATAGGAGAGGAGATCAGCTAAGCCAAGGAAATCTGAAAACTGAACATAGTGCTCCAATAGCATCGGGCAGTGTTCAATACGGTTGTAGGCCGCTAAACACAAAGGGTCGTCGCGACACAACGATATGTCAACACCACCAGCTGGCATTGGGCCCTTTCCCTTAGGCTGGCGAGTCCTATGACGAAGTGGAGGAGTGGGTTCCCTATGGCCAGGCTCATCCTCAGGTCTAAACTCAGTATCGGAATCAGGAGGAGTAGTGGGAGTGTGGAGAATAGGCTTTCTAGACTTAGACTGTTTACCGGGTTTGACGGTCGCCGTCCTCTGTTTCTTCAGAGGAGGCGAAGACAGAGAGGCTTGGGTTGATTTAGCACGGCGCTTGGGCTTAGACGGATTCCTAGGGTTAGAAGGCTCTACGGACATGGGGGACGCCCCAGATGAAGTGATAGGGATCCTCGTCTTTGCCATGATTGCGGCACAACGAGATCAATCAAGCGATAGGAAAATATCAAACAACCTAAGCTCAAACCCTAGAACCGAAAATAACAAGCCCTAAGATTAAATTCGAAACCCTAGAGGAGAAATCAAGCGTTAGGACAAACCTTAGAGAGGAAAACGAGACCTAGGAAGAAGGGAGATACCTAGGTGGAGTGATCGACGGCGAACGGCGGCGGAGTTGGCCGGAAAAATGGCCGGAGAACGACGGGAAGACGAGGAGACACGAGCGGGGTTTGGGGGAAATCGATCTGGAGACACGAAGGAGACCGACTAATTAGAGAAACAATCGGATAGAATGAGTATAAGTCGGTCGAAATCGTGAAAAGGCGTGTCTGCCCTTGAGCACTTAGTCGGTCATAGTTCAAGCACTGACCGACTAGATTACGATCTAGTCGGTCGGTCAATGAGCTTAAACCAACTAAGTCGAAACAGAGGCAAAACGAAAATTCTAGGGCTAGAGTTAGTCGGTCACAGTTCAATAACTGACCGACTAGTTTTCAATCTAGTCGGTCGGTAAGTGAACTGTGACCGACTAAAAGAAGTCAAAGACAAAGGAAAGTTCAAAGCTTTAACTAGTCGGTCTGAGTTCACTAGCTGACCGATTAGATGTGCATCTAGTCGGTTGGCTGATGAACTGAAACCGACTAGAAGAGTCCAAAAGTTGATAATTAAGTTCTCTCCACAAAACACTTGGACGAAACATCTAAACCCTCTCATAAGTATCTAAACTACCCCAAAAAACATCGAAATCTCAAATACGACATCTAAATAAGAATTCGAGCAAAAATTCAAACATATCACATAAAATCCCGAAAAATTCAATAAGTCTAGCATGAACGAAATATTGCGAAATATAATAGCATGCAAGATAATTGAATGAAACATGAATCCTATATCTCGGATTCACCCATAATCCCCAATTCTCGACGCAACCGCACAAAGGAGTCCTCCTTTAGGGGTTTCGTGAAAATATCGGCGATTTGCTTTTGGGTTTCAACGTACACTAAAATGATGTCATTTTTAGCAACATGATCATCTAAAAAGTGGTGTCGGACATCTATGTGTTTAGAACGGGAATGGTGCACCGGATTCTTTGAAAGACAAATAGCACTTTGGTTATCCACCATGATAGGGCTAGTATCACAATGAATACCAAAATCCTTCAGTGTGTGTCTCATCCAAAGAACCTGGGCACAAGCGGCACCGGCGGTAATGTATTCCGCCTCGGTGGTTGAAAGTGATACCGAATTTTGCTTCTTGGAAAACCAAGAGACAAGGGAATTTCCTAGAAAATGGCAAGTGCCACTAGTACTCTTCCTGTCGGATTTGCATCCCGCATAATCAGCGTCACTATATGAGACTAATTAATATGTGCTAGATTTCGGATAAAGTAATCCAAAATCTAAAGTGTAACTTAGATAGCGAAAAATACGTTTAACCGCTACTAAGTGAGAATCCTTAGGTTGAGACTGATAACGAGCACAAATACAAACGGCAAACATAATATCGGGCCTACTTGTGGTAAGATAAAAGTAAACTACCTATCATACCTCGATATAGACGAATGTCTACATCTTTTCCGCCCGTATCTTTATCAAGATGCGTTGTAGTGCTCATAGGAGTCTTTTTCCTGGAGGCATTCTCCATTCCAAATCGATTTAGCAACTCCACCGTGTATTTCGTTTGGTGGATGAAGATTGCATCGTTCAATTGGCGAATTTGGAGACCTAAGAAATATTTGAGTTCGCCCATGTGGCTCATCTCAAATTGTTCCTTCATAACATTAGAAAACTCTTCGCAAAGAGTGAAGTTAGTAGCACCGAAAATGATATCATCAACATAAATTTGAACTAATAAAATATCATTATTCACATGCTTAACAAAAAGTGTAGAATCGGCTTCGCCCATTTTAAAATTCAAATCCAAAAGAAAATTCTTTAGGCGATCATACCAAGCTCGAGGAGCTTGTCTCAAACCATAAAGAGCTTTCTTTAGTTTAAAAACATGATTTGGAAATTTTTCACTTATGAAGCCCGGAGGTTGAGAAACGTAAACTTCCTCAACGACATCTCCGTTTAAAAATGCACTTTTAACATACATTTGAAATAATTTAAAATTTTTATGGCATGCAAAAGACAATAATAGTCTAATTGATTCTAATCTAGCTACCGGAGCGAAGGATTCTTCGAAATCGATACATTCCTCTTGTCGATAGCCTTGAGCTACTAACCGAGCTTTGTTCCGGACGACGACTTGGTTTTCGTCGGTTTTGTTCTTGAAGATCCACTTTGTCCCTATGACGGTGTGCTTCTTCGATGGCAAAGGAACAAGCTCTCATACCTCATTCCTCTCGAATTGAATGAGTTCCTCCTCCATGGCAAGGATCCAAGCACTATCTTCGCACGCTTCAACTATATTCTTTGGCTCTATCGATGAGGCAAAGGCACAATTGGCGAAGTGGTGGACTTGCGATCTCGTCTTGACTCTATCTTGAATATTGCCAATGACTTGCTCATGAGGATGGTCGCGAACGGTATGAAGCCGCTTGGGAATACCTTGATCACTAGGAACATTCTCAACAACTTCATTAGTCGGGTTAGTATCAATAGAATCAATTGAATCAATAGACTTAGAATTTTCAAACGAATCACATAAAACATCCATAGAATCATCATAATTTGAAATTCTAGAAGTAGTAACATTCTCATTAAAAGAGACATGTAGTGATTCCTCGATCGTAGAGGATCTTTTGTTGTATATCCGGTAGGCCTTGCTATGAGAGGAATACCCAACAAATATCCCCTCATCCGATCTCAGATCAAACTTGTCCAAATTATCATATGTGTTTTTAATAAAACATTTTGCGCCGAAAACACGAAAATGTTTAACTTGAGGCAATCTACCAAACAACAATTCATAGCAAGTTTGTTTGGTGCCGGGCCTCAAAAGTATTCTATTAAACACATAACAAGCGGTGTGTACCGCTTCCGCCCAAAATTGATAACCAAGTTGACTATCTTCGAGCATAGTGCGAGCACACTCCACAAGCGTTCTATTCTTCCTCTCAACAACACCATTTTGAGGAGGAGCGCGAGGGAAAGAAAACGTGTGAGTAATTCCAAGATCATCACAAAAATTTGAGAAAGACTCATTCTCAAATTCACCCCCATGATCACTACGAATAGTGACAATGGTGGTTCCGATGAGATTTTGTACTTTCTTCACAAATATTGTGAAGTTTTCAAAAGCTTCATTTTTATTACATAAGAAAAATACCCATGTAAATCTAGAATAATCATCGACGATGACAAATCCATATCTTGCATTTCCTAAGGAAGCAACTATAGTTGGCCCAAATAAATCTAGATGTAATAGCTCTAGTGGCCGTTTAGTAGAAATGCTTTTCTTAGGTTTAAATGAAGATTTAGGAAGCTTGCCACGTTGACAAGAATCACAAAAACTTTTCTTTTCAAAAACGAGCTTCGGAAAACCTTTAATGGAATTTAATTTTGAAAGCTTATAAAGTGTTCCAAAGTTCACATGTCCAAAGCGTCGATGCCATAAGTGTTGTTCACTTGTGTTGGTAACGAGACATTGTTCATATAACTTAGGAAGATCCAAAATATAAATATCTTTATGGCGTGTGCCGGAAAATAATAAATCATTATTATCATTCAAAATATGACACAATCCTTTCGCAAAGCTAACTTTGTAACCTTTGTCACAAAGTTGGCTTATTGAAATAAGATTATGATTTAAACCATTAACTAGATAAACATCACTAATTAAGGGTTTAGACGGGTTACCCACTTTACCAACACCGACGATGGTTCCGCTCTCGTTGCCTCCAAAGACTACCCGGTTCCCATTAGCAATGGGCACCACTCCGGAAAGCAATTGAGCATCGCCCGTCATGTGTTTTGAACACCCGCTATCGAGTATCCAATTCCCCTTGGAGCTAAATTTAAATTTGTTGCTCCTTTTCTTTTTCTTTTCCTTGAGTACCTAAAGATAGAAAATTTCATATCATGGTACCCAAGGTCATTGGGTCCTCAAAGGTTAGACCTTTGGAAGCCAAGTCCAATTGGACTTAGACTTCCCCACATAATTTCTACTATGCACAACATCCGAAAAATAAGCATTCATGTAAACTTGTTTTTCATCCATGCTTGTGTCCTTTGGGCTCCAAATAGTGAAAATCTTGGGAGCCCTCATCCTATTGGGTGCATGCATGCGTTGTTGGTTTCTACGTGATGCATGTCGTGGATAGGCATAAGGAACATGATGGAATGGTGCATGCGGATAGTTATTCATACGATGATGTGGGTGAACATATGCATGTGGAGGAACACGTGCGTGAGGGTGTCTCACATGGTGTGCACGTGCCCGTGAACGTGTAGCATAGAAATCATCATATGTGTGAGCCGGTGGAGTAGGACGTGTGTTCCTACGTGGCATGGTATTTGCGTACATATAAGCATGCCCCTTCTTTGGAGGTCCACCCAAAGTGGGTTTCTTTCCGAAAGAGGGTGTGGACGAGGTGGAAGCACCATTGGTAGATGAACTACCAATAGAGTGTTTGCTACCACTCGTTGAGTCACCGGAAGTTGGCCTAACAAAAGTAGTGGCCGATTTGGATGAACTTCCCATCGTATACCCCAAACCAATGTGGTGATTGGCCGGAAGTAAGTCACTTAGGATTTTATCCAAATGGTCCTTACCCTTATTGAATTTATTAATTCGGCCTAATGTGTTCTCATATTTCTCGGTGAGAGAATGCATAGAAGTATCCAAATTGGATACTTGCGATGTGAGCACATAAACACGAGATTTAATATTCTCATTCTCAATACTCAAAGTCGAGTTTTGAGAAGTCAAATCCGATATCCTATGTTCTTCCGGATCTTCAATGCTAACATGTTCAAGTTTAGATTTGAGATTAACAATCGCATTTCTTAACTCTTCAACAACGGTGTCGTTGTTGGTGATGATAGTCTTAGGCGAGGTTTGAATGCTAGCTAGGTCATCTTTTACTTTAGTATATCTATTTACTAGTTTAGTATACTTAGACCATAATTGAGAATTAGCATTCCTAAGGTCATCCATTGTTACCTCATCGCCTTCGTTGTCGCTATCATCGGAAGAGGAAGATCCTTGATCATGCTCCTCTCTTGCCATGAAGCACATGTGCGCTTGCTCCACTTTCTCATCGTCCGACTCTCCGCTTGAGGAATCCTCAGAGTCGGTGAATGTTGCTCTGACAAGTCCCTTTTTGTACCCCTTTTTGTACTTCTTGGACTTGTCGAACTTCGGCGACTTCCACTTCTCCTTTTGCTTGTTTTGAGGACAATCCGCTTTGATGTGTCCTGGCTTATTGCATTTAAAGCACAAAGGTGGAGAGGCGTTAGTAGAAGTAAATTTAGATTTTTGTTTGAAGTTACCCTTTCGGAAGAAGCGATTGAACTTCTTTGCCATGAGTGCAATGGATTCCATGTCCATTTCTTCTTCCGAGTCCTCATCATCGGTAGAGGTGGATGAAGCCGCCTTGAATGCAATCGCCTTTTTCTTAGGCACATCTTGGTTCAAATAGGACTTCATCTTTTCTTGTAACTTCACCTTGCTATCTTTGCGTACCTCGTATGACATCAAAGTACCCATCAATTGAACTACGGTATACTTATTCATGTCATTACCTTCCTCGATGGCGAAGGTACGTTTCTCCCAAGAAGAAGGAAGTCCTTCGATAAGCTTCGAACACTTCTCCTTTTGGGTGTAGGTTTTGCCAAGAGCTTCCAACTAGTTCATTATGTCGACGAAGCGAGCATAATACTCCTTCATCTTTTCTCCATGTTCCATATGAAACAATTCGTAATCTCTATTGACTACCACGAGTTTAGAATCTCTTACCCGACTCGTTCCTTCATGCAAAATAAGGAGCGAATTCCAAATTTGATATGCACTCTTACATGTGCATATCTTATTAAAATCTTCGGGTTCCAATGCACATTGTAAAGCATTCATTGCTTTGGCATTAGCAATCTCCGCGGCGACCTCCGCGGTAGTCCACTTGTCGAAATCTTCTTCGGTAGGCACATTGTACTCCGACATGGTAATTCTCCACAAGGAGGCGCTCCGGAGGAACGTTTCCATCCGGCATTTCCAATATCCATAATTGACGCCGATGAAGAATGGAGGCCTAGTCGAGGAATGTCCTTCCATGACCGAAGACGCTCCTTCACGGTTCCTGAAGGATCCATAATCCGCAGGTGGACGAACGGTCTTGTTGTCGTTGGCAGACATAGCTAAGTATCTGGCTCCGATACCAAATGTAATGCCCTACAAGCTACTGCACAAGTACTAGAGGGGGGGTGAATAGTACTTTAAAAATAACAAGGAGTATAATTCCTAATTATCGTGCAAACAACTACCAAATCAATTTGCGGAAGCTTAAATTGATGACAACAACAAAATTAACAATGCTAACAAAAGATGTTACTGGGTTCGGATCCACCCAAGTCTCCCCGACTTGTTCCCGGTGATCCTACGTCCCAACCACTCGGATCCCCTCCGGATACTTAGGTTAGAAACCCTAACCCAAGATTTCCACTATGATATCTTGTGAAAAACCTTCACAAGATCAAATCATACATGCAATGGCAATAGTGAATCCCACAACCCGGGATCACAACCTGCTCTCACAACCGAGAGAATCAATAAGCAATATAAACGAGTTTATAATGAAATAAACAATCTTACCACAAAATCCTATACCTTGAGTTTTCTTACCAAATAGGTGCAAGGAGTGATTTGCGGAAGAGGAAGTCACCAAGACCTAGCACCACTGAAATGAGCAGCAAAGGGTGCCTAGGAGTGATTTGGAGACTTGAATCAAGTTAGAGCTTGAAGGGCTCACCAAGAACAAACTTCTCTCAAGATGGATTCTAGATCTAGAAAGTGAGAGAATGGATTTCTTGTGAGGAAGAGAGCTTTGGAAATGAGTGAGAATCTCTAACTCTTTCAATCTCAATGAATCTATTAATAGCAGCTCTAACCTAGAGAGAAATGACCAAGGTTCGTATTTATAGGGTCCCATAAAAACGAGTTAGGTCAAATCTCAACGGTTATAAATCTGAAGCAGTTAGTCGGTCAAAGAACAACTACTGACCGACTAGTTCATCAACTAGTCGGTCAGTCAAACAACATGGACCGACTAAGTGAAGAACAGTGAAGAGATTGAATTTCAGACCTAGAAATCTAGTCGGTCCAAGAAGACTTTCTGACCGACTAGTTTCACAACTAGTCGGTCGGTCAGTGAACTTAGACCGACTAAGAGTCAAAAACAAATAGTCTGAATACAAATTGATTTAGTCGGTCCAAGAACAAATGTTGACCGACTAGATTATCAACTAGTCGGTCACCAAACGTCCTTAGACCGACTAACGATAAACAGTAGCTCAGGAGAAAATTAGCATGTACAGTAAAGCTCAACTAGTCGGTCAAAGAAGCATCACTGACCGACTAGTTCACAAACTAGTCGGTCGGTGAGTCAACGTAGACCGACTAACTGTAAACAGTAAAGTGCATGAAATTAAGGAAACAAACTAGTCGGTCCAAGAAGCTTTGCCGACCGACTAGATCACCATCTAGTCGGTCAGTTCTTCTTCTTGAACCAACTAACATGCACAAGAAGTCCGAATCGAAGCGCGATGCTTCGAGGAAGTTAGAATGGACTTCTACAATGATCCTAGAGCTAAGATAGGAGCGTTATGAAGATAGAAATGTAAGATATACTCAAGGCTTAACATTCTATATATCGAAGCTAAAAGACTATAAATAAAACCTTAAGGAACGGTCTTCGAGAGCGTCGATCAAATCTTCATGACTTCCAAAACGGTCCAAAAGCTTCAACGAAGATTTAGGCATAGAATACGAGCTTTGAGAAGTCTTGAGATGTCGCTTTGAATGTTCTCGTGAATTTGGCGACGATCTCCATAACTGCGCTCACAAATTGTTAGTACATGAATTATTTATGTTTGCTCATCATCCAAAACCAAATCCGGGGAGTCCAATACTCAACAGGCGTGGAGGTAGTGGAGGTGGTCTCAGCGAGTGTACTCCCGACACCGGCAGAACTGTGGACAGAGGTGTCGAGAGCAGCAGAAATATCAGGCTGCTGAGGGGCCACGGGGTCAGCGGGTGCAGCAGGGTCAGCGGGTGCAGCGGGTGCAGCGTGGGCCTGCACGGCCTCCTCGGCCTCGAGCACGTAGGCGGCGGGGATCAGGAGATCCATCGCCGAAAGCCAGTCCACCTGTGCTGGTGCTATCTGCGTGCGAGCTGGGCTCGGAAGGATCATGTAATCAGCACCGAATGGACCGTGCAACCAAACCCAGTGCCGCTGACCGTGCGGACGAAGCATCTTCATCCGGGCCATGACGTCTATGGACAGTGAAGTGGGGCCCGGGGCTCGTCGCAGGTCAACAGGAAGGTCCTCTCCGGTCATAAGAGCGAGCAGGGTGATCAGACCGTCGCAACATATCGGTGAGCGAGCGCCCACCGATACGATGATGCGGTCCAAAAACCAGCTCGCGATATCAATCACGATGGCGGGGACCAAGTCGTCACTCTCCCTAGCTAGAACTCTGGGACGCGTCATCGCATATAGCATATAAACCTCTGGCGTGGACATCGTCCCAGGCTCATACCTCGCCAAAAAGGTAGTCGCCATAAGGCGCTGAGCTATGCGGAGGCAAGGGTGGACGATGGCCGAGGCCTTGGCCCTACTAGGGTCAAAGGCAGCTGGTAAACCCGTGATCCGGGCCCAGAAAGCGTCGGAATCGAAGGAAGGTGGGGGAATGTGAGTGGATACGTAACCACGGTCGGCCCCGGGGACATCGGGCCACGAAAAGAAAGCTCTCATCATACCGAGAGTGACCTGGCACTCTCGGTCCATGAACCTAAACGAGCATCCCTCGTCGGTCCGGGCGATAGAACTAAGCACCTCAAGTGTCGGGCGGACAAAGGTGTCCGCCGACACCTGGAAAAAATCTCGCCAACCCACGTTGTCATACAACGTGAGCATCCCCTCAAGTACCCCCAGGCGTCCTAGGTCTGCAAGGTGTACGAACCTGGAGGGTACAATCGAGCGCTGGGAAATGCGCTCAAAAATGACGCGGTGTGCGTCGTTCCGGAACGTAATCCCCAGCGGCCCGACAAGTGGAGCTGGTGGCGGTGGTGGTGGCTGTGGGACGGCAGGGAGTGGCTGTGCGGGGTGAACGGGCTCTGCAGGCTGTGCGGGGTGTGCGGGGTCTGCAGGCTGTGCGGGGTGAACGGGGTGTGGTGGTGTAGGCGGAGGAGAGTCCTCCACCTCGTGGGAGGGGCCGGCCTCATCCGGCTGCTTCCCATTGGCGGAAGCTCTCCTCGACCGCGGCCGTGTCCGGGGCGTCATGTGGCCCCCGGGTGCTCACCAAAAACGTAGAAAATATGGCGTGCGCAAATGAGTGGAACGAGTATACCGTAACACGTCGCGAGAGCAATATAGTGGACGCGTGCGAAGACGCCGCCTCCACGAAGCCAAAAACGCTCCCCGGAAGCTCCCCTGGGCTCCCCTAAGCTCCCCAATATATCCTGCACATCAAACGAAGATATCAGCGAGTAATATTCAAAACGTATGGGGGGTTAGGGGTATAATAGATAGAAATCGAATTTAATTTGGTTTAGGGGCTCGTTAAACACTCGGATCGTCGAAAAATACGCAAAAGAGGAGGAAATGGGCAAAAATTAGGGTACCGGAGCTCGGCCGGCGAGGTGGTCGCCAGCGGCGACTCGGGCGGAGGCGCGGCAGGCTCGGCCGGCGGTAGGTGGCCGAGCGTCGGCGGCGGGCGAGTGGTCGGGCGAGTGAGGAGGGGCAGCGGGCGAGGGAGACGAGCAGTCGCGATTTTTGGGATTTTAATCGTTTCGAAAAACGCGCTGTCCCGCTCCCCCTTTTATAGAAAAAATTACGACTCGGCCGAGGGACAAGTCGCTCGGCCGAGTGAACGCAACGGAAATATTTTGGAAAATTCTTCCCCGCTTACGACTCGGCTGAGTGTCTTTGCCACCCTCGGCCGAGTGGAATAAGTCCATTCGGCCGAGTGGCTCGAGCTACTCGGCAATACTCGCCCTAGGAGCGTATCAGTTTTACTCGGTCGAGTGAATATATATACTCGGCCGAGTGGCAATTATACTGAAATCAAGAAAAGAAACAGAGAGTTGGGTACAGCAGACTTCCCTCATTCGTGAGCCGCTCGGGCGGACGAACTTATGTGCTCGGCCGAGTGACTAGTATACTCGGCCGAGTGAACCCTGTTTTCTGCTGTTTGGCTTCGTTTGGGCTCTAAACTCTGTTTTCTTCCTCCAGTCGATTTCATCTTCCTCCTAAGCATCGAGCGCATTCCTGGAGCTCTCCTCGTCGCCTTGTTCATCCTCTTAATGATAGGTACCTCGTTCTCCTCTCCTGTCAAAGAAAAATAGGACCCGTTATTACGAAATTTTTAGGCAAACGACTCAAAAACACTAATAATTTCTAAAAAAAATAAAGGAAAAGTAAAAATAAAGCGATAACCGTCGGGTTGCCTCCCGACAAGCGCTCGTTTAAGGTCTTGAGCTCGACCCCCTTTGATTTTCAATTCAATGCGGGATATTGGGTGCATATGAAATGCACCCGTCAAATTTTTCGGGGAGAACGCTTAAATTTGGATGTTGTGGCGGCGTGTTCTTCCTCTGTGCTCCTTTGCCTCGGGTAGTGTTGGGGGGTGGCTCCCCCAAGCTAGTGCTTGCTCCGGTCCTCGGCTTCACCGATGACACCGATTTCCGTATCGGCGGAGCTTTCTTCGGAGACTTCAATTTTGAGAGCTTACAGAGCTCTCGAATCCTTGCGACATCAGCGTCGCCTTCATCAATTTCCATGGAGGGGTCGGGGGAATGCTCCATCTTTTCTTCTTGGCCCAAATCCGGCCCTTCCTCAAAATCTTCCTTGAATAGAGCGCCGATGGAATGGGGGATCGCCTCCTCAATAACCTCGTCAAGGAGGTCCATATAGTCCATCTCCTCATGATAAGGCATGTGTTTCATTGCCTTGGGTATATGAAGCTCCACCTCGATGTTGCCGACATTCAATGTTAGAGTCCCTTCGCGTACGTTGACAATGACACCGGCGGTGGCGAGGAACGGGCGTCCAAGTATTAGCGACGTATCTCCCTCCTCCTTGACGTCCATGATCACGAAGTCGCATGGCAAACATATGCCCCCGGGACTTGTAACGGGATGTCCTCTGCGATCCCTACCGGCCTTGTGATCCGACCATCGGGTAGTTGTATCCGCATGTCGGTAGGCTTCAATTTTGTGCCGGTGTTTAGTCTTAGGAACATAGCGAGAGGCATGAGGCTAACACTAGCCCCTAAGTCCACTAACGCCTTTTGTAGAGGGACGCCACCTAAGGTGCAAGGAATTCGAAAACTCCCCGGGTCTTTGAATTTGGCGGGCTCCTTCTCTCTCTTGGTGAACCACGTCCCCTCCTCAGCGAGCATGATTTTCTCCTTCCTCTTTCTTCCCGTAATCAAATCTTTTAGGAATTTGGCGTATGTCGGGATTTCTACGATAGCGTCGAGGAAAGGAATGTTGAGGCTTACCCCTCTTAAATATTCGAGAAACTTGATTAGCCGTTTCTCCATCTTTGCTCTAGCAAGCCTCTGAGGGAATGGAATCGGTGGCATAAAACGCATCTCTTCAATCAATTGCTCCGCTCTGGACTTTTCTTCCCCTTGCGGCTCTGTCTCCGTCTCAACTTCGATGACCGGCTCACTTGGCTCTACTCTCTCCACCACGGGCTCCTCGGTAGGAATCATGACGGGGGTGGTATCCTTCCCGCCTCTCGTAGTAACCGCAACCACGGCGTTGATATGCCCGGTGGTGCCCCGTGGATTTTGCTCGGGTTGCGCCGGCAACTGTTGACTATTTCGATTTAGCAACGCAAGTTGCTCCGCAATTTGTCCAACGACAGTTGTAAGAGAGTCTTGGCCCGCCTTCAAGGAAGCATTGATCTTCTTCTGCTCGACCATAAACTCCTCCACCTTAGCTTCAAATTCGGATCGTTGTTGAGCTTGTGGAGGGTTTGGATTTCTCCACCCTTGATTGTATCCGGGCGGCCTATAGGGTCCAACTTGTTGCTTTGGTGGGAAATTTTGTTGCGGAGGCCCCCTCGGTGGATAATGTTGTTGTTGTTGTTGTTGTTGTTGTTGTTGTCGAGCTTGTTGAGGTAGTTGTTGCGGCAGGTTCAATGCTCTTTCATTGTTGGCATAGGAGAAACCGGGATGGTTTCTAGTGGCCGGATTGGCCTAATATCCTTGGTTCCCCGCGACGTATTGAACTTGCTCCAAGGATCCCTCTCCTTGTTCTCCTCCCAAATACATAGCTTGAGATTGGTCTTGCCAATCACACATTTGATTTGTTGGTGTGGATGTGGAAGGGGCTCCTTGGGGCTCCGTGATATATTTCTCCAGTCTCTCCACCACCTTGTGGAGAGAATCAAACTTGTTGGTCAGCTCCGCTACGGCCTTGGCCTCATATATGCTAGATGGCTTCAAGGAGGACGAAGAGTGTCCTCGCTCGTCGCCCCATTGTTGATTGTTCGAGGACATCTCCTCAATTAAGGCCGTAGCTTCGTCGGGAGTCTTTGATAGGATTGCCCCATTTGCTGCGGCATCAATAATCTGCTTGGTCCCCGGTTGGAGACCATTGTAGAAGCTATGGACTAGCTCCCAATCCTCAATGCTATGGTGGGGGCACTGATGCTGCAGATCTTTGAAGCGCTCCCAAGCCTCGTAGAGTGTCTCTTGAGGTCCTTGCTTGAAGGACATAAGAGCACTCCTAATCTTTACCGTCTTGGAGGGCGGATAGAACTTGTCAATAAACGCGCTCGCCAACTCGTCCCATGTGGTAAAGACTCATTCAGCTTGCGTCCTCAACCAATAAAGAGCTTTATCCTTTAATGTGAAGGGGAAGAGGCGCAGTCTGATGGCATCCAAGGTAACGCCCGGCATCTGGAAGGTGGCGCACTTTGATAGGAAGAGCTGGATGTGGTAGTGGGGATTTTCATGGGCGTTCCCATGAAATGGATCCTGCTGCATCAGAACCATAAGCCCAGTCTTCAACTCAAAATTCTTGTCGGCCGCCAACTCCGGCATGGCTATGGACGAGGTTGTGGAGGAAGTCTTAGGCCGGAGCCTATCTCGAATGGAAATAATCCTCGCCATTCTTGCAGCTAACTCTTCAAGCGTCTCCCGGACGTTCATAAACCTCCCTTCCGTATAGGATCTCCTCTCCGCTCTGATTCTCCGCAATGTACGCTCGATCTCAGGATCAAACAATATATCGATGTGGTCCGCAGTGGATCTCGTGTACATGCACGGGAAAACAAAGTTTCAAAGAAGTGATTAGCACAATGGAAGGGTTAGATAAAAAATAAAGAAATAAAACAAAAAGAAAGAAATAGCTAGGGTGGTAGGATCAAACACAATCGCCTCCCCGGCAACGGCGCCAAAAACTTGATCGCGCCCGGGCGTACACCCAAAAGGGCGACCGTGTAGTTTTACCGCAAGCGCACGGTGTAGTGGCGAGCAGGTATCGAACACGAGGAGGACGTATGACAGTGCCTTCTCCGAACAACCTGGCTATAGGAACAGAAAAGAGGGAATTTGCCTTTCGGCGATCCTGTCACAATCGTCAGACAAAGTATGGAGATATAAAATCAAATAAGGACGCCTAGGGAATAGGGAATCCCCGCTACTCACCGTATCTCGTCAATGTGATTCATTGGTATCACAATTGCCACGGTAGAACTTCGGATGAACTAGTTGCAACTGAATGTAAAATCTAGCTCACGCTCTCGCGCTGTTGCCGGTCTATAGCTAACCTAGGTTTGGGTCCAATCTCTTGCAAACCCTAGCCTAATCAAGCTAGCATTAGGATCAACATCATCGTCCAATCACGTCCCGAGCCCACTCTCGTGCAAACTCGGGCCGCGACCTAGGTTGGGATAGTTCTTACCCGTCCAATCTCTTGCAAACGGGTATCGGTATAGAATTGCAACCGAGGATCCTAGTATCGGCCCAATCTCTTGCAAACTGATACTTCGGAAACTCAATTTCAACCCAATTCGGATTTCTAGGGTTTCCTATCGAATTGGGATCCAATCTCTTGCAAATTCCAATCGATATGAACACCTAGCTATCCGTAATAAATCGATCCCAAACTAACCCTAATAGCAATTCTAGCAATAGTTCTTCCAAATCATCACAAATCAGAAATTGGGCTCGTAGGGTTCATCCCCACGCCCCAAGACGTTAGGACTACTCACAAATCATATCACAAATGCAAAAATAATCAATTGAAATAGCAATAGAATTCATGGCAATATTCAAATAAGCAATAAAAATGAGATTTTTAATGAAGGGGGAGACAAACCAATAGAGTTCTCCAAGAATCCAACAAAAATAAACTTTTCTCTCCTCTCCAATCACAAAAATCAAAAGCTAAAAAGTTTAATCTAAAAAGCTGCAAAAAACAAGGGAAAAAGCTCTCTAACCTAGGTTAAAAACTGGGGTTAAATACCCCCCAAAATCGCCCAAAAAACTGTGACAAAATTGCCCCTGCGCAGCCTGAAAATCGCAATTTTCGCTACAGGCAGCGCGGCTCACTCGGCCGAGTGACAAAAGTCGCTCGGCCGAGTGGGAGACCCTGAGAATTTCCAGTAAGTCTGGGGTCTCGGGAGTCTTCACTTCGGGGGTCACTCGGCCGAGTGAGTTGTCGTCACTCGGCCGATGGGCTTCTATTCACTCGGGCGGTCGGCAATTGCCACTCGGCCGAGTGGGTCTTCTGATGCTCAGACTGACGAAAAATAGTAAGTTGGGAGTTTTTGATTGGCGTCGTCTGAGCGCCACTCGGGCGGACGGGGTTTCGTCACTCAGCCGATGTGGCTTCCGATGCTCGGCCGAGTGCACACTTGGTGCGTGTCCGATCTGGCCGGCCGAGCGGGGTCTTCTGGTCGGCCGAGTGACTCCTTCACTCGGCCGAGTGAGACACCAAAAATGCCCATTCTGAGTGTTTTTGCCTCCTCGTCGCTCCTACGACGTTCTTTCTTCCTCCGCTCCTCTCCAATTTGAAAATACCCCTCAGGGAAGTCTTCGGTGACACTCCGGAGTAGGTGTATCTCGGAATCACTCCAAATCGCTCCAAATCTCCTGAAATACGACAAAAACAACAAATCGTGAAAAGTATCGCAATATTGTCGATAAATCGTGAAAAACGTGATTTGAGCGATCTAAATGGCATGCAATCATGCGGAAAAAGGTGTAAAATATGGAGTGATCAGTCTAAGCACATCCATCGATCGACTAGTTGTGAAACTAGTCAGTTAGAACTTGTTCTCAGACCGACTAATTCAGAGTTCTTTCTGTCAGCCGAGTTACTGTTTACGGTTAGTCGGTCAAAGAACGACTATCGACCGACTAGTTGAGAAACTAGTCGGTTAGAGTTTCTTCTCAGACCGACTAACTCTCAGTACTTATTGTCTATTATATTCAACCCTTAGTCAGTCAATGAACTTTCACCGACCGACTAATTCCCAAACTAGTCGATTGACGAGCCTTCACAGACCGACTAAATCTGTCTACCCTGTATTGACCCTGTTCTCTGTTGTCTTTTAGTCGGTCACAGTTGGACGACCGACCGACTAGTTCCCAAACTAATCGGTCGACCACTCTTCACTGACCGACTAATCTACCCAGAAACCCTAGGTTAAGTTGCAGCCGCCGCTTGTTCTTTCTATTTAAACCCTTTATGTTTTCACTTCTTCTCTCACTTTTCCTAGCCGACCTTCTTCCCCAATCATCCCCCATCTTCCTCTTGCCTTTCCTCATCCTCCCGTGCTCCCTCTCACCCCCCCATTGCGCCGGCAACCACCCTGCAGGTCGCCGGCCGACTCTAAAACCACCCAATTCTCCTTTTGCTCCAGTTTTCCCCTTCATTCTCCCATCTCCAGATCCGTTACATCTCAGCCGCCAGCAGATCTCTTCAGCCGTAGTTTTCCCGGGATCGCTTTTTCCGTTGTCGTGCTAGATCAGATTTGGCGACGGCAATCCGGATACGTCGAGATCCTCTCCTACCTGCAGATTCGTAGGCGTCTTTGATCGTTGTTTCTTCCGCTTCATATACGGTTAGTGATCTACCCTTAATCTTTCTATAACCCACACTATAAATTTAGAATACCTAATAAAAATGGATTACTAGACGTTGTAGGATTCCACTACAAATCCGGATTAGATCATCCAATTCTGATTTTCTGTTTTGCCATAACAGTGACCCATCCCCGTAGAATAGCGATTTTTGAGACGACTCTCGTCGATCAACAACCTCGGTACCAGGCAAGTGAAACTTGCCAACCTTGTTTTAGGCCATGCTTTAGGCCATTTCCTTACTTTTAGCGTAAAAGAGACTAGACCGTGAAATGATAGCGGTCTAGGCGCAATTTCAAGTTCTAGCTTGACAACGAAGCTAGAACTGCCTTTTGTCATGTCATATCATGCATTTGCCTGTCACGTTTAATTTCTCTAACGGTGCGCATTTCTATTTAAATATCTGCCATGCATTTGCATTTCTTTTACATGTCATCTGATTTGCATGTTGCATCGTAGCACACGCTACAAAATACTTGTACAATCCTTATTTCCGGCTAGGCACCTGCTATGCGGACATAACCCTACGCCATACTTGTTAAAAACACTTCCTGGCTCGTGATCCAGAAGCGGGCCACATGTGTTGGTTCAAAACCAAAGCCCAATACATGTGGAGGGGTAGGGATAAGCGATCACTTGAGTGTAGGAGTTGGCCCGTACAGCCTCTCTAGCCAAAAGGCGTAATCCCTGTGCACGACGTGCTACTAGACTAGGACATTCCTTGTGAATGTTTACTTGTTTCCATGTCATGTTATTTGTTTCCATGCCATGTTCTTATCTGCCATGCTATCATAGATGCCATGTCATAACTGCTGTTTACTTTACTTGCTGCACTCATTATATATATGTCATGGCATACCATACTTTAGAATTGCTAGGTTGCCTTTACTTTTCTACTAGTTTCCTTGCACAAAGTCTTGTAGACTTTGCTGACATGTGCCCCTTCTTTTTGGGTGTCACATGTTAGTTGCTGAGCCATAGTTCGTAGTTGAGGGCGACGAGTTCGTGGAGTTCGTGCCTGATTCCACAGCTGACGTTGGGTACGAGGACACTAGTGACCTGTCTTAGTTTCCTCCGCAGTTTCTTTGTTAGTTGTTGTAGCTTGTCGGTGTGTAGCACCATCTTGTTAGTTGCTTTCCTTGTTGGCCATGTTGGGCCCTTTTTAGACTCCTTTGTTAGCCTGGTGGCTTTTCTGGTGGTTGTTGAACTTTTATTTGGACATTTGAGATTGATAATTTATTATTCGTCTCTTTCTATTATTCTTGTCTTTGTTCCGTTTCGCATTACAGGGATCTGCATGGTATTTCTAGACGCTTTACAGGCTGGAGCCTCACAGCTCCCAGCCTGAGCGAGCCTCGTCACGCCTCGGCTTCATTTTAGGGAAGCGGGTCGTGACAGGTTTTGTTGGTGGCCCATGCAGGTCCTCCAACTCTGTAACTGTGACTTAATCAGAACAACGATAGGAATTATAGAACGTCCGATAAATAATTTCGACACCCGAGTCATAGGCTGAGAGTCTGATTATTTCGTTTTCTGTGTCATTAGATGGCAGGAAGACGGAATACCCGAGCTGCTGCTGGTGGTGTGCCCCCTCGTGTCGAGGAGCCGGACCGAGAGCCCACCAACGGGGAGATTATGTGGATGATGCATCAGATGATGCAGGTGCAGCATGGCATGCTTCAGAATGCTGGTGGGACCGAAAAGGTGCTCTCTCTCAAGTGCAAGAGTCCGTACAAGTAGTAAAACCTGGGAGTCCAGGTGTCGAATCCACGGGAAGAAATCTGTTGCAACCACAGCTCAAATCAAATAGAAATCCTACGGAAAGAAACTAACCACTTTAGGTGATGATGTGAATGGTGTTGAACGAGGAAATACGTGTAAGAAAATATATATAAAAAGTTTGCACATGGTATGGGTTCGTTAGGGTCAACGATTCGTATTAATTTGGTTGATAGGTATAACGCAATGAATTCTCCTTTTGGGAGCAATTCACCGGAAAATACCTAATATAACTCAATGAATTCTCCTTTTGGGAGCAATTCACCGGAAGATGCCCTTTTGGGGGTTCAAACACAATATTCAAAAAGATCGTCGCTAAGATTATAATACGATATGAAACTCTCTTTTGGAGAGATCAAAACTACGATATGAAACTCCCTTTTGGGGAGATCAAATCTCACCCTTTTGGGGCGATCATCAACTAAATTAATTCTTTTGGAATCTAAAAAAGTCGATTTACGAACAACGATTACAATTTTAGCGACGTTAAACGATTTAGCACGAGGAATTTCAACCAAATAAACACGAATAATATCCCCTAACTACTCCATACCATGCACAACAGAGATTTAGCTACTCATCATGCGATAATAAACAAGTTTCATAACAAAATACTTCAAGTTCATAGCAAAATACAATAGAAAACACCAAAATACGGGATAGAAGTTGAAGAAAGTATCACCAATTCTCCTTGAAAAGACTTGAAAACTCTCTGGAAATAAGAAACAAGCCTCTGGAATTTTACAGAATTTTTCAGGGGGAAAATACGGCTCCTAGAGCCTCCAATACGCCCAAAATACGCCCCCAAACTGCTTGAATACGCCCAAAACCCCTAGAAATACCTTATATAGGCTCATTGCGGGTTTGGGTTGTGATATCGGGTTCAAGATCCGCTTAAAATCGTGCCCGGAAGCATCCACACCGTTGATCAAAGGCGGGATTGACTGTGGAGCTGCCACGTGTCCCGCTAGCGGATCCATACCCGATAACGCCCGCTTGCATCCGAGTTCGACTCGGATTCGTCTTCGACCGTCGGATCTGGAATCCAACGGTTGATATTGAGCCACGTCACCCACGCATTATGCCCGCTCGTTCTCTTCGTTGTCGCAGCAAGGGATGCTGTCCGCCGTTCGATCATCATCGGACGCTACTGATGCGTCCACGTCGCTTGCTTCGCCTCGTCGTCGATGGCCGTCCGATCTGAGCGGGCGTCGGTAGGATCATGCCGCGTGTCCGTATTAATCGCGAGATCGCCTCCGCTTCGTTCGCTGCCTCGGACAGATCGCGACCGTTCGATCGCGATCGAACGGTTGTAATATCGCCCGCTTCGTTCGCGTTCAGCCCGCATCCGACCGTTCGATCTGCGATGAACGGGCGGGATTCTGCCACGTCGCCTCCGCAAGTTGAGGCCGTAGGATGCGGCTGAGGAAGGCTGAGATGCGGCCACGTGTACGCCAAGATTCGTGCACATCTCATTTTTGGTATCCTGCATTCAAAAATACACAGTAATTAGCACAGATCTCAGAAAAATACAAATAAATAGTCGTTGGAATTGTGAGATCGAGACCAAGCTAGGAAAAATATAATAAGTGCAGAAATACGTCGTTAAATGCTGTTTTGTGCTCAAATAGTGTGTTTTCTCTAATAAATAAATGTGTAGAAAATACGTATGAATTAGAGAACAATGTAGTATCTCATGAGCACAAAATAGGGCTAAATGGGGGGTTAAATATGTAATATTGAACCCGAATCAAATGCCTGGAATGTTTCGACTGCTCGAGGAGCGTAGCCAGTTCAGAATGTCCCTCGCTCCGAGCCAGGAGTGAAGCAGTTTCAGGAGCTGGGCCCCACTTACTTTGATGGGACCGAAGGACCTCTAGCTACTGAAGAGTGGATCAGGAATATGGAGGACAACCTGAAGATGTCGAAGGTCGCCCCGTCTGGATGGGTTGACTTGGCGAAGAGGCAGCTTAGAGATAATGCTCGGAACTGGTGGGATGCTGAGGAGGAGATGCTGGTGAAGCCGATATCTTGGGCTACTTTCAAGTCCAGATTCGACGAGGAGTACTTTCTGAAGGCTGCCAGGAGGTAGATGGCGCAGCGCTTCATCGACCTGAAGCAGGGGAGCATGACGGTGGACCAGTACCACCAGGAGTTCACCAGGCTGAGCCGTTTCGCACCGAAGATGGTGCAGGATGCTGATGAGAGGGCCCAGAGGTTTCTGTAGGGGCTCTCTTTGGATCTTCAGAGCTTTGTGTCTTCTTCTGATTTGCAGTCCTATCAGAAGGTTCTGATTGCAGCGAGGAGACAGGAGCAGATTGTGAACCAGAAGAGAGGATGTGCTTCTGGAGCTGGGAAGAGGCCTGTGGAGCAGGCCAGGGCAGTGATGAGACCAGGGTTCAGGCCCAATCAGCCGGTACAGTTCAAGAGGCCAGGAGGACCTCCTACTCCGAAGACTTGCCTTTTCTGTGGCAAGATTGGGCATGTCAAGGATCAATGCCGGAAGATGTTGGGACAATGCTTGGTTTGTGGTGACCCAGCGCATGTCATGAGGGACTGCCCGAAGTCCAAGCAGCCTTGGAAGGGACCAGTTACAGCTCAGCCGTTGCAGCAGAGGGCACCTGTACCTGCTGGACGTGGAGCGCCTCTCGTTCCACAGAAGCAGGCCTTTCAGCAGGCCATGCAGCCGAGGAGGCAGGCTTTCCTGATGACTACAGTTGAGACTGAGCCTGTGGATGAGGTTATTGCAGGTAACCCTTAGTCTAGTTGTTTCTTTTCTTAGTTAGTCTTGTTTGTTGGAATTTGTTTGGCTGCTTGTTATGTTTGCTAGAATAGGATTTGATTGTCAGATTGCTTGATAGGTGTGATTTTGGTTTGCACATTTCCTGCACGACTCCTCTTCGACTCTGGTTCATCGATGTGCATTATTTCCCGGAGCTTCATGGACAAGCATTCCTTGTCGACTTCCCCTCTTCCCAAGAGTTGGATATCGTTACAGGAAATGGCGTGATCTCGGTGCATCGTGGTTGCAATTCTTGCACTTTGGTGGTCTGTGGACATGAGCTCTACGCTGATTTCATCGTCCACGACATCATCAACTATGATGTCGTCCTTGGGATGGACTGGCTTGGGAGTTTCTACGCCACGATCGATTGCCGGAGGAAGAAGGTGGTGTTCGAGATTCCATTCCATCCGGTGTTCGAGTTCAGCCGTGGCAGCAGTTCGCTTGGTCCGATCAGGTTTCGGGCCAAGCCGGTGGAGATCGTTGCTATGCAGATGGAGCAGTGTAGACCAGCGGTAGTGCATGACTTCGACGACGTCTTCCCTGAGGAGATGTCTGGACTGCCACCCGATCGAGCGCTCGAGTTTTTGATCGATCTTATTCCGGGAGCGCAGCCTATTTCGAAGGCGCCGTATCGTATGGGTCCAGCAGAGTTGGAGGAGTTACGTAGTCAGCTGGACGAACTTCTTCAGAAGGGTTACATTCATCCCAGTGTGTCTCCATGGGGAGCACCGGTCTTGCTGGTGAAGAAGAAGGACGGTTCGCGTCGCATGTGTATGGACTACCGGGAGTTGAATACGGTGACCGTCAAGAATCGATACCCGTTGCCTCGTATAGATGACATCTTTGATCAGCTTGGAGGATCGAGGGTATTCTCTAAGTTGGATCTGAGGAGTGGTTATCATCAGCTGAAGGTGAGGAAGGAAGATGTTCCGAAACAGCATTCAGGACGAAGTATGGACACTACGAGTTCGTGGTTATGCCTTTCGGTGTAACCAACACACCCGCCATATTTATGAATATGATGAATCTAATCTTCTATGACTTTTTAGACAAGTTTGTCGTTATCTTCATTGACGACATTCTGATCTACTCAAAGTCAGAGGAGGAGCATGCATCGCACTTGAGGACAGTGTTGGAGATCTTGAGGAAGCATCGGTTGTATGCTAAGTATTCTAAGTGCGAGTTTTGGCTGGACAGAGTTGCTTTTCTCGGGCATGTGGTGTCAGGAGATGGTATTTCAGTGGACCCCGAGAAGATCAAGGCTATCAGGGAGTGGCCTGTTCCGCAGTCAGCATATGAGATCAGGAGTTTCCTTGGATTGGCTAGTTATTACCGGCGGTTCATTAAGGACTTTTCCCGTATTGCTGAGCCGATGACCAGACTGACGCGAAAGGATGTACCATTTGTTTGGTCTGATGGCTGTGGGGAGGCTTTTGGTGTTCTGAAGGAGAGACTGACGACTTCCCCTATTCGTGCTGTGCCTGATCGGAGTGGAGGATTCGAGATCTTTTGTGATTGTCACGCCCCGCTTCCCAAAAACGTGGAGACGAAGCGTGAGAAGGTCCGCTCAGACTTGAAGCTACAAAGCTGCAAGTCCGATAAGCGTCGATCAAGTTTAAAACTGCAGGTCCTTGCAACGCTAACGAAACAAAGATAATAATAATTAAATGAGACAAAAGAAATATCTCAGAATATCCATAAAATAAGTTTCCAACATCGCAGAAAGGCCACCAGGCAAAAGAAAAGAGTCTAAAGGCCCAAACATGGCCAACAAAAGTACAGAGTACAAAACAACGGTGCTACGCACCAACAACTAACAAAAGGCCTAAACAAAATAAAGCTCAACAAAGACTCAAAGAATGGTCACCGGTGTCCACCAAAATCCTCCTGGGCAATCATGGATTCAGACTCAGCGTCAGCAACACATCACGTACTCAGCAACGACTGTCTCTGGCTCAGGGTCTAACATGTGGCACCCAAAAGAGCAAGGGGCACATGTCAGCAAGTCTGGAAGACTTGTGCAAGGAAACTGGAAGTGGGAAAAGTAGAGCAACCTAGCAGTTCTAGCATGATGCGATGACATGGCAGTTAAGTAATGAGTGCAACAGGTAATGTAAAGTAAAGTAAGGTACGAGCATGGCATGGCATTCACAAGACAAGTACAAGACAAGGAAAGTAAGCACCTCGTGCACAGAGATTCCGTCCTTTGGCTAGAGTGGCTGTACGGGCCAACTCCTAAGCTCAAGTAACCGTTTATCCCTACCCCTCCACGTGTATCGAGCCAGGGCCTTACCCCCGAACTTGGAATGCTCGCTTCTGGATCACGAGCCAGGAAGTGTTTTAAACAAGTATGGCCTAGGGGTGCACCTAGCCATGGACACGGAAACACGGATTTGTACAAGTATTTTGTAGCGTGTGCTACGATGCAACAATCAAGTTGGATGACATGTAAGATGCAATGCATGGCAGTTAAAAGTACGTACAGTTTAAGGAAAGTAAACGTGACAGTTTAGCATACATGAATGACAAGTTTAAAGGGTTGGATCTAGCTTCGTTGTCAAGCTAGATCATTTAGGTGACGGATCTAGTTTCGTTGTCAAACTAGACCAAGTAGGCGTCTAGCCAGCCATCATTTCACTGACTAGTCTCTTTTACGCTAAAAGCAAGGAAGTGGCCTAAAAACATGGCCCTACACAAGAGTTGGCAAGTTTCACTTGCCTGCAAGTTCGACGTCTGAGCACATCGTCCAATGAGTCCCAAAAATCACAATTATCTACGTGCAAAGTCCACCGGCCTAAAGTCCATATTATTAATCTTGATTAGTGAATTTAAAACATTTAAAATACTTTAAAAATACTGATTTTTAGTCTTGATTAGCATGCAATTGGGTTGGGGTTCCTAGGGGTGCAAAACGTTACCTCAACACGACGCGAAAGCTACACCGGCGTCGGGTAGCGACGCCGGGGGTTGGAATAAAAGATCGCGCTCCAAGTCCAGATTCCAATTAGATTCCTCGCTGGAAATTTCAGAGAATTCAACTCGGGCGACGATTCTAGATTCCAAAGCTCGTACGTGCGACGATGGGCTACGACGTGCGACGACGTCGTACGCGACGGATCCTCAAAGAGCAAGCACCTAGGTGGGGCCCACAGTAGTCCTAGGGACCTTTGGGGAACCCACAATACCTCTGGAGAACTTGGGGGGCCCACGGAGGCAAGTGGTGCGACGGATGCGGGGTTGCGACGATTGGCCATCGGTCGTACACAGCCAAATGCGGGGGTGTGGCTCGGTCAGACACTGGGGAACGGGTGCTGCACAGCGCTTGGTCGGTCGCAGCAGCGGGCTGAAGCTGGGTCTCTCGGTCGGAGCGGGGGAGGCCATCGGTCGTGCGGGTTGGATGCGGGGAGCGCAACGCTGCAACGTTGCAACGGCTGCAACGTTGCGGAGCAGCGGTCGATGCGGAGATGCGGGCCGGTCGGGCACGGAGAGATGCGGGTGAACGGTGCGGGCGCTGAGCGGGGGCTTGGTGCGGAGCGGGGATGCGGAGAAGCAGCGATGCGGGCTGTGCTTCTCGGTCAGACCGAGGGGATCCATCGGTCAAGCGGGGGAACGGGGCGGGGGTTGCTGCAGCGGTGCGGACGGGGCGGATGCGGAGCTTGCCCTCGGTCGGAGCGGGGGATTGCGGGGGTTTTCTTCGGTCGTGCGGGGGCTGAACGTCGCAACGTTGCGACGATTCGTCGCAACGTCCAAAATGAGTTTGGAAGAGGCTAGGGCTAATTTCTTGCGAAAATAGGACTTGCTAGGGGTTGCTTATATAGTATAGGTGGGTTGACTTGGTCTAGGGCTAAATCTAATAGGATTAGAAGTTCAAAAAGATTTAAAATTTGAATTTAAACTTCTCCAACTCATCCTAGGATTTGACCTGGTCCAAATGAGCTGGAAATTGGCTCAAAAATTCTTTAAAACGTTTAAAACCCAAATAAATTTTATTTGGCCGAAAATAATTTATAAATTAATTATTAAAAATAATATAAAACTTGTAAAAATTATAAAAGTGGTCAAATAAACTCCAATAATTATAAAATAAATATTGTGGTGTTCGTGGCGACGAATGTGAGCTAACTAAGAAGACGGATCTCAAATTCGACGTCGGACGACGAAACTAAAAATAGAAACGTCTCCCGTCAAGAGTGAGAATCGTCACGTCTCATCGAGTAAGTTTAAATTGTGGGAAAACGACTCGAGAAACGTCATTCCAAAATAGTGCCACTATTTAATACTCTCAGAGACGTTCACAACGGCATAACACACGAAAGTGTTCACAAACACGTGCACGGCCAAAAGCACGTGCACGAACAACGTACAACGAAAAGTGGTCGTTACATCCTTCCCACCTTAGAATAAAGTCCGTCCTCGGACTTTCTAATATAACTAGTCGCTCTAGTAACTACCCCAATCAAGCCATATAATAATTTAACCAGGTATAGTCATTACAAGTGCTCATGTATGCACTAGGTTGTCAAACACTTATACTGCCACATATATATATATACTCATGTACGTCATTCGTTATACCTATTATAGTCAGTCAATTTCATTCATGTATTTCAATCAGGTATATAAACATACATCCCTTATATAGCTGCTACTCACAAAACAATAGTTCAGATACTTATATAGGTATGATCTCATACTAGCAAATACAATCATTGCTCTACCTATATGTAGCTACCTATGCACAAACATCAAGGGTATACTACCCTCTAATATTCATCCAATACCAAACATCTCAACACATATAGTCACACCATACCATTATTAAAGTCAAATTCACTATATCTAATATACATTCACCGCTACTATAATTTCACAATATATAGTCATTCAAATACATGCAAATAGTTCACCATATATTCACATTACGTACGGTCCTATAACTGTATTTACGACACGCCACATATACCATAGTCATCAAAACCTATAACTAAGCACATACTTACCCGTGCATGGTGCACACCCATACACGCTAACATTTCATTTACATACACCAATCATACCATTATATAACTAGCACACATACATACCTAGTTTTAGCTAGTACACATACGTTCACATAACAAGTCCTTAGTATTTAGCTATATCACAAGACCAACACCTATAACTATATACTGGCGTAGCGACCCACAATCATGTGCGTAGCACAACCAGGCACAAACACTTCTATCACCATACATACATCAAGCATTTCTATATTCAAACTACAATCATACATTCAATATACTTAGAGTATACTCACTCAAGCTTGAGTGAGACTCAATACACATATCAGGATATTCTATATACGTAACACGGCATTCATACTTATACCAATACCATTCCAATATTTATACGTCTACCATACAACCATATACATTCCATAAATCAATCACACTTAATATTTAGTCAGGCAGTACTCACGTAGTTCAATCATTCTATATACCATAATAATAATAATATAGACATCAACATACGTATAATTATAATACGCTCCCTAATACATGCATACGTATTCATCATATAGTCTCACACATGTAACATATATATTCACACCATAGCCTACTACCTATAATTAGTATTCTAACACATCCACACGTACATAATTAAGATGTGCAATAGTCGTGTATACTTCACGGTATGCACGCATGCAACATCCCGTAAAAGCAACAATACCAATCAAAATTATAACCCTAATACTATATGTATATCACATATATACTCAGGCAACTAAACATAACTACTTACGTCTAAACACTATATATATCTACCTACGAGCACATACTCACACGTAATAATATATAGATCACTCAATAGGCCTACTTACTTATCTATAAGTTCACACATTATCATCACACCTAGCATATACCTAGCTTTACCAATCATTTTATTTCAACCATTATAAGTATCTCTAATTACATACATTCCATTAGATATTTCAACGCTAGCTCTTATATACACCGGCATCCCTAGTATAGTATAGCTATCCACACAAAAATCTATAATTACTAACACACAACAACTTCATACTATCACGAATAACTCCGAGTATATATATATATATATATATACCACACAATAGGCAAGCACCAATATACTATGGGAATTCTCATTCAAGCTCACGTACCCAACTTAGGTATGTGCACTACGACACCTCACAGGGTCCAAGGGCCTACTAAAAACTAAGGGTTGACACAGACATTGACGGACCCTAAGGCCTAAGCAATAAAGAGAGATCGAGGGCGAGATGAGGGAAGGATCGATAAGCACGAGTTCAGATAGGACGAATACGAGGAGACGGCTTGGTTGGACGAAACATTGACTCAAAGGTGAGGTTTAGGTTGAGGGAAAAAGGAGATGTAGTGATGCTTTATAGAGGGGGAAAGAAATAGGGTAAATAGCATAAGCTAAAATACGCGGAGTTTGAAAACTGTTTGTACTTCAAAAGTTAAAATCCTCGTCTGAAAAGAAATATTTAGGGATCGATAAAACGAGTTGTTCAAAATAAATTTGAGTCGAATATTCATAATAAGAGAAAATGGTCTCTTGGTTTTTTTTTTAAAAAAATTTAAAAGGAAGTAAAATCATTTACGCGAATATTAAGGACATGGTTTAGAAAATTCCATCAGTCAGTAATTTAATAAAATGTTGTCAAAAGTTTTGGAAAGTCGAAGAATGAATTCGAGTAGCGGAAGAATTTAAACTCATGTTAATGCTTTCAAAACTTTTAGGCTATGGAAAATTTAAAATGATCAATTTGAAACTACTTTTAGAGAACGAAGGTTTGCCAAAAATGAGAAACAGAGTTACACAAGGTTCTTAATATACGAGCACAACAAGTTTGGTACGGATATAAAAATATTTGAAAGTATGTATGGTGCACGGAAAATAATATTAACTTAGTAGTAGAATTATCGAAATCGAATAGCAAGTCTTAAAAATCAAATCAGGGAGGGTCTAAAGCAGGAAGAGGTTATGAAAATAGTAATTTTGCAAAAATCTGAAATAGTGAGAACGACGAGCAAAAACCAACTTGCTGAAATCTGAAATTCCATGTGACTTGAAAAGTATATTAAAAGTAAACACGAAGTATTATCCAAATGGCATAAATAAGAGGGAAAATTATAAATCGAACTGAGCAAAATAAAAGTACGGTTCAGAATAAAATTAATATATGAAAAGACGACATGAGTACGAAAACATAGGCTGGGAAAATGCTATAAACTAGCATTCAGAAATTCCGACAACGTTTTTAAAAAAATTAAATCAATGAAGAAGTATGAAGTATAAGTATATTAAGATTTTGAACAAATTTAAACCTAGGGAAAGAGGAAATCGAAAGATACTTTTGGAAGATTCAAGATTGTAACGAAAAGGTCTGAAAATTGACGACGATCGTCATGGGGCGATCTCGTGAATCGAGGCAAGGAAATTGGTCAGGTGATCAAAACATTCATATGCCTAGGTTATGAATCAGGAAGGTCTACGGAAAGTCCTACGGTCGACCAACTAAAGATTAGGAACTAGGCGCTAAGACTTCTAAAGGTTAGACGGTAAAGAAATGCGTTCAACTTGGTCCGAAATCGATGAGCCCAAAAGCGAACGTCTAAAGGAGGTTCTAGAAGTCTAATATGTTTAGGGGTAAACAAGGACCGCTAGGGTGACTCCTACGACGATTGAATCAATTGCTAGAAGGGGGGTTTAACTACAGTCAGGGCCTCTAACTAGCAAGCACAGACGTCTAACTAAGCCTTCTTATCACCTAGTGTCCTAAGAAAACAACTAAACTCAGGGCTTATGACTCAGATGTTGCAATTTATTTAATGGACATTCCGTTATTATCGTTGTTCCGTTAATTCGCAATTGCAAGATTGGACCTGCATGGGCCACCAACAAAACCTGTCACGCCTCGCTTCCCAAAAACGTGGAGACGAAGCGTGAGAAGGTCCGCTCAGACTTGAAGCTACAAAGCTGCAAGTCCGATAAGCGTCGATCAAGTTTAAAACTGCAGGTCCTTGCAACGCTAACGAAACAAAGATAATAATAATTAAATGAGACAAAAGAAATATCTCAGAATATCCATAAAATAAGTTTCCAACATCGTAGAAAGGCCACCAGGCAAAAGAAAAGAGTCTAAAGGCCCAAACATGGCCAACAAAAGTACAGAGTACAAAACAACGGTGCTACGCACCAACAACTAACAAAAGGCCTAAACAAAATAAAGCTCAACAAAGACTCAAAGAATGGTCACCGGTGTCCACCAAAATCCTCCTGGGCAATCATGGATTCAGACTCAGCGTCAGCAACACATCACGTACTCAGCAACGACTGTCTCTGGCTCAGGGTCTAACATGTGGCACCCAAAAGAGCAAGGGGCACATGTCAGCAAGTCTGGAAGACTTGTGCAAGGAAACTGGAAGTGGGAAAAGTAGAGCAACCTAGCAATTCTAGCATGATGCGATGACATGGCAGTTAAGTAATGAGTGCAACAGGTAATGTAAAGTAAAGTAAGGTACGAGCATGGCATGGCATTCACAAGACAAGTACAGGACAAGGAAAGTAAGCACCTCGTGCACAGAGATTCCGTCCTTTGGCTAGAGTGGCTGTACGGGCCAACTCCTAAGCTCAAGTAACCGTTTATCCCTACCCCTCCACGTGTATCGAGCCAGGGCCTTACCCCCGAACTTGGAATGCTCGCTTCTGGATCACGAGCCAGGAAGTGTTTTAAACAAGTATGGCCTAGGGGTGCACCTAGCCATGGACACGGAAACACGGATTTGTACAAGTATTTTGTAGCGTGTGCTACGATGCAACAATCAAGTTGGATGACATGTAAGATGCAATGCATGGCAGTTAAAAGTACGTACAGTTTAAGGAAAGTAAACGTGACAGTTTAGCATACATGAATGACAAGTTTAAAGGGTTGGATCTAGCTTCGTTGTCAAGCTAGATCATTTAGGTGACGGATCTAGTTTCGTTGTCAAACTAGACCAAGTAGGCGTCTAGCCAGCCATCATTTCACTGACTAGTCTCTTTTACGCTAAAAGCAAGGAAGTGGCCTAAAAACATGGCCCTACACAAGAGTTGGCAAGTTTCACTTGCCTGCAAGTTCGACGTCTGAGCACATCGTCCAATGAGTCCCAAAAATCACAATTATCTACGTGCAAAGTCCACCGGCCTAAAGTCCATATTATTAATCTTGATTAGTGAATTTAAAACATTTAAAATACTTTAAAAATACTGATTTTTAGTCTTGATTAGCATGCAATTGGGTTGGGGTTCCTAGGGGTGCAAAACGTTACCTCAACACGACGCGAAAGCTACACCGGCGTCGGGTAGCGACGCCGGGGGTTGGAATAAAAGATCGCGCTCCAAGTCCAGATTCCAATTAGATTCCTCGCTGGAAATTTCAGAGAATTCAACTCGGGCGACGATTCCAGATTCCAAAGCTCGTACGTGCGACGACGGGCTACGACGTGCGACGACGTCGTACGCGACGGATCCTCAAAGAGCAAGCACCTAGGTGGGGCCCACAGTAGTCCTAGGGACCTTTGGGGAACCCACAATACCTCTGGAGAACTTGGGGGGCCCACGGAGGCAAGTGGTGCGACGGATGCGGGGTTGCGACGATTGGCCATCGGTCGTACACAGCCAAATGCGGGGGTGTGGCTCGGTCAGACACTGGGGAACGGGTGCTGCACAGCGCTTGGTCGGTCGCAGCAGCGGGCTGAAGCTGGGTCTCTCGGTCGGAGCGGGGGAGGCCATCGGTCGTGCGGGTTGGATGCGGGGAGCGCAACGCTGCAACGTTGCAACGGCTGCAACGTTGCGGAGCAGCGGTCGATGCGGAGATGCGGGCCGGTCGGGCACGGAGAGATGCGGGTGAACGGTGCGGGCGCTGAGCGGGGGCTTGGTGCGGAGCGGGGATGCGGAGAAGCAGCGATGCGGGCTGTGCTTCTCGGTCAGACCGAGGGGATCCATCGGTCAAGCGGGGGAACGGGGCGGGGGTTGCTGCAGCGGTGCGGACGGGGCGGATGCGGAGCTTGCCCTCGGTCGGAGCGGGGGATTGCGGGGGTTTTCTTCGGTCGTGCGGGGGCTGAACGTCGCAACGTTGCGACGATTCGTCGCAACGTCCAAAATGAGTTTGGAAGAGGCTAGGGCTAATTTCTTGCGAAAATAGGACTTGCTAGGGGTTGCTTATATAGTATAGGTGGGTTGACTTGGTCTAGGGCTAAATCTAATAGGATTAGAAGTTCAAAAAGATTTAAAATTTGAATTTAAACTTCTCCAACTCATCCTAGGATTTGACCTGGTCCAAATGAGCTGGAAATTGGCTCAAAAATTCTTTAAAACGTTTAAAACCCAAATAAATTTTATTTGGCCGAAAATAATTTATAAATTAATTATTAAAAATAATATAAAACTTGTAAAAATTATAAAAGTGGTCAAATAAACTCCAATAATTATAAAATAAATATTGTGGTGTTCGTGGCGACGAATGTGAGCTAACTAAGAAGACGGATCTCAAATTCGACGTCGGACGACGAAACTAAAAATAGAAACGTCTCCCGTCAAGAGTGAGAATCGTCACGTCTCATCGAGTAAGTTTAAATTGTGGGAAAACGACTCGAGAAACGTCGTTCCAAAATAGTGCCACTATTTAATACTCTCAGAGACGTTCACAACGGCATAACACACGAAAGTGTTCACAAACACGTGCACGGCCAAAAGCACGTGCACGAACAACGTACAACGAAAAGTGGTCGTTACAGTGATGCTTCCGGTAAGGGTCTCGGTTGTGTATTGCATCAGCATGGGCACGTGGTAGCGTATGCTTCTCGTCAGCTTAAGACCCATGAGAAGAATTACCCGACGCACGACTTGGAATTGGCAGCAGTCGTGTTTGCGCTGAAGATCTTCACTGATCATAAAAGCTTGAAGTACATTTTTACTCAGAAGGAGCTCAACATGTGACAGCGTCGGTGGTTGGAGCTTATGGCAGATTATGAGATCGATCTGTAGTATCACCCTGGCAAGGTGAATGTGGTTCCGGATGCGCTGAGTAGGCTTCCGGCAGTGATGTTGTTGACTTCGCAGTGGAGATTGCAGCAAGATTTTTGCGAGTCTGGTATTGAGATTATTCTTCCTGGAGAGGCCTCTTTGTTGATGTGTATGCAGATACAGTCGACGATCGTGGATAGGATCAAGGCGGACAGGCTGGAGACCCGAAGTTGGTGAAGATACGGGAGCAGGTGGAAGCCGGTCTGCGGACTGACTTCTTGATTCATGAGGATGGCTCGCTGAGGTATGGAGCCAGGTTGTGTGTGCCAGCTGGAGACATCAGAGAGGAGTTGTTGGTTGAGGCACACAGTTCGCCGTATTATGTGCATCCTGGTGGTACCAAGATGTATAAGGATCTTTGCCTGAACTATTGGTGGCATGGTATGAAGAGGAGTGTGGCTCGGAGTGTAGCCAAGTGCCTGGTTTGCCAGCAGGTAAAGGCGGAACATCAGCGTACGACAGGGTTGCTACAACTGCTTCCGATTCCGGAGTGGAAGTGGCAACACATCACTATGGACTTTGTGACTGGACTGCCTCGGAGTCCGAAGCAGAATGACGCGATTTGGGTGATCGTGGACCGATTAACCAAATCCGCGCACTTTATTCCTTTCCGAGTAGTACAGTCCACTGAGACGCTAGCGAGGAGATATATGGAGGTAAATCCCTTTTACTTTCCATTTTTATTTCCTTTCCCTAGTTTAGATAGTGATGCAACGTGAAACGTGTAGGAGATCGTACGACTTCACGGAGTCCCTGTGAGTATCGTGTCGGACAGAGACACGAGGTTCATGTCTCAGTTCTGGCAGAGTCTGCAGAAGAGTTTGGGTACGATTCTGAGTTTCAGCACGGCATACCATCCACAGACAGATGGCCAGTCCGAGAGGACGATTCAGATCTTGGAGGACATGCTGAGGGTGTGCATGTTGGACTTCAAGGGATCTTGGGAAGATCATCTCCACCATGTTGAGTTTGCCTACAATAACAGCTACCAGGCGAGTATTGGCATGGCACCTTTCGCCGCGCTATATGGGAAGAAATGTCGATCGCCACTGAGCTGGGATGACATTGGAGACAGGGAGCTGTTAGGACCTGAGATGATCGTGGAGGCAGTGGATGTTGTGAGGAACATCCGAGAGAAGCTGAGGATTGCTCAGGACCGTTTCAAGCATTGGGCAGATGCTAAACAACGTCCTTTGGAGTTTCAGCCAGGTGACCATGTGTTCCTGAAGATTTCCCTGAATCGAGGAGTGATTCGCATTGGGAAACGAGGGAAGCTGAGCCCGAGATACATTGGACCGTTTGACAATCTGGAGAGAGTTGGAGAGGTAGCCTACCGCTTAGCATTGCCGCCATCTGTGGAAGGAGTTCACGATGTCTTCCATGTGTCGCAGCTTCGTCGGTACATCAGCAATCCATCTCATGCTGTGGATTTCTCGGAGATCACCGTTCGCCCCGATCTGACGTATGACCAGCAGCCAGTGCAGATTTTGGACAGGCGTCAGAAGTCACTCCGGAACAAGACAGTCAATCTTGTTAGGGTGATGTGGCGACACGGCTCGCCAGGAGAGTCTACTTAGGAGAGAGAAGATGAGATGAGAGAGCGATACCCACTTTTGTTTCCCTGACACGTGAGTGTTAGGAAATTCCGAGGGCGGAATTTTTCTTAAGGTGGGTAGGATGTAACGACTGGTTTTTTTGTCTATGTTGTCATGACCCGCTTCCCTAAAATGGAGGCGAGGCGTGACGAGGCCCGCTCAGGCATGGAGCTGTGAGGCTCCAGCCTGTAAAGCGTCTGAAATAACCACGTAAGGTCCCTGTAATGCGAGTCGGAACAAAGACAAGAATAATAGGAAAGAGACAAATAATAAATTACCAATCTCAAAGTCCAGATAAAATTTCAACAACCAGAAAAGCCACCAGGCTAACAAAAGAGTCTAAAAAGAAAAGGCCCAGCATGGCCAACAAAGAACAACAAATAAAATGGTGCTACTCACCGACAAGCTAACAACAGACAACAAAGAAACTGCGGGGAAAACTAAGACTGGTCACCGGTGTCCTCGTACTCCACGTAAGCTATGGAACCAGGCTCAAACTCCACGAACTCGTCGCCCTCAACTACGATCTCTGGCTCAGCAACTAACATGCGACACCCAAAGAGATGGGGCACATGTCAGCAAAGTCTACAAGACTTTGTGCAAGGAAACTAAAAGAAGGGTAAAAGCAACCTAGCAATTCTAAAGTGTGCATGACATGTCATATATATGAGATGTGCAGCAAATAAGTAAAAACAGCAAGTATGACATGGCAAGTAGTAAACATGACATGGAAGCAAGAACATGACAAGGAAAACAAGTATACATTCACAAGGACAAGTACAAGTATAGTAAGCACGTCGTGCACAGAGATTCCGCCCTTTGGCTAGAGAGGCTGTACGGGCCAACTCTTACGCTCAAGTGACCGTTTATCCCTACCCCTCCACGTGTATCGAGCCAGGGCCTTACCCCCGAACACGGAATGCTCGCTTCTGGATCACGAGCCAGGAAGTGTTTTTAACAAGTATGGCGTAGGGTTATGCCCGCATAGCAGGTGCCTAGCCGGAAACACGGATTGTACAAGTATTTGGTAGCGTGTGCTACGATGCAACATACAAATCAAATGGCATGTAAGATTGCAAATGCATGGCATATATTCAATTAAAATGTGTACCGTTAAAGAAATTAAACGTGACAGGCAAATGTATGACATGACATGACAAAAGGCAATTCTAGCTTCGTTGTCAAGCTAGAACTTGGAAATTGCGCCTAGACCGCTATCATTTCACGGTCTAGTCTCTTTCACGCTAATAGCAAAGCAATGGCCTAAAGCATGGCCTAAAACAAGGTTGGCTTGCCTGGTTCCGAGGTTGTTGATCGACGAGTCTCAAAATCACTATTCTACGGGATGGTTCACTGTTATGACAAAACAGAAAATCAGAATTTGATGTTCTACTCCGGATTTGTATTGGAATCCTACAACGTCTAGTAATCCATTTTTATTAGGTTTTCTAAATTATATTGTGGGTTATGGGAATATTAAGGGTAGATCACTAACCGTAAATGAAGCGGAAGAACGACGATCAAAGACGCCTACGAATCAGCAGGTAGGAGAAAATCCCAGCGATCTCCGGGTTCCCGTCGTCAGATCTGAGCTAGCACAGCAATGGAAAAGCGATCCGGGGAAGAAGTTGCGACTGAAGGGATCTCCTGTGGCTAATATATAATGGATCTGGAGAATGGAGAATATAGGGGAAAACTGGAGCAAAAGAGAATTTGGGGGGGTTTTAGGGTCGGCCGGCGGCCTACGGGGTGGTGCCGACGCAATGGGGAGTGAGAGGGAGCACGGGAGGATGAAGGAAGGCAAGAGGAAGGTTGGGGATGATTGGGGAAGAAAATCGGATAGCAAAAGTGAGAAAAGAAGTGAAAACGTATCGGGTTTAAATAGAAATAAAAAGCGGCGGCTACAACTAAACCTAGGGTTTCTGGGTAGATTAGTCGGTCAATGAAGAGTGGTCGACCGACTAGTTTGGGAACTAGTCGGTCGGTCGTCCAACTGAGACCGACTAAAAGGCAAACCGTGAACAGGGTCGACACAGGGTAGACAGATTTAGTCGGTCTGTGAAGGCTCGTCAACCGACTAGTTTGGGAACTAGTCGGTCGGTGAATGTTCATTGACTGACTAAGGGTAAAATATGATAGACAACAAGTACTAAGAGTTAGTCGGACTGAGAAGAAACTCTAACCGACTAGTTTCTCAACTAGTCGGTCGATAGTCGTTCTTTGACCGACTAACTGTAAACAGTAACTCGGTTGTCAGGAAGAACTCAGAATTAGTCGGTCTGAGAACAAGTTCTAACCGACTAGTTTGGGAACTAGTCGGTCGATGAATGTGCTTAGACCGACTAAGCGTAAACAGTAACTCAGCTGAAATATACAAGATGAACTAGTCGGTTCCTGAAGAGTTGTCGACCGACTAGATTGCGATCTAGTCGGTTGGTTCTCCTTCTTGAACCAACTAAAATGCATGAAAAGTCTCGAATCGAAGCGCGAAGCTTCGGGAAGATTCCTATGGCTTCTAAGATCACTCTAGCTCTAAGATACGGTCAAGATGAAGTTCATCAAAGAAGAAGATCAGAAAGAACTGAAAGAGAGCATCCAACAGGGGAAAACACACAAGGAAGAGAACAACCATATATATATAATAGATAAAAACCAGTCGTTACATCCTACCCACCTTAAGAAAAATTCCGCCCTAGGAATTTCCTAACACGCACGTGTCAGGGAACAAAAGTGGGTATCGCTCTCTCATCTCATCTTCTCTCTCCCAAGTAGACTCTCCTGGCGAGCCGTGTCACCACAACACCCTAACAAGATCGACTGTCTTGTTCCGGAGTGACTTCTGACGCCTGTCCAAAATCTGCACTGGCTGCTGGTCATACGTCAGATTGGGGCGAACGGTGATCTCCGAGAAATCCACAGCATAAGATGGATCGCTGATGTACCGACGAAGCTGCGACACATGGAAGACATCGTGGACTCCCTCCAAAGATGGCGGCAAGGCTAAGCGGTAGGCTTCCTCGCCAACTCTCTCCAGAATGTCAAACGGTCTAATGTATCTCGGGCTCAGCTTCCCTCGTTTCCCAATGCGAATCACTCCTCGATTCGGGGAAATCTTCAGGAACACATGGTCACCTGGCTGAAACTCTAAAGGACGCCGTTTAGCATCTGCCCAATGCTTGAAACGGTCCTGAGCAATCCTCAGCTTCTCTCGTATGTTCCTCACAACATCCACTGCCTCCACGATCATCTCAGGTCCTAACAGCTCCCTGTATCCAATGTCATCCCAGCTCAGTGGCCATCGACATTTCTTCCCATATAGCGTGGCGAAGGGTGCCATGCCAATACTCGCCTGGTAGCTGTTATTATAGGCAAACTCAACATGATGGAGATGATCCTCCCAAGATCCCTTGAAGTCCAACATGCACGCCCTCAGCATGTCCTCCAAGATCTGGATCGTCCTCTCGGACTGGCCATCTGTCTGCGGATGGTACGCCGTGCTGAATCTCAGACTCGTACCCAAACTCTTCTGCAGACTCTGCCAGAACTGAGACGTGAACCTCGTGTCTCTGTCTGACACGATACTCACAGGGACTCCGTGAAGTCGTACGATCTCCTGCACGATTCACGTTACATCACTATCTAAACTAGGGAAAGGAAACAGTAATGGAAAGTAAAAGGGGTTTACCTCCATATATCTCCTCGCTAGCGTCTCAGTGGACTGTCCTACTCGGAAAGGAATAAAGTGCGCGGATTTGGTCAATCGGTCTACGATCACCCAAATCGCGTCATTCTGCTTCGGACTCCGAGGCAGTCCAGTCACAAAGTCCATAGTGATGTGTTGCCACTTCCACTCCAGAATCGGAAGCGGTTGTAGCAACCCTGCCGTACGCTGATGCTCCGCCTTTACCTGCTGGCAAACCAGACACTTGGCTACACTCTGAGCCACACTCCTCTTCATACCATGCCACTAATAGTTCAGACGGAGATCCTTATACATCGTGGTGCCACCAGGATGCACAGAATACGGCGAACTGTGTGCCTCAACCAACAACTCCTCTCTGATGTCTCCAGCTGGCACACACAACCTGTCTCCAAATCTCAACGAGCCATCCTCATGAATCAAGAAGTCAGTCCGCAGACCGGCTTCCACTTACTCCAGTATCCTCACCAACTTCGGGTCTCCAGCCTGACCAGCCTTGATCATATCCACGATCGTCGACTGTATCTGCATACACATCAACGAAGAAGTCTCCCCAGGAAGGACAATCTCAATATCAGACTCGCAAAAATCCTACTGTAATCTCCACTGCGAAGTCAACAACATCACTGCCGGAAGCCTACTCAGTGCATCTGGAACCACATTCACCTTGCCAGGGTGAAACTGTAGATCGATCTCATAATCTGCCATGAGCTCCAACCACCGACGCTGTCGCATGTTGAGCTCCTTCTGGGTAAAAATATACTTCAAGCTTTTGTGATCGGTGAAGATCTTCACCCTCTCACTCAGCAGGAAGTGCCTCCAAATCTTCAGCGCAAACACGACTGCTGCCAACTCCAAGTCGTGTGTCGGGTAATTCTTCTCATGAGCCTTGAGCTGACGAGAAGAACACTCAACCACGTGCCCATGCTGATGCAATACACAACCGAGACCCTTGTCGAAAGCATCGCAAAAGATCTCGAATCCTCCACTTCGATCAGGCACAGCAAGAACAGGGGCAGTCGTCAGCCTCTCCTTCAGAACACCAAAAGCCTCCTCACAGCCATCAGACCAAACAAATGGTACATCCTTCCGCGTCAGTCTGGTCATCGGCTCAGCAATACGGGAGAAGTCCTTAATGAACCACCAGTAATAACCAGCCAATCCAAGGAAACTCCGGATCTCAGACGCTGACTGCGGAACAGGCCACTCTCTGATAGCCTTGATCTTCTCGGGGTCCACTGAAATACCATCTCCTGACACCACATGCCCGAGAAAAGCAACTCTGTCCAGCCAAAACTCGCACTTGGAATACTTAGCATACAATCGATGCTTCCTCAAGATCTCCAACACTGTCCTCAAATGCGATGCATGCTCCTCTTCTGACTTTGAGTATATCAGAATGTCGTCAATGAAGATAACGACAAACTTGTCTAAAAAGTCATAGAAGAGCAGGTTCATCAGATTCATAAAAACTGCAGGCGCATTGGTTACACCGAAAGGCATAACCACGAACTCGTAGTGTCCATATTTCGTCCTGAATGCTGTCTTCAGAACATCTTCCTTCCTCACCTTCAGCTGATGATAACCGCTCCTCAGATCCAACTTAGAGAATACCCTCGATCCTCCAAGCTGATCAAAGATGTCATCTATACGAGGCAACAGATATCGATTCTTGACGGTCACCGCATTCAACTCCCGGTAGTCCACACACATGCAACACGAACCGTCCTTCTTCTTCACCAGCAAGACCGGTGCTCCCCACGGAGACACACTAGGATTAATGTAACCCTTCTGAAGAAGTTCGTCCAGTTGACTACGTAACTCCTCCAACTCTGCTGGACCCATACGATACGGCGCCTTCGAAATAGGCTGCGCTCCCGGAATAAGATCGATCAAAAACTCGAGCGCTCGATCGGGTGGCAGTCCAGACATCTCCTCGGGGAAGACGTCGTCGAAGTCACGCACTACCACTGGTCTACACTGCTCCATCTGCATAGCAACGATCTCCACCGGCTTGGCCCGAAACCTGACCGGACCAAGCGAACTGCTGCCACGGCTGAACTCGAACACCGGATGTCCTAGAATCTCGAACACCACCTTCTTCCTCCGGCAATCGATCGTGGCGTAGAAACTCCCAAGCCAGTCCATCCCAAGGACGGCATCATAGTTGCTGATTTCGTGGACAATGAAATCAGCGTAGAGCTCATGTCCACAGACCACCAAAGGGCAAGAATTGTAACCACGATGCACCGAGATCACGCCATTTCCTGTAACGATATCCCAACTCTTGGGAAGAGGGGAAGTCGACAAGGAATGCTTCTCCACGAAGCTCCGGGAAATAATGTACATCGATGCACCAGAGTCAAAGAGGACTCGTGTGGAAAATGTGTAAACCAAAATCACACCTAACAAGCAATCTAACAATCAAATCCTATTCTAGCAAACATAACAAACAGCCAAACAAATTCCAACAAACAAGACTAACTAAGAAAAGAAACAACTAGACTGAGGGTTACCTGCAATAACTTCATCCACCGTCTCAGTCTCAACTGCAGTCATCAGGAAAGCCTGCCTCCTTGGCTGAACAGCCTGCCTCTGCGGAACGAGAGGCGCTCCACGTCCAGCAGGTACAGGTGCTCTCTGCTGCAACGGCTGAGCTGAAACAGGTCCCTTCCACAGCTGCTTGGACTATGGGCAGTCCCTCATGACATGCGCAGGATCACCACAAACCAAGCACTGTCCCAACATCTTCCGGCATTGATCCTTGACATGCCCAGTCTTGCCACAGAAATTGCAAGTCTTCTGAGTAGGAGGTCCTCCTGGCCTCTTAAACTGTACCGGCTGATTGGGCCTGAACCCTGGTCTCATCACTGCCCTGGCCTGCTCCACAGGCCTCTTCCCAGCTCCAGAAGCACATCCTCTCTTCTGGTTCACAATCTGCTCCTGCCTCTTCACTGCAATCAGAACCTTCTGATAGGACTCCAAATCAGAAGAAGACACAAAGCTCTGAAGATCCAAAGAAAGCCCATACAGAAACCTCTGGGCCCTCTCATCAGCATCCTGCACCATCTTCGGTGCGAAACGGCTCAGCCTGGTGAACTCCTGGTGGTACTAGTCCACCGTCAAGCTCCCCTGCTTCAGGTCGATGAAGCGCTACGCCATCTCCCTCCTGGCAGCCTTCGAAAAGTACTCCTCATCGAATCTGGACTTGAAAGTAGCCCAAGATATCGGCTCCTCCAGCATCTCCTCCTTTGCATCCCACCAGTTCCGAGCATTATCTCTAAGCGGTCTCTTCGCCAAGTCAACCCATCCAGCCGGGCCAACCTTCGACATCTTCAGGTTGTCCTCCATATTCCTGGTCCACTCATCAGCAGCTAGAGGTCCTTCGGTCCCATCAAAGTAGGTGGGGCCCAGCTCCTGAAACTGCTTCGCTCCTGGCTCGGAGCGAGGGACATTCTGAACTGGCTGCGCTGCTCGAACAGGCGGAACATTCAAGGAATTCTGGAGCATGCCCTGCTGCACCTGCATCATCTAATGCATCATCCACATAATCTCCCCGTTGGTGGGCTCTCGGTCCGGCTCCTCGACATGAGGGGGCACACCACCAGCAGCTCGGGTATTCTGTCTTCCAGCCATCTAATGACACAGAAAAACGAAATAAAATCAGACTCTTAGCCTTATGACTCGGGTGTTGAAATTGTTTATCGGACATTCTATAATTTCTTATCGTTGTTCCGTTTAAGTCACAGTTACAGATAGGACCTGCATGGGCCACCAACAAAACCTGTCACGACCCGCTTCCCTAAAATGGAGGCGAGGCGTGACGAGGCCCGCTCAGGCATGGAGCTGTGAGGCTCCAGCCTGTAAAGCGTCTGGAATAACCACGTAAGGTCCCTGTAATGCGAGTCGGAACAAAGACAAGAATAATAAGAAAGAGACAAATAATAAATTACCAATCTCAAAGTCCAGATAAAATTTCAACAACCAGAAAAGCCACCAGGCTAACAAAAGAGTCCAAAAAGAAAAGGCCCAGCATGGCCAACAAAGAAGAACAAATAAAATGGTGCTACTCACTGACAAGCTAACAACAGACAACACAGAAACTGCGGGGAAAACTAAGACTGGTCACCGGTGTCCTCGTACTCCACGTCAGCTGTGGAACCAGGCTCAAACTCTACGAACTCGTCGCCCTCAACTACGATCTCTGGCTCAGCAACTAACATGCGACACCCAAAGAGAAGGGGCACATGTCAGCTAAGTCTACAAGACTTTGTGCAAGGAAACTAAAAGAAGGGTAAAATCAACCTAGCAATTCTAAAGTGTGCATGACATGGCATATATATGAGATGTGCAGCAAATAAGTAAAAACAGCAAGTATGACATGGCAAGTAGTAAACATGACATGGAAGCAAGAACATGACAAGGAAAACAAGTATACATTCACAAGGACAAGGACAAGTACAAGTATAGTAAGCACGTCGTGCACAGAGATTCTGCCCTTTGGCTAGAGAGGCTGTACGAGCCAACTCTTACGCTCAAGTGACCGTTTATCCCTACCCCTCCATGTGTATCGAGTCAGGACCTTACCCCCGAACACGGAATGCTCACTTCTGGATCACGAGCCAGGAAGTGTTTTTAACAAGTATGGCGTTGGGTTATGCCCGCATAGTAGGTGCCTAGCCGGAAACACGGATTGTACAAGTATTTGGTAGCGTGTGCTACGATGCAACATACAAATCAAATGGCATGTAAGATTGCAAATGCATGGCAGATATTCAATTAAAATGTGTACCGTTAAAGAAATTAAACGTGACAGGCAAATGCATGACATGACATGACAAGAGGCAATTCTAGCTTCGTTGTCAAGCTAGAACTTGGAAATTGCGCCTAGACCGTTATCATTTCACGGTCTAGTCTCTTTCACGCTAATAGCAAAGAAATGGCCTAAAGCATGGCCTAAAACAAGGTTGGCAAGTTTCACTTGCCTGGTTCCGAGGTTGTTGAACGACGAGTCTCAAAATCGCTATTCTACGGGATGGTTCACTGTTATGGCAAAACAGAAAATCAGAATTTGATGTTCTACTCCGGATTTGTATTGGAATCCTACAACGTCTAGTAATCCATTTTTATTAGGTTTTCTAAATTATAGTGTGGGTTATGGGAAGATTAAGGATAGATCACTAACCGTATATGAAGCGGAAGAACGACGATCAAAGACGCATACGAATCAGCAGGTAGGAGAAAATCCCAGCGATCTCCGGGTTGCCGTCGTCAGATCTGAGCTAGCACAGCAACGAAAAAGCGATCCGGGGAAGAAGTTGCGGCTGAAGGGATCTCCTGCGGCTAATATATAATGGATCTGGAGAATGGAGAATATAGGGGAAAACTGGAGCAAAAGAGAATTTTGGGGGGGTTTAGGGTCGGCCGGCGGCCTACGGGGTGGTGCCGGCGCAATGGGGAGTGAGAGGGAGCACGGGAGGATGAAGGAAGGCAAGAGGAAGGTTGGGGATGATTGGGGAAGAAAATCAGAGAGCAAAAGTGAGAAAAGAAGTGAAAATGTATAGGGTTTAAATAGAAATAAAAAGCGGCGGCTACAACTAAACCTAGGGTTTCTGGGTAGATTAGTCGGTCAGTGAAGAGTGGTCGACCGACTAGTTTGGGAACTAGTCGGTCGGTCGTCCAACTGAGACCGACTAAAAAGGCAAACAGTGAACATGGTCGACACATGGTAGACAGATTTAGTCGGTCTGTGAAGGCTCGTCAACCGACTAGTTTGGGAACTAGTCGGTCGGTGAATGTTCATTGACCGACTAAGGGTAAAATATGATAGACAACAAGTACTAAGAGTTAGTCGGACTGAGAAGAAACTCTAACCGACTAGTTTCTCAACTAGTCGGTCGATAGTCGTTCTTTGACCGACTAACTGTAAACAGTAACTCAGTTGTCAGGAAGAACTCAGAATTAGTCGGTCTGAGAACAAGTTCTAACCGACTAGTTTGGGAACTAGTCGGTCGATGAATGTGCTTAGACCGACTAAGCGTAAACAGTAACTCAGCTGAAATGTACAAGATGAACTAGTCGGTTCCTGAAGAGTTGTCGACCGACTAGATTGCGATCTAGTCGGTTGGTTCTCCTTCTTGAACCAACTAAAATGCATGAAAAGTCTCAAATCGAAGAGCGAAGCTTCGGGAAGATTCCTATGGCTTCTAAGATCACTCTATCTCTAAGATACGGTCAAGATGAAGTTCATCAAAGAAGAAGATCAGAAATAACTGAAAGAGAACATCCAACAGGGGAAAACACACAAGGAAGAGAACAACCATATATATATATAATAGATAAAAACCAGTCGTTACATATGTATTGTCTATTATATATATATTATGGTTGTTCTCTTCCTTGTGTGTTTTCCCCCTGTTGGATGTTTTCTTTCAGTTCTTTCTGATCTTCTACCTTCCGTTGCATATCATGATGGGCTTGGAGTAAGTATTTTTATGATGGGCTTGGAGTAAGTATTTTTACGATATGGACGTCCATATCTTAGAGCTAGGTTGATCTTAGAAGCCATAGGAATCATTCCTGAAGCTTCGCGCTTCAATTCGAGACTTTTCATGACTCTTAGTTGGTTCAAGAAGGAGAACCAACCGACTAGATTGCAATCTAGTCGGTCGGCAACTCTTCAGGAACCGACTAGTTCATCTTGATTATTTCAGCTGAGTTACTGTTTACACTTAGTCGGTCTAAGCACATCCATCGACCGACTAGTTGTGAAATTAGTTGGTTAGAACTTGTTCTCAGACCGACTAATTCAGAGTTCTTTCTGTCAGCCGAGTTACTGTTTACGGTTAGTCGGTCAAAGAACGACTATCGACCGACTAGTTGAGAAACTAGTCTGTTAGAGTTTCTTCTCAGACCGACTAACTCTCAGTACTTATTGTCTATCATATTCAACCCTTAGTCGGTCAATGAACATTCACCGACCGACTAATTCCCAAACTAGTCGGTTGACGAGCCTTCACAGTCTGTCTACCCTGTATTGACCATGTTCTCTGTTGCCTTTTAGTCGGTCAGAGTTGGATGACCGACCGACTAGTTCCCAAACTAATCGGTCGACCACTCTTCACTGACCGACTAATCTACCCAGACACCCTAGGTTAAGTTGCAACCGTCGCTTGTTCTTTCTATTTAAACCCTTTATGTTTTCACTTCTTCTCTCACTTTTCCTAGCCGACCTTCTTTCCCAATCATCCACCATCTTCCTCTTGCCTTTCCTCCTCTTCCCGTGCTTCCTCTCACCCCCCATTGCGCCGGCAACCACCCTGCAAGCCGCCGGCCGACTCTAAAACCCCCCAATTCTCCTTTTGCTCCAGTTTTTCCCCTTCATTCTCCCATCTCCAGATCCGTTACATCTCAGCCGCCAGCAGATCTCTTCAGCCGTAGTTTTCCCGGGATCGTTTTTTCCGTTGCCGTGCTAGATCAGATTTGGCGACTGCAATCCGGATACGTCGAGATCCTCTCCTACCTGCAGATTCGTAGGCGTCTTTGATCGTCGTTTCTTCCGCTTCATATACGGTTAGTGATCTACCCTTAATCTTTCCATAACCCATACTATAAATTTAGAAAACCTAATAAAAATGGATTACTAGACGTTGTAGGATTCCACTACAAATCCGGATTAGATCATCCAATTCTGATTTTCTGTTTTGCCATAACAGTGACCCATCCCCGTAGAATAGCGATTTTTGAGACGACTCTCGTCGATCAACAACCTCGGAACCAGGCAAGTGAAACTTGCCAACCTTGTTTTAGGCCATGCTTTAGGCCATTTCCTTGCTTTTAGCGTAAAAGAGACTAGACCGTGAAATGATAGCGGTCTAGGCGCAATTTCAAGTTCTAGATTGACAACGAAGCTAGAACTGCCTTTTGTCATGTCATATCATGCATTTGCCTGTCACGTTTAATTTCTCCAACGGTACGCATTTCTATTTAAATATCTGCCATGCATTTGCATTCCTTTTACATGTCATCTGATTTGCATGTTGCATCATAGCACACGCTACAAAATACTTGTACAATCCTTGTTTTCGGCTAGGCACCTGCTATGCGGACATAACCCTACGCCATACTTGTTAAAAACACTTCCTGGCTCGTGATCCAGAAGCGGGCCACATGTGTTGGTTAAAAACCAAAGCCCGATACACGTGGAGGGGTAGGGATAAGCGATCACTTGAGCGTAGGAGTTGGCCCGTACAGCCTCTCTAGCCAAAAGGCGTAATCCCTGTGCACGACGTGCTACTAGACTAGGACATTCCTTGTGAATGTTTACTTGTTTCCATGTCATGTTATTTGTTTCCATGCCATGTTCTTATTTGCCATGCTATCATAGATGCCATGTCATAACTGCTGTTTACTTTACTTGCTGCACTCATTATATATATGTCATGTCATACCATACTTTAGAATTGCTAGGTTGCCTTTAATTTTCTACTAGTTTCATTGCACAAAGTCTTGTAGACTTTGCTGACATGTGCCCCTTCTCTTTGGGTGTCGCATGTTAGTTGCTGAGCCAGAGTCCGTAGTTGAGGGCGACGAGTTCGTGGAGTTCGTGCCTGATTCCACAGCTGACGTTGGGTACGAGGACACTGGTGACCAGTCTTAGTTCCCTCCGCAGTTTCTTTGTTAGTTGTTGTAGCTTGTCGGTGAGTAGCACCATCTTGTTAGTTGCTTTCCTTGTTGGCCATGCTGGGCCCTTTTTAGACTCCTTTGTTAGCCTGGTGGCTTTTCTGGTGGTTGTTGAACTTTTATTTGGACATTTGAGATTGATAATTTATTATTCATCTCTTTCTATTATTCTTGTCTTTGTTCCGTTTTGCATTACAGGGATCTGTGTGGTATTTCTAGACGCTTTACAGGCTGGAGCCTCACAGCTCCCAGCCTGAGCGGGCCTCGTCACGCCTCGCCTTCATTTTAGAGAAGCGGGTCGTGACAAAAGGAAAGTCCAAGTTCAAGAATCAAAAGAAAGGACTTGTCGGGACCTTTGATGATTCGAATGAGGACACTTTGAGTAACGAAGAAGAGGATACAAAGGAGGATGCTCATGCATGCTTTGTAGCCATGGATGGTCCTACACCAATCCCCTCCGGATTAAACGAAGAAGAGTTGGATGCTTGGCTTGACGCATACAATTCCTACGAGGATTTGTGCCTCACGGCCAAGGAAGAGAAGTCGTCATCAAGCTCTTGCAAGGATGATGATGATTTTGTTGAGATCGAGGAAGAAAAGATCTCATACGAGGAGCTCAAGATCAATTTTGACTTGGTCTCTGAAATGGCTAGTAAGTGCATCAACTCTTACAATAGATTAAAAGCAAAATATAAGATTGCTAAGAGTAGATTGCATGAACTAGTTATTGCAAGTGTAATTCATGATGAACGGCATGTGTATGACACTTGTGAGAGAGACACACTTCTCTCTCAAGTTAAGGAATTGAGTCTCTCAAATGAAAATCTCATTGCTCAAAACCTTAGCTTAGATGCTCATATTCAACAACTTACGTTGAAATGTGAAGAGGAATCCTGGAAGCTCATAAGCTTTGTGTATTCTTGGGATTCACTCCACGATTTGTTGGAAAAACGACATCCGGCAAATCATAGAGGAGGTTTGGGTTATATTCGAAATGTGGTTCCCAAACCCACCTCTAATTCTTCTTTTGGTGCAAATTCAAGAAATATTGCTAAAGCACCTAAGAAGAATCACCATGCTTTCTTGTACAACAATAACACCAACAAGAAGCATGTAGATCACAAGGTGATGAGGAAGAATAAAGAATCTTCATTTTTGGCTAAGAAGCAAAATCCTCATTCTTTGCATGCTAAGAAATTTGTTTCTACACCTAAGCATGCCACATCCTTCCCTCTTGCAAAGGCAAAACCATTGCCTAGGAATTCTTTGAGTTTATGGATTCCCACTAAGGCTAGTGTGCAAGAGAGAGATAGTTACATCAACTCTCTAGTTAGGGATGTGATCACCTCGTGTGATTACGTTAGGAAATCAAACTCCTCTTGGGTTTGGTTACCTAATGTTTATGTTCCTCACACTTATGCATATTACATGGGTATTGTGCTTCTATGTTTATTTTAAGCATACCCATTGATTGTGTGTGTTTTATGATTTTGAAAATATTTTCAAATTTATCTCTTTTCATGAAAATGGGGACCTTGGGGTTTATTGACATGCATGCATTTTTGATCCATGTGAATGTCAATGGGGGGAGTTAATATATTATATGTTTAAATTATTTTAATACATATTTTAACTCTCATTTCGGAGGTTATTTGAGATCATTATTTACATTTGGTTATTTTGGGTCTCAAACCAAACCTCTTGTTGTTTATTGCCAACATGGCCCATGGCTCCTTTAATTAACTGGTATTAGATCCTAGAAGTCAAAAGTTGACCATTTCTATGATCTAGGGGGAGCATGGGATAGTGAATTGATACCCACTAAATTTTTAAATTTGGTATCATACATATCTTTCGTTTCTTGCATATTGTCACATCTTGGTTAAGATGACAAAGGGGGATATTTTTGATGTCCACCTTTTTGACGATGTCAAGGGGGAGAGATATATGCATTATGTGATCATATCTATAGGGGGGAGAGATATATGCATTATGTGATCATATCTATAGGGGGGAGAGATATATATATATGCATATGGGGAGAGATATCTCTATAGGGAGAGATATATGGGATTAGATAAACCATTCATGTTTGCATGCCTTTATTCTTTGCAATTGGTTTATGTAATCCATGCATATTATATGTCACCACGTTTTTATTGGTATTATGAGTATTTACCTTTGTGTAGCTCATTATATATTTGGTGCATATAAGTAGGGGGAGATCATTAGCATTGGACTTTAATTCTTTATGATTTACATAATGTGTGTCATCATCAAAAAAGGGGAGATTGTTGAGTATTGGTGTTTCATACCAATCTTATTTTGATGATGATCACAACATTATGTTGTTGCTAATGAATCTCATGTTTTAGTCTCTCAGTTTATTTCAAGGATATCTTTCTTGGAGACTAATCACTTGGTATAAGGATGGACATCATGTGAAGAAGGGCCAAAGTTTGGACTCAAAGAGTGCCAAAGCTTAGAGATGATGGAGAGCAGTCAAGGCATCAAGATTGAAGACTTAGACTCTTAAGAAAGCATTGTAATCCATGTAATTTACTGTCACGCCCCGCTTCCCAAAAACGTGGAGGCGAAGCGTGAGAAGGTCCGCTCAGACTTGAAGCTACAAAGCTGCAAGTCCGATAAGCGTCAATCAAATTTAAAACTGCAGGTCCTTGCAACGCGAAACGAAACAAAGATAATAATAACGAAAGAGACAAAAGAAACATCTCAGAATATCCATAGCAATAAATCTCAACATCACAGAAAAAATCACCAGGCTAAAAGAAAAGAGTCTAAAAGAGGCCGAGCATGGCCAACAAAAGTACAAAGTACAAACGACGGTGCTACGCACCAATAACTAACAAAAGGCCTAAAACAAAATAAAGCTCAACAAAGACTCAAAAAATGGTCACCGGTGTCCACAAAATCCTCCTGTGCAATCATGGACTCAGTCTCAGCGTCAGCAACTACCTCGTCCGCTACAACTATCTCTGGCTCAGGGTCTAACATGTGACACCCAAAGAGAAAGAGGCACATGTCAGCAAGTCTGGAAGACTTGTGCAAGTGAAACTGAAAGTACAAGTAAAGCAACCTAGCAGTTCTAGCATGATGCGATGACATGGCAGTTAAAGTATGGGTGCAGCAGGTAAATTAAAGTAAAGTAAAGTACGAGCATGGCATGGCATGGATGACAAGTATTACATGAATCATTCACAAGACAAGTACAAGACAAGAAACGTAAGCACCTCGTGCACAGAGATTCCGTCTTTTGGCTAGAGGGCGGATCAGGCCACTCCTAAGCTCAAGTAACCGTTTATCCCTACCCCTCCACGTGTATCGGGCATTGGTTTCTAGCCAACACATGAGGCCCGCTTCTGGACCACGAGCCAGGAAGTGTTTTAAACAAGTATGGCCTAGGGGTGCACCTAGCCAGAAACAAGTAGTACGAGTACAAGTATTGTAGCGTGTGCTACGAATGCAACAATCAACTTGGATGACATGTAGAATGCAATGCATGGCAGTTAAAAGTGCGTACAGATAAGAAAAGTAAACGTGACAGTTTAGTATGCATGAACAACAAGTTTAAAGGGTTGGATCTAGCTTCGTTGTCAAGCTAGATTAATTAGGTGACGGATCTAGTTTCGTTGTCAAACTAGATCAAGTAGGCGTCTAGCCAGCTATCATTTCACTGACTAGTCTCTTTTACGCTAGGAACAAGGAAGTGGCCTAAAAACATGGCCCTACACAAGAGTTGGCAAGTTTCACTTGCCTGCAAGCACGACGTCTGAGCACACCGTCCAATGAGTCCAAAATCACAATTATCCTACGTGCACAAGTCCACCGGCCTAAAGTCCATATTATTAATCTTGATTAGTGAATTTAAAACATTTAAAATACTTTGAAAATACCGATTTTAGTCTTGATTAGCATGCATTGGGTTGGGGGTCCTAGGGGTGCAAAACGTTACCTCAACACGACGCGAAAGCTACACCGGCGTCGGGTAGCGACACCGGGGGTTGGAATAATAGAACGCGCTCCAAGTCCTGATTCCAATATAGTTTCCTCGCTGGAAAGTTCAGAGCATCAACCCGGGCGACGATTCCAGATTCCAAAGCTCGCACGTGCGACGACGGCCTACGACGTGCGACGACGTCGTACGCGGCAAGTCGTCGAAGAGAACACACCTAAGTGGGGCCCACAGCAGTCCTAGGGGCATTTGGGGGACCCACAATAACTCTGGAGAACTTGGGGGGCCCACGGTGGCAAGTGGTGCGACGGATGCGGGGTTGCGACGTTTGCTCTCGGTCGTACTCAGCCAAATGCGGGGGACTCCGTCGATCGCTGCGGGGAAACGGGCTTGTGCAGCGCAGCGGGTCGGTGCGGGGTCGGGGCTCTCGGTCGGTGCGGAGGGAGGGGTCGGTCGGGCGTTGTGGATGCGGGGGTTGCAACGTTGCAACATCGATCGGTGCGGGCGGCCCGCTCGGTCAGACACGAGCGGATGCGGGCGACAAGGCGGGGTCGATGCGGAGCGTTGGTGCGGAGCGGGGATGCGGCGACAGCGGGGGCGGCCATCGGTCTGACCGAGAGAATCTCTCGGTCAGGCACGGAGAAGCGGGGTGATGGCTGCAGCGGAGCGGGCGGGGCTTGGTGCGGGTGGAGCTGCCGGTCAGACCGAGGGAACGGGGGCGATTTCTTCGGTCGTGCGGCTGCCGTTCGTCGCAACGTTGCGACGAATCGTCGCAACGTCAATTTTGGGTTTTGGAAGAGGCTAGGGTTAATTTCTTGCGAAAATGGGTCTTCCTAGGGGTTGTTTATATAGTGTAGATGGGTTGACTTGGTCTAGGGCTAAATCTAATAGGATTAGAAGTTTAAAATAATTTAAAATTTGAAATTCAACTTCTCCAACTCACCCTAGGATTTGACTTGGTCCAAATGAGCTGGAAATTGGCTCAAAAATTCTTTAAAACGTTTTAAACTCAAATAAATTTTATTTGGCCGAATTTAATATAAAAATTAATTATTAAAAATATTATAAAACTTGTTAAAATATAAAAGTGGTCAAATAAACTCCAAAAATTATAAAATAAATATCGGGGTGATCGTGATGACGAATGTGAGCTAACTAAGAAGACGGATCTCAAATTCGACGTCGGACGACGAAACTAAAAATAGAAACGTCTCCCGTCAAAAGTGAAAATCGCCACGTCTCATCGAATAAGTGTAAATTGTGGGAGAACGACTCGAGAAACGTCGTTCCAAAATAGTGCCACTATTTAATATTCTCAGAGACGTTCACAACGGCATATCACACAAAAGTGTTCACCAACAAACAAAGTCTAAAACAAACACGTGCACGGTCAAAAGCACGTGCACGAACAACGTACAACGAAAAGCGGTCGTTACATCCTCCCCACCTTAGAATAAAGTCCGTCCTCGGACTTTCTAATATAGCTAGTCACTCTAGTAACTACCCCAATCAAGTCATATAATAATTCAACCAGGTATAGTCATTACAAGTGCTTATATATGCACTAAGTAGTCAAACATTAATATTACCAACACGTATATACATTCACGTACGTATACACTTATACTTATTATGGTCAGTCAAATTCATACATGTATTTCAATCATATATATAAACATACATCCCTTATATAACTACTACTCGCAAAACAACAGTTCAGATACTTATATAAGGATAGTCTCACACTTAGCCAATACAATCATTGCTCTACATATAGATAGCTACCTATGCACAAACATCAAGGGTATACTACCCTCTAATATTTCCTAGTATACATCCAATACTAAGCACATCCACATAAGCAGTCACACCATACCATTTTTAAGTCAAATTTTACTATATCTAATATATATTCACTACTACCATATTTCATAATATATATAGTCATTCAAATGCATTCCAATATTTCACCATACATTCACATTACGTACGGTCCTATAACTGTATTTACGACACGCCACATATATCATAGTCATCAAGCCTATAACTAAGCACATACCTACCCGTGCATGGCGCACACCCATAAACGCTAACATTTCATTTACGCATACCATTCATACCATTATATTACTAGCACATCTATGCACCTAGTTTTAGCTAGCACACAAGCAAGTCCTTAGTAAATAACTATACCACAAGACCAACACCTATAACTATATACTGGTGTAGCGACCCACAGTCATGTGCGTAACTCAACCAGGCACAAACACTTCTATTACTATACATACATCAAGCATTGCTATATTCAAACTACAAACATACATTCAATATACTTAGAGTATACTCACTCAAGCTTGAGTGAGACTCAATACACACATCAGAATATTCTATACACGTAACACGGCATTCATACATATACCAATACCACTCCATTATATATATATATATATATATATATATATATATATATATATATATATATATATGCATCTACCAATACAACCATATACATTCCATAGGTCAATCACACTTAATATTTAGTCAGATAACACCCACATAGTTAAATCAATTTATATACCATAATAATAACATTACCGACATCAGCACCCATATATTTATAATACCCTCTCTAGTACAAACATTCACCGTATAGTCACACATAAATAATGTATATATTCACACCATAGCCTACTACCTATAATTAGTGTACTAACACATCCACACATACATAATTAAGAAGTGCAATAGTCGTGTATACCTCACGGTATGCACGCATGCAACATCCCGAAAAGCAAGCAATACCAATCAAAATTATACTCCTACTACCATATGTATATCACCTATATACTCAGGCATCAAAACATAACTACTTATGTCTAAACACAATGCATACCCACATACGAGCACACGCTCATACGTGCTAATATATATGGGTCACTCAATAGGCCTACTTACTTAACTATACGTACACTTATTATTATCACTACTATCATACACATAGCTTTACCAATCATTTACTTCAACCATTATAAGTATCTCTAACTACATACACAACTTAGATATTTCAACGCTAACTCTAATACACAGGCATCCCTAGTATAGTATAGCTATCCACACAAAAATCTATAACTACTAACACACCACAACTTCATACTATCACGAATAACTCCGAGTATATATATATACCACACAATAGGCAAGCATCAATATACTATGGGGGCACACTCATTCAAGCCCACGTACACAACTTAGGTACGTGCACCACGACTACCTCACAAGGTCCAAGGGCCTACTAACAATTAAGGGTTGACACAGACATTGACGGACCCTAAGGCCTAAGCAATGAAGAGAGGTCGAGGTCGTGACGAGGGAAGGATCGATAAGCACGAGTTCAGATAGGACGAATACAAGGAGACGGCTTGGTTAGGGAAAGCATTGACTCGATGGTGATGTTTAGGTTGAGGGAAAAGGGAGATGTAGTGATGCTTATATAGGAGGGGAAAAGAAAATAGGGTAAATAGCATGAGCTAAAATACGTAAAATTGAAAACTGTTGTACTTCAAAAAAAAGTTGGAATTCCTCATCTGTATAAAATATTTGAAGATCGATAAAGCGCGTTGAAATAAGTTTGATTCGAATATTCATAATAAGAGAAAATGTTTTATTAGTTTATATAAAATCAATGTAAAAGGAAGTAAAATTATTTACACGAATATTAAGGACATGGTTTAGAAAATTCCATCCGTTAGTGTTGTCAAAAGTTTTTGAAAGTCAAAGAATGAAATCAAGTAACGGAAGGATTTAAACTCATGTTGAATGCTTCAAAACTTTAGGCTATGGAAAATTTTAAAATAACCAACATTGAAACTACTTTTAGAGAACCAGGGTTTGCAAAAAAAAATGAAAAAAAAACTGATTTACGCAGGGTTCTTAATATACGAGCACCACAAGTCTGGCACGGATATAAAAATAATTGAAATTCAATTTGGTTTAGAAATTTTTTCAAAAGCGTGTATGGTGAGCGGAAGAAAATAATAGTAATTTAGCATAAGAATTATCAAGGTCGAATAGCAAATCTTTAAAATCAAGTCAGGGGGTCTAAAGAAGGAAGAGGTTATGAAAATAGCGATTTTGCAAAAATCTGAAGTAGCGAAAACGACGAGCAAAAGCCAACTTGCTGAAAGCTGAAATTCCATGTGTCTTGAAAGTATATTAAAGTAAACGCGACGTTTCATTCGTATAAGAAGGAAAATTATAAATCGTATTGGGAAAAATAAAAGTACGGTTCTATATAAAATTAATATATGAAGGGAAACACAATTACATAAGTACGGAAATTATAGGCTGGAAAAATATTATAACTAGTGTTCAAAAATTTCGACAAAAGTTTTTTAAAAAAAATTTAAACCAATGAAGGAGTATGAAGTATAAGTATATTAAAATTTTGAACAAGGTTAAACTTAGGGAAAGAGGAAATCGAAAAATACTTTCAGAAGATTCAGGATTTGTAATGGAGATGTTCGAAGAGTGACGACGATCGTCATGAGGCGATCACGTGAATCGAGGCAAGGAAATTTGGGCAGGTGATCAGAACACACATACGCCTAGGATATGATTCTGAAGGATCTACGGGGAGACTCCTACGGTCGACCAACTAAAAATTTGGAACTAGGCACTAAGACCTTCTAAGGGGCTGGACGGTAATGAAATGCGTTCAGCTTGGTCCGAAATCGATGAACCCAAAAGCGAACGACCGAAGGAAATCCTAGAAGTCTAATATGGTCAGGGGTAGACAATAACCACTAAGGTAACTCCTACGACGATTAAATCAATTGCTGGCAGGGGGTCTAACTAACAAACAGAGGCCTCTATCTAACAAGCACAGGCGTCTAACTGAGTCTTCTTATCACCTAGTGTCCTAAGAAAACGACTAGACTCGGGCTTATGACTCGGATGTTGCAATTTATTTAATGGACATTCCGTTATTATCGTTGTTTCGTTGATTCGCAATTGCAAGACTGACCTGCATGGGCCACCAACAAAACCTGTCACGCCCCGCTTCCCAAAAACGTGGAGGCGAAGCGTGAGAAGGTCCGCTCAGACTTGAAGCTACAAAGCTGCAAGTCCGATAAGCGTCAATCAAATTTAAAACTGCAGGTCCTTGCAACGCGAAACGAAACAAAGATAATAATAACGAAAGAGACAAAAGAAACATCTCAGAATATCCATAGCAATAAATCTCAACATCACAGAAAAAATCACCAGGCTAAAAGAAAAGAGTCTAAAAGAGGCCGAGCATGGCCAACAAAAGTACAAAGTACAAACGACGGTGCTACGCACCAATAACTAACAAAAGGCCTAAAACAAAATAAAGCTCAACAAAGACTCAAAGAATGGTCACCGGTGTCCACAAAATCCTCCTGTGCAATCATGGACTCAGTCTCAGCGTCAGCAACTACCTCGTCCGCTACAACTATCTCTGGCTCAGGGTCTAACATGTGACACCCAAAGAGAAAGGGGCACATGTCAGCAAGTCTGGAAGACTTGTGCAAGTGAAACTGAAAGTACAAGTAAAGCAACCTAGCAGTTCTAGCATGATGCGATGACATGGCAGTTAAAGTATGGGTGCAGCAGGTAAATTAAAGTAAAGTAAAGTACGAGCATGGCATGGCATGGATGACAAGTATTACATGAATCATTCACAAGACAAGTACAAGACAAGAAACGTAAGCACCTCGTGCACAGAGATTCCGTCTTTTGGCTAGAGGGCGGATCAGGCCACTCCTAAGCTCAAGTAACCGTTTATCCCTACCCCTCCACGTGTATCGGGCATTGGTTTCTAGCCAACACATGAGGCCCGCTTCTGGACCACGAGCCAGGAAGTGTTTTAAACAAGTATGGCCTAGGGGTGCACCTAGCCAGAAACAAGTAGTACGAGTACAAGTATTGTAGCGTGTGCTACGAATGCAACAATCAACTTGGATGACATGTAGAATGCAATGCATGGCAGTTAAAAGTGCGTACAGATAAGAAAAGTAAACGTGACAGTTTAGTATGCATGAACAACAAGTTTAAAGGGTTGGATCTAGCTTCGTTGTCAAGCTAGATTAATTAGGTGACGGATCTAGTTTCGTTGTCAAACTAGATCAAGTAGGCGTCTAGCCAGCTATCATTTCACTGACTAGTCTCTTTTACGCTAGGAACAAGGAAGTGGCCTAAAAACATGGCCCTACACAAGAGTTGGCAAGTTTCACTTGCCTGCAAGCACGACGTCTGAGCACACCGTCCAATGAGTCCAAAATCACAATTATCCTACGTGCACAAGTCCACCGGCCTAAAGTCCATATTATTAATCTTGATTAGTGAATTTAAAACATTTAAAATACTTTGAAAATACCGATTTTAGTCTTGATTAGCATGCATTGGGTTGGGGGTCCTAGGGGTGCAAAACGTTACCTCAACACGACGCGAAAGCTACACCGGCGTCGGGTAGCGACACCGGGGGTTGGAATAATAGAACGCGCTCCAAGTCCTGATTCCAATATAGTTTCCTCGCTGGAAAGTTCAGAGCATCAACCCGGGCGACGATTCCAGATTCCAAAGCTCGCACGTGCGACGACGGCCTACGACGTGCGACGACGTCGTACGCGGCAAGTCGTCGAAGAGAACACACCTAGGTGGGGCCCACAGCAGTCCTAGGGGCATTTGGGGGACCCACAATAACTCTGGAGAACTTGGGGGCCCACGGTGGCAAGTGGTGCGACGGATGCGGGGTTGCGACGTTTGCTCTCGGTCGTACTCAGCCAAATGCGGGGGGCTCTGTCGGTCGCTGCGGGGAAACGGGCTTGTGCAGCGCAGCGGGTCGGTGCGGGGTCGGGGCTCTCGGTCGGTGCGGAGGGAGGGGTCGATCGGGCGCTGTGGATGCGGGGGTTGCAACGTTGCAACATCGATCAGTGCGGGCGGCCCGCTCGGTCAGACACGAGCGGATGCGGGCGACAAGGCGGGGTCGATGCGGAGCGTTGGTGCGGAGCGGGGATGCGGCGACAGCGGGGGCGGCCATCGGTCTGACCGAGAGAATCTCTCGGTCAGGCACGGAGAAGCGGGGCGATGGCTGCAGCGGAGCGGGCGGGGCTTGGTGCGGGTGGAGCTGCCGGTCAGACCGAGGGAACGGGGGCGATTTCTTCGGTCGTGCGGCTGCCGTTCGTCGCAACGTTGCGACGAATCGTCGCAACGTCAATTTTGGGTTTTGGAAGAGGCTAGGGTTAATTTCTTGCGAAAATGGGTCTTCCTAGGGGTTGTTTATATAGTGTAGATGGGTTGACTTGGTCTAGGGCTAAATCTAATAGGATTAGAAGTTTAAAATAATTTAAAATTTGAAATTCAACTTCTCCAACTCACCCTAGGATTTGACTTGGTCCAAATGAGCTGGAAATTGGCTCAAAAATTCTTTAAAACGTTTTAAACTCAAATAAATTTTATTTGGCTGAATTTAATATAAAAATTAATTATTAAAAATATTATAAAACTTGTTAAAAATATAAAAGTGGTCAAATAAACTCCAAAAATTATAAAATAAATATCGGGGTGATCGTGATGACGAATGTGAGCTAACTAAGAAGACGGATCTCAAATTCGACGTCGGACGACGAAACTAAAAATAGAAACGTCTCACGTCAAAAGTGAAAATCGCCACGTCTCATCGAATAAGTGTAAATTGTGGGAGAACGACTCGAGAAATGTCGTTCCAAAATAGTGCCGCTATTTAATATTCTCAGAGACGTTCACAACGGCATATCACACAAAAGTGTTCACCAACAAACAAAGTCTAAAACAAACACGTGCACGGTCAAAAGCACGTGCACGAACAACGTACAACGAAAAGCGGTCGTTACATTTACTTTATTGCTTTCTCTCTCTTTTGAGTCTAGGGTTGATGTAATGCCTTGCTAGATGGTTTGCTCATTCATGCACATGCATTTAACCATCTTAGTGAACCTTAGGATTATCATAGAATCCAACCCAATAGGTTCACTCTTTCCGTCAGTCGCCTGTTGAGGGAAACACAGTCGACTGGGTGATTTCCAGTCGCTTGTATATCCTTCTACAGTCGCCTGATATGCACAACTCAAGTCAACATTTCAATTGACTCAAACTTGAGCTTTACGCACAGTTGCCTGACGATCAGTTTACAGTCGTCTGTATATTTACAGTCACCTGGAAATTGGCCAACAGTCGCCTGTCTAGCATAAGTGCAATCTCTGCATCTCTGTGTCTTCTCTCCATACTTTACAGTAGTCGACTGATGAAGAATGTAAAGTCGCCTGACTATTTGACAGTCGAATGTAGTATTAACATCAGTCGCCTGTGCGAAGAATTGGAGAAAGAGTGCAGCTCTCTGTTTCGATCCATCCCTTGCAGCAGTCGTCTGCTGAAGGTTTAACAGGCGCCTGTCCTGTTTGTCAGTCGACTGTATTGACTTCGTCAGTCGACTGTCCTGGCTCAGATTATAGCCGTTGGATATTTTCTAGCCGTTGATCAGTCGATTGTCTTATGATCATCAATTGACTGTTCCTGTCGTTTTCGCCCAGTTTCTAGCCGTTGCAGATTTGATTATTTGGCTGTTTCTTTGGGTTTTTGGGCTTGATATAGGATTCCTATATATATGAGTGTGCTGCCATCACTTGAGAACTCTTGACAACATTTGATAAACTCTTGACTCTATAGAAAATCTCAAGAGATCAATAAGCCACTCTCAAGCTCCCTCATTTCCCTCTATTGAGCATTCATCTTCCTTCATGCATTGAAGTCCAGCTTAAGGGAAATCATCCAAGTGCTCTCAAGCATATTCCAACACTTGGAGATCCTCTTCCATGCCTTGCATTCATTCATGAGTAAGCATCTCAAGGCATATGTAAGAGTATTTACTTTACAGGGTGTAATTTGTCTTCCTATTTCTCTTTGTGGGATTAGCATACTCTCTTTGTGGGAGGTTGTCTCTTTGTGGGACTAGGGAATTCTCTTTGTGGGAATTAACTCTCTTTGTAGGAGTTCTAGTGTCCTAGTGTAGGGCTAACCCTAATTCTCTGAGTGGGAATTAGTGATTCTCTGTGTGGGAGTCTTGATCCTTGTGTAGGATTGGTTGGGTCCTTGTGTAGGGCATAAATCCTCTTTGTGGGGTATCTCCTTGTGAGATTTGTATTCACTTCTCTGTGTGGGATTATAGTGAATATTGGTGTGGCTGGATGTACCCAAGTTTGGGGAACCAGTGTAAATCTTTGTGTTTGCGTTTGGATTGATTATGCCATATAATTCCTCTTGCATTTATAATTCGGCATTTGCAAGTTAAATTTTATTTGGACAATTTTATTGCCATTACACTATTCACCCCCCTCTAGTGTGTGTTGTTAGTATTGCAAGGGTTAGACGATCCCTACAATATATGATTGAAAATTGAGTGGTGTGGTTACTTGTGTTGATATGTTGACATTGGATGTACACTAGGAGATATAGGGAGTAGTGTATCATTATTGTTTGTTCATAGGTAGTTATCTGAACGTGGAGTATTACGATGGTAATTGCTGGTGTGGATTATTTAATTGGTTGTGAGTATCTGAACTATTGTTTTGTGCTAGGTAAGTAGTAGTTATATAAGGGATGTATGTATATATATATAAATGATTGAAATACGTGTATGCATTTGACTGACTATAATAGGTATAAGTGTATGATGTGCGTGAATATATATGTACATGTTAGTAGTGTTAATGTTTGACTACCTAGTACATATATGAGCACTTGTAATGACTATACCTGGGTTAAATTATAATGTGATATGATTGGGGTAGTTACTAGAGCGACTAGATATGTTAAAAAGTCCGAGGACAGACTTTATCCTAAGGTGGGTAGGATGTAACGGCCGGTACTCGCTATTCGTCATACGGCTGTGCGTATAGCAATTTCGAGTACCTGATCGGTTTTGTGCTTGGTATGTGAGTTGTGTCGTTGAGTTGATAGGGCCGTAGCACCTTGGTTGCATCCTTAGCAAGCCACCCCCGACGTGTGCCCAACTTGGGATTGATGTCGCTTTTGGACCCCGTATTCTATGTACGCTTTTCGTGCACGTAATCTTGTTCGTGCACGTATTTATTTTAGATCTTGTCTGTATCCGAACCATATAGTGTGATATGCCGTTGTGACCCTCTCTGAGAGTATTAAAATTGTGGTATTAATTGGGAACGTCATTTCACGGGTCGTTCTCCCACGATTTGATCTTATTTGAAGAGACGTCACGATTTTCACTTTTGTCGCTAGACCTTTTTATTTTTAATTTCGTTTCTCGGCGTCGAAATTTTGATCCGTCTTCTCTGTATCTTTCTCTCGTCGCCCCGGTCACCCCAGTATTTATTTCACAATTTTTGGACTTCGTTTGACCTACTTTCACTGTTTGGCCCAACTTATTACATTTTTAGCCCTAAGTTTCACTTAGATTAATTCCTAATATATTCTTAATAATAATAACTCTCCTTAATTCTTGACTTAGTCATTGTTAAGCCCCTTTGGCCATACACAACCCACGCAGGTGAGAGAGGATGAGAGAGAAGCTTTGTTTTTTTTAATAAACAATTCTTTAAACAATGAAACAACCCTATACCCTACTGAAGCCCACGTGATCAGCCCCATACCCTATTAAAATGACCTAGGGCTACTCAATTTTCACAGCAAAATGAAAACAACTCAAACACATCACCGCCTATACTTTTTTTCACGCAAACGCTAAACGAAAACGCCAAGCCACGGCCATCCTTGCGCTCTCCGACCCCAAACCACGCCGACCGATCTTCTTCTCCACCTCCGACGTGCCCACTGCCCTCAGGTCGCCGCAGGCCGCCGTGGACCACCGTTTTCCGCCGGAAAACTGCCGCACAGCCCGCTGCAAGTTGCAGCAAGCCGCAGCAACCAAGCCATGCGTCTCCGGTATTTACCCTTCGCCGACGGCCACCCACTCCATCTCCGACGTGCCTCCTCCCCTCAGCGCCACCGTGGGCCCGTCCTAGTCGCCGTGATCCGACCGAAAACCGCCAAAACTCGCTGCAGCAGCTGCAGCAGCTCGCAGATCGTCGCAGCCGCCGCTGCCCCCTGTCGCTGCCGTCGACCCCCTTGGTCCCCCGCTGCCATTGACATCTTCCATCGGGCCGTTAGCATCTGAAACAGCGAATGTTCTCGCTGTTTTGTGTGTGTTTTGACATATCGGCGTGTCGCGGAGATCTCACCGTACCCTCTCACTGTTGGAGTCTTCTGACAGCCCCCTACTGCTCCTAGGGGTGTTTTTCGATGTCACGAACATCTTCTACGACGCTCAACGTCGTAGACATCGTGAACGTCGAACCGTTCGTCCCGGTTCATTGATACGGCTTCCCAGAAGCCGTAGAAATGCCTACCGGCCTATTACTCGCTGTTGGAATCTTGATTCTCTGATTTGGTCGCTGCCCGAGAATTGACGAGTGAGGAATCTGATATTGGAATCTGGACATGGAGCGTTTCTATTTTTCCAACCCCTGGCGTCGCTACCCGATGCCAGTGTAGCTCTCGCGTCGTGTAAGTGTAAATTTCTGAACACTTAGGACCTCCAACCCATCCATGTTAATCAAGATAAAAATCGGTATTTTAGCTGTCTGATAATTCACTAATAAAGTTAACTTAATTTGGGAATGTAGGCTGATGGACATGTGCACGTAGGTAGATTGGACTTTTGGACGGTGTATTCAGACGTCGGGTTGCAGTCAAGTGAAACTTGCCCGTTGCTTGTTTAGGTCATGTTTTAGGCCACTTTTGTAGCGTAGCGTAAAAGAGACTAGGCAGTGAAATGATAGCTGCCTAGACGCCTATTTGATCTAGTTTGACAACGAAACTAGATCCATCACCTCACTTGATCTAGCTTGACAACAAAGCTAGATCCAACCCCTTTTACTTGTTTTGTTCATGTTGCCAAGTCATTCATGCATTTGTAACCGCCATGTTTAAATTCCTTATCTGTACGCATTTAAATTACAGCTTGCCATGTCATGCCATCCATGTCTGATTGTTGCATTCGTAGCACACGCTACTATACTTGTACTTGTGTGTTCAGGATAGGCACCTGCGTTGCATGCACAACCCTATGCCAAATACACTTCCTGGCTCGTGATCCAGAAGCGGGCCATTTGTGTTGGTCAAAAGCCAATGCCCAATACACATGGAGGGGTAGGGTTGAGCGACCACTCAGCGTAGAAGTGTGCATGTACATCCACTTCAGCTGTAAGGCGTGAACTCTGTGCACGACATGAAAACATGACTTGTGATTGTTAGTAGTTTGCTACTCTTGCCATGCCATGCTAGATGCTTGTTGTACTTGTTTCTTTACCTGTTGCACTCATACAATAACTGCCATGTCATTGCATAAATTTTAGAACTGCTAGATTGTTTTACTTTTCTTTTAGTTTCCTTGCACAAGTCTTTTGTAGACTTGCTGACATGTGCCCCTCTCTCTTTTGGGTGTCACATGTTAGACTCTGAGCTAGAGACCGTTGCTGAGGACGAGGCGTTCGCTGACGCCGAGCCTGAGCCCACGTTTGACGAGGAGTTTGTGGACATCGGTGACCAGTCTTAGAGACTGTTCTGAGTTACTTCTGTTTTAGGTTGCTGATAGTTGTCGGTGCGTAGCACCTTTACTTTCTGTACGTTGTACTTTGTTGGCCATGCTTGGGCCTTTTAGACTCTTTTCTTTCCAGCCTGGTGGCTTTTCTGTGATGTTGGAACTTATTTATTATGGACATTCTGAGATTGAATAAATTTTTATCTGTCTCTCTTTCCTTATTATTATTGTTGTTCTGCTTCGCATTTGCAAGGACCTGAACTCCGTTAAATCCAGACGCTTTACAGACTGGAGCCTCACAGCTCCAAGTCTGAGCGGACCTTCTCACGTCTCGCCTCCATTTTAGGGAAGCGGGTCGTGACAATACTTTTGGATAAATTACCTTATGGGCATATATGCTCCTACATCTCCCACTTGCACTTAGGCTATTTATCTCGGTATCTCATACAGTTATAGCATATCAGTCACTTTGACATTTATATGACAAACCTAAGAGTGGTTTTACTAACGAGTATCTACAACGAATTTTAATGGATTAAATAATACATCTCTTGATCACACAGGGTTGATCCTTTTGAAAAATGATCTGGATCAATTCTTCCTATATTTGTATAGCTAACAATTAGCTAATACAACCTAGATGTAGGGTCTAACATTATAATCTATAAGTCAGTCTCAGCTCATTCCACTTTTCTTGTGTCAATATGTCAAGTACATACATGATGTTGGATCTGGATCCTAGCCTAGAGGGGGGTGAATAGGCTTATAAAAATAATTCGTGCAACCCACGAATAAGCACACACAGTTATAGCAGCAACAGAGTAAATAAAATGCAGACACAGAGTACACAGCAGATTTACCCTGGTTCGGTCGTCCCAACGACCTACTCCAGCCCCCAAAGCAGATACTAGTATTGAATAGTGCAATAGGTTCAAAACCACAAGTTAGAGCACGCTCAGAGCACCCTCTACGTCTCTACACTCGCCAGGCTCTCAGTACCCCCACTCACTGTGTTTTCTCTCACTATCAATCCTAGTAAAGCTTTCTACCAGCTAGTCCCAAACTAGCTGGGTCCCACTTGTCTAGCCCCAACCAGACAAGTCCCAAAATAGTCACAAAATAAATGGTAAAGTTTCCCCTACAGAGAACGTTACACTAAGACACGAATAAAAGAGTTAAGGGTTTAGAAATGCTCAGTTCGTGTCCGTGTAGGTGTCTCTGTCAATCAGCACGGCGTCAGCTCCAATCTGACGCAAACGGTGTCTCAATCTGACTCCTGGATCTCAAATAACACACTGGCCTGTGTGTAAAGTAATCCCAGTTCAAACTGAAATATTCTTCGGTGTGTGCGCACAGCAACCCCCTTAAAACGCAACGCCACGTCAGCAATTTTTCGACTCTCTTTGTTTTCGCACGGGGATCGCACACGTCAGCGATTTGATTGCTTTGTTAAATCTCAGCCGTTGATTTCGCGGTATGCAGGCGATGCAAATTCACGTCGCTTCTTCGAGCGACGACGGTGACTACGACTAGGGCATGCAGCGGCGGGATTTGTTTCCTCCGTCTGACTTTGCTTCGATGACAGCTTTGACGATCAGCTTCAACGGTGACGGCGGTAGATCCTTCAGGGAAAGGCGGCAGCGAGATCTCCGAGTTCAACTCTTAGACGGCAGCGACGGCTTTTTCTGCTTCGTCTTCTCCTTCTCATGCAGCGACTTCTTCGCGGGGTTCTCCGAGCACCTCGCCTTCAGCAACGACGAGCTCTTGACGTGATGTCTCTCTGGGCGAAGGCGACGTCAACGCAGGCAATGCTTCTGAACGGTAACGTGGAAAGCTCGACTTCTCCGACGTTCTTCATGGTGGTGGCTCCTCAACGAACGGTGACGGTGGGTTCTTCTCCGATGACGCTTCCCCTCACGACGGCGATGGCTACAGGAGGTTGTTGACTTCGTTCTCGACGGCGATGACTATAGCAATGGCGACAGCGCGTCTTCGATCTTCCACGACGGCCTTCGTCATCTTCTTTGGTCTCCTTCACGGATGGCGAGAGATCTACGGTGCAGCGACAAAGACTCCTTCGTCTTCAACGGGGGACAGCGACGACGACTGATGTCCGGTATCTTCGACTACCGCAAGAAAGGACCCCGAGCGACTCTTCTTCGATGATGGCACAGATCCCTCCCTTGTTGCTAGGGCATGCAGCATGAAGCACGTGGGGAAAGCAATGGTAGTAGGCTTTGGAGATGGGATCCTTTGCCCAAGGGGTTTTGTGATGGGCTTGGGGTTTACAGCAAAGGAGAGGGTTTTTAATTTTCGTTCTGCTTGTTGTCGTAAGTCTTTGATGATAGGATTTCGTGAGCTCTTCACGTTTGGGGATGATATGAAGGATTTGTTTTAAAGAATGCTCGTGAGCTCTTGTAGAATGGGTTTGCGGCTTCAAGATGTGGCCTGGGTTTTTTTAGGTTTGTTGCATACCACACGATTTTGTAGCCCCCTCTCTATTTTTTGTCTCACGCCCCTTTTGAATTTTTTTATCGCCGTATTTTAGACTATGGATAGGATGTTTGCTTATATAGGATAGCCTAGGGTTTTGGAGAGAATCCCTAAGAGATAGGAATTTGAAATTGTTGGAATTGATTGGAAATTTGTATTTTACTAGGAATTGGTCTTGGCTAAGGAATTTGTATGGCCATAGGTTATATTCCAATAACCAAATGAGATTTGGCTTCATCTCTCCATATTGACCAAGTCCACTTTGCTCCATATTGGACCAGGTCCACTTTGCCTTAACCAAAGCTCTCCCTCACCACCAAATAGCTATATGAATAGCAACTCCTCCAAATAGTGAAAGATGTATCGAATCGCCAGTCCTGAAACACGCTAAGCACTCACGTCAGATATAACGACACGTTTGTCATCATCAAACCAAATATCCTAGATCGTTGCGTCCAACACATGACACCCTAAGTCTCTATATATACAATTAAATCAAAACAATTTTTGATTCAATGTTATATATATATGATTTATAAGTTGGAAATCCTTTTTACTTAGTCCGAAAGACCGGAACCAAGTATACGAGCTGGCTGCCACTGACTTTAAGAACTACCTGGTTAAATACTTCAATATTATATCTAAATCAAATTTAGATTATATATACAAATATATAACCATTTGATAAGTGCTTTAGATGGAATGTACTAGTGTCAGGTTCGGTTTGACGAATGAGTCAACTCAAGGTCGGTTTAAGGAGTCTTGACATTGACTCGCTCAATCAAAACGTCCTACACTGTACTTTTCCCTTAACCACATTTAATATTAACTCTTTAATAACTAAATGCAGTTTATTAAGAATTAATCTTAATATGCGTATAATTGTGATCGCACACAATTTATACGCCCCTGGAACCTATACTTAACTACCAATTGATTATAACATTAACTCAGCTCAAAAATCAACATTTTCCGAAGCTTCGCATCATCATTCGAGAATTTTCGCAACCATCTCAGAAAGCCATAATCATAGAAAATTTAAGCCAATCAAATTTCAACTCAACAGAAAACGCAATTTCCGAGACATTCATTAAAACAACGGATTCATTAAGATGAAACGTAATTTTTTTATCCCATAAACTTTAAGTGTAGAACACTCAATCATTGTTTTCAACCTTCAAGAAATGATACATTTTATTTAACTAAAAATTAGTATCATCTCCTTCTTGATCATGTCTCTCGAAGTCTTTGAACGGCCCTAACAGCAACGATTGCTCAGATTGCCGACCGTCCTCCGCACTTCTCCCAATCTCCGCTTCACATCAGCCACCTGTATACATTACACAGATGTCTTTAGTATCTCATACTATATGATTGGAAATAATTACGTTTTATTGAATTGAATTTGTACCTGAGGTAGAGGCATCAGTATGCCCCTTCTTCTTCTCTGCAAGATAGATCTTACAGTTCCTCTTCCAGTGGCCAATCTTGTGGCAATGGAAGCACTCAGATTTTGACGGGGCCCCTTTAGTCTTTTTCTTCCCTTTCTTCGCCTTCGCAGGTTGCGGGACCTGCCTCTTCTTACCCTTGCCTTTCGGCTGGTCGAAAGAAGCAGAGCCAACAACCAATGCAGTCGGATTCTTCTCAATCTCCTCAAATTGCCTAAGCATATTGAGGAGACCAGGAAGATCTGTTTCAAGACTGTTCATTATAAAACCAGTGATGAAAGGCTTAAACTCAGGAGTCAAAGACTTCAGGATAATGTCCACGGACATCTCATTGTCCAGGACAAATCCTAACTGGGCGGCGTTCTCTACGTACCCGATCATCTTGATAACATGATCATGTACGGGCCCTGCCTCCATCTTTGTGCCCCAGAGGTTGCTGGTGGCTTCGAACTTGGCAGGTCTGGATCGCTTGCCGTATAACTCTTGTACATTGAGAAGCATGCTTTGAACATCCATATGTTCATGCTTCCTCTGCAGCTCGTTACTCATCGAAGCCAGAGTAAGGCACATGGCCTTCTCTGCATCCCTCTGGTACAGCTTATATGCTTCCTTTTCTTCGAAGGTCGAATCTTCATCGGGCTTATCCGGTTCGTCCTCGAACAGTACGTATCCTATCCCGGCTAGGGAAAGGACCAACTTAATGTTCCTAAGCCAGTCTTTGTAGTTCGTTCCATCGAGCACGTTCTTCTCAACCATATATCTAAGACCCGAATCCATTCTATATTTTTATAGATACTTTAGTCAGTATATGTTCGTTGTATAGTTTTAATGGTTTTAATAAAACTATATTCTCCCACTAAATTTTTTAAAGCCATAATAATAAACAATTTATTATAAAATAACATTTGTGAGAGAGGGATCCGACTACCCTGAGTCTGACAACCTTGAGTGTATCTCAACAAGTTGTCTGACTCTGCAGTCGGTAGACGAACTCGTCGTCAATCATATCCATTATGATTCCCTATCGATTTTTACCCCTAGTCATTTTTGATCATGAGTGTGCTCAACCGGATCACAATTGCTAGCCTTGTCGGACCCTTGTTTTCGTGTCTAGCCTGACTTGCCCTGCCGCTCGGTGTATGCACGACACGTTGGTTTGGGTCAGGACTTAGACTACATTCTTGGTTAGACCTATGTCGATGCTCGAAGGATGAGACAACGGTTTCAGTCAGGTCAAGATGTCAATCAAGAAATCGATTTCTATAAGATTGACGTATCACGGCTTGAGTGTAGCTCAACAACCGTAACAGGTTTCTTACAGTTGCCAACTCCTAAAACAAGGAGGGCTACGATTTATCTTGAACAAGATTATTATCGTATTTGACTTAGGTATAGTCGATGGACTTACACAGTCATGAATCGACTCCTTGCGGTCCAGCGGACGCGGCCAGGGAATTGACTAAGCCAGGACCACTTGTTACCCAGTCAAGCTAGGTTGGTCCAGCAAACTTAGCCAAGCACATTGACCGACATCATGATCCATTGAAGGAGTTTTCATCAATTTTATGTTTGTCCAAACAACTAAATGGCTTTTAATTAAGAAAACTAGTTAATCCTTATCAACTAGTGGATCCTAAAATTCGAAATTTTATGGATTGGTTGAACAATTTTTATTAAGTCCTTATCAACTATAAGGTCTATTCGTTCAACATGCTACCCCAATCTAATTAGGATTTTATAAAACAATTCAACATTTGTCTTTTATGAAAATCATCAATTAAACGATTTATTGAAATGATTTACAATCAAAGGGACTACCCTAATCTGGTATTAGGTTTTGATGTTGTTTTGTTTTATCAAACATAGCATGTCACTAGCTTATTAAAATTTCATCTTATAAAATTTTGAACATTTAATGGCTAACCTAATAAGGTTCATGAATACATTATTCAACATGTCCATTAGAGAAAATGAAACAACTAATTTATCCGCATAAATGAAAGTTTCATTTAGTGACATATAACAAGTATTTGCAAGTTTAAAATTATCTACATAATGAATAACATGCAAATCTAAAATTTAACAATTAAATTTAAAGATCAAAATTTAAAGCTTCAAAAAATTTTATCGCATAAAACTAGGTATAAAATTATCAAATAACTTTGAAACCTAGACTTTAAAATTTTAATCAATCATTTCTAAAATTAAAATATCGCATAAATAATTTAGAAACATGTATGTAAAATAAAATAAACAAGTTTAGATTTCATCTCATGAAAATAAAATATTTCTTAAATTTACATATCCATTAAAACACTTTTAAAATCATTAGAAATAGATTTAAAAGCTTTCAAATAAAGTTTTTAAAATTTCTAATCTTTATGTAACTTACGAAAAATTAAATTTCAAAAATAAAATATTTCTTAAAATTACATAAATATTTAAATACTCGGAAAAATATTTATATCTCATAAAAAACTTTTATAAAGCATTTAAACATTCGAGATCCATTTAAAATTATCGCATAAAGTTAAATCGTCCCAAAAAAAATTTCGTGTTGCAAAAAACAATTTTTTAAAAAACACAAATTAATTTTAAACTAATTTAACATAAAGCTAAAATAGTACGTATGTTAAAAATAAGCAATTTAAAAAGTCGCTATAATAGATCTATAGCATAACCGTGGCTCTAATACCACTGTTAGGGTTTTGGCAGACCCCCAGAGCTCGGATCTGTGTCCATCCTAAGTCGGACGGACCACAGGGGCACAAAAGCGCAGCGAAAATCGAAAATCAATTTTTTCTAGACTAGCTAAACTATTTAGCTAGGCTCTGAGGGAGCCAGAACCTAGCCCGATCTATGCCAACTTGGGGTGGATCTGACCACCCCAAGAGGGATCTACTCTAAAGCGACTAATTAAATCTACACTAAAATTACTTAACCACATACCCGGAATCTTGGCCCTGGAGCAGGCAAGATGTACCGCATCGTCTTCAGAAGCTCCTCGTAGCCGAGCCGCCTTGACTCGATCCGCCTGAGCCGCCTCGCACCCTCGCACCGATCCGCCCGAGCCGACTTTCGCCTCCGAGCCGATCACACGCGGTAGAAAGTTTCACTTGAGAAGAACCCGCATCTTAGACGTCCGGATCAAAATCCAGACCCCCTTCGTAGTCTAACTAGGACTACTCCGGAGAATAGGAAGAGAGAGAGAGAGAATAGTTTAGTCGCCGATCGAGCTTGTTCTAAAAGTCTAGAGCTACTCGATCGATGATTTGGTGTGTTTTTCAACGAAGAGAGTGCACCCCTATTTATATAGGGATTCGGAACTCACTCTTTCGTTGCGAGCAATGTGGGAATTTTGCAAATGGGAGAAAAAAATCAATTAAGCCAATTTGGCTTAATTTCTAGTTTAAGTGAGCTTTTCATAAAAGCAAACTTTAACTAATTAATTCTCTTTGCTCATTAAACTTTAGACACCAAACAAGCTATCAATTCGAAGGGCTTCGAATGGTGAACGCGTAGAAACCGACGGCGACAAATTTCGACTTCGTTTGACCCCTCAAACAATTGCTCAAAGTTGGGCAAATTATTGAAGTTCGTAGCCGTCATTTTGGGGTTTCAAAAAACCCTAAATGACTTAAGTTGCCGGCGTGCCCGCTAAGCTTAGCGCGCGCGCCCGCCCAAGGAGACAAGGGCGGGCAGCACGTCCGCTGCCGCAGCGGGCCGTGCCCGCTGCATGCCCGCTGCAACAGCGGGTGCGGGCCCGCTGCAGTCAGCGGGCGCCCGCCCGCTGCAGTCAGCGGGCGCCCGCCCGCTGCAGTCAGCGGGCCCGCGCCTGCTGCTGCAGCGGGTGTGTGCCCACTGCAGCCAGCGGGCTGCGCCCGTTTGCCTTTGTCTATGGGCTGGTTAGCCCAGTGGGTCTAACCCACTTCACCTTGGACTGTTTTCGCGTTTCTGGGCTCGTTTGAGCTCCAATTTGGACGCGGTTTGAACCTGTGTTTAGACTGGGACGATCCCGTCATCCAGGTAACCCTTTCCAACATATTTGTTCCTACTAAATTTGTCGTAACCAATTTACGACACGTTTAATCTTTGGTTTGCATCAAATGCAACATTTGTCCCTATTGCTATTGCGACTAACTTTCACAACAAGCTTTGTGAATATTAAATATCATCAAATGAAATCTCTCTATTCTATCTTCCTATTACTAAGACACGAACACTACTCGGTGTGAGACTCTACAGCCTGACCTTACTACAGGTTGGGGCTCGGAACCCCTAGACGACGGTCACTACGAGCAGTAGTTGTCGTCCCTGTTTCAGAATTATCATAACGTGATCGACCCTTTGACAAAAGCATCATTGGGTTTACATAGGCTGTGTTAGTGATGAATGCCGTTAGCTATAGCCCCTTCGTCAAGACTGTGTTCCTGTTGGCCTAGGGTATGGTTTACTGTCAACCCTATTAGACAACATTGGTCAGTATACGGCGGTCTTTGTTGTATACACGTTGTACTTCTTACAACGTACCCCGGTCGAGGATTAACACAAAGATCGTATTGAGCCTGTAACACTAACTTCCCTTTAACGGAAGTGACGAATCCCATCTTAGTCATCTACTCACCTCGAGAGCTTCAGGTGCAACTCAACCTAAGATCTTTCAGCAGGCCTAGCCTCGAAGCTAGATCATAGGTCTAAGCTACACCGTTCATTCACAGGTTTGTACAAATGACTTCAGGTCTTAAGGACCAGCTTACCTATCATCACCCTAGAGTTATTAAAGACAGTTTAGTTAAAGTCAACCATTTAATAACTCTAATTTGGTCGTTCAGTGAACTCATTCTCCAATGAGCACCTGTGTCTCGTCTCCGACTTCACCAGGTCGAATGACTATGAGATCATCATTACCCCAAGGTAAGACTAAGACACAGTGGTCTATCCGATGTGTCAATATCCAGTTCTCGACACATCTATGACCACGAACCGTTTAAGACTTACGTTTATATTCGGTCGCTTACTTACTCATAATCGAGATCTCATCTAGATACGTAAGGACCTAACTATAAGTCTATGGATATTATCTAAATATATTAATACGAACGATTTATACTTAGAATAATATGTACCATATACAGTATGAACAAGACGTATACTTTTGGATAAATTGCCTTATGGGCATATATGCTCCTACAGATTTAACTTACTCTTTTGCTTTTGAAGATGAAGAGTACAACCTTTCATTTAGCCAGTGTGTTGAAGCTTAATTTAATGAATTTGTGTGGCTAGGAATGCTCTTTAGATCTAAATAAAATAGGAAAAATAAAGCAATGGATATCAAATAAAAACTTGATTGTGATATTAAAATGATCAAGATAACCCTGAGAAGATCACAATGCAGTGGCCAAGAAATTATATGCTTAAAAGCTGTGAAAGATTAAAATTTTTGTCAAAAAAAGAAAAACAATAGAGAGAATTAAAGGCTTTGAAAGTTCTTGAAAATTGCTCTCAGAAATTACTAAAAATTCTACAATAATTCAGATGATAACCATAAGCCATCTCTGTATAAATAAAGATAATTTCTGCACTAAATAGATCAAAATTGCATTCCAACGGCTCAAAATTGATACCTTTGCGTCAATCAAGGAGAAAGTCAAATATGATTGTTGGGGACTGGGGAGTCGACTACTATAGTCTTGAGAGTCGACTACTACCCTAGAAGTTGACTACCTACAAGGAAGGAGTCAACTTCCTATGAAGTCCGAAAATTTGCTGAAGCAGCCTAAGCCCCAGGAGTCGACTCCTATAGGATTTGGAGTCGACTACTTTTCTGATACATAGATTTGTATCAGAAAAGAGTATGATACTACATCCAAACTAGTTTAAAATATTTTCAAAATATTTTTCATGAGTTTTAAAACATTTTTCAAAGTGATAAAAACAATTTTTCTACATGTTTGCATGCTTCAAACTTATGGATTTACCATTCGAAGACAAGTTACAAATGTGACACATTACTCACACAGTACCTTGGAGTCTTGGAGTCTTCTTTAGCTCTTCAACTTGTCTTGAGAAGCTTGTACACATCATGAGTCCTTGGATACACTATTGATCTTCATGTTGAGCTACGTATCAATTGACTCTCCAACTTCAAGATTTGACTCCATATCATCATTCTTTTCAAGCTTGAGTGGATTAGTTGACCATGTTGATTTTGTTTCTCCTACACTCACAAATCTCATAAAAACTTTTTAGCAGCATAAATTGTTTGCATATCATCAAAACTAACATTGGAGTGATGCAATAACATACATTCTCCTCCTTTTCGATGATGACAAACAAATTGATACATAAAAATAAAATTAAAAAAATAAGCGTTACTAGAAGGGAGAGAGATCATGTAGATTGTTGGGATTCTGTAGATGGCAAGCAATACTAGAATGTGGGTTGAATAGTATTGTCAAAAATTAAGCATTAATTAAAAATTAAATCCTTCTTAGTATATGCTTAAGTAACCTATGAGTGTAACTTCATTAGGTGCTTAGTCAACTACTCAAATACATGCAATCAAAGATTAGTGCACATCATGAGTCCTTGGATAAGCTACTGATCTTCATGTTGAGCTTCATATCCATTGACTCTCCACCTTCAAGCTTTGACTTCATGTCATCATTCTTTGTAAGCTTGAGTAGATTAGTTGACCATGTTGACTTTGTTTCCCACACTCACAAATCTCATAAAAACTTATTAGCAACATAAATTGTTTGTATATCATCAAAACTATCCTTGGAGTGATGCAATACCCAGCATTCTCGTCCTTTTTTATGATGACAAATAATTTGATAAATAAAAATGAAATTACAAAGATAGATACTTACTCCCCCTACATCAATGCATAAAAGATCTGGAACTCCATCTACATCAATGCATGTTAGAATAAGCTAATACAAAGCATATGTATCATTTATGTAATAAGGATGTGCCAATGTGAGACTACAATATATATGTGATGAAGTGAATTATATGAATACTAGTCATAACCCATGCCTGCGGGCACGGTTCATTGAAGATTTTTCCCCAAGAAATCTTTGTTCCCAAACATTATTTACACAGTCAAATTTGTGCAGAACAACAAATTCGACGTAGAACAATAAATTCGGCGAGGGCGCCCTTGAGTCGGAACAACAAATTAGCATAAAAAAATTTAGCGGGTGCCTTCGGCGCGAAGGGTGAAAGTGCATAAGTGTATGTGTATGTGTATGGTGTGTGGATAAAAAGTGAAATGAGAGCGTTTTTTAGCAAAAAGGGGAAATAGGTGGTATTCTGTGCAAATGTAGTGATTGTGGGGGGGTTTGAAAATAAAAGGAAAAAAATGATGGTTTTTCCAAACACTCATCTCAGCCCTTCTTTTACCAAGATTAAATCCTAGCCATTCTTCTATCAACCTCTTTATACATCAGCATGACATCAGCTTGTCCCAGTCAGCCCTAGGATTCAAAAATAGTTGTGTTTTAATATATAGATATACTAGTCATAACCCGTGCCCGCGGGCACGGTTCATTAATGATTTTCCTCGGCAAAATCTGTTCCCCAAAAAATTATTTCCACAACCAAAATTGCACCGAACAATAAATTAGCGCAAAAATATTTAGCAGCACGTACTCTTTCGGCACGGAACAACAAATTCGGCGCAGGCACATTCGACATGGAACAACAAATTCGGCGCAGGCACATTCGACATGGAACAACAAATTTGGTGGGTGCGCTTTTGGCACGGAAAAACAAATTAGCGAAAAAAATTAGCGGGCACTTTGGTTGTTGAGTTTGGTATTTCACCTCCAACAAAATCTGAAATAGACGAAAAAAATAAAAGAAAATAAAATATTCACATTGCTCCATAGCTTGTTACCAATTTTTCAAAGAAGAATCATTTGCAACTTTACCATTACATAATCCAAGGTTCTGTGATATTTCCAACTAATGTTTGATGTGATGTCTGAACTCCGACAAATCAGACTATTATTCACTTAAGACATATTGACTGATGGTAATCTGTTCAGCAACAAACATTGTTGAAAAAAATTTAATGATAATGAGTATTTAAGTTACATATTCTTGTCATTTAAAATGTAGTGCAAGTTAGGACTTATTGTTACGTATGTCCCATTGATATCATTTTATTTGCCAGCTCTAGTGAAATTCAATCGAATTGAAAGAAGCATCCAAACATATGAATCCATGGATGCTTAGTAGACAACAGTTGATCAATGACCCCTCAACACAACGGCCACCCAATAACGTCAAAATTTGCAAGACTAAAATTCCACGAATTAATTATGACAATGAAGTATACAAAATTCATCTACAAATTAGTGATAAAATAGAATTACAATATAGTTAATTTACAGGTGAAAGAACAAAAAAAACCTAACAAATTCCTTACAGTTATTTTTGACTTATTTGTCAAAATTGCATTTCAAATTCTAGGAATTCTGTCTTCATTTTTTTGTTTCAATATATTACGTCAGTAACTGAGAACTGCCATGGGAAGCATATGAAAAGCTTGGCCATGAGTTTTATTGGTCATTGCATGTCCAAAAATAGGAGCAATGACCACATTTTGCAGACATATTGATCTTGCGGCACTTGTTTCGTGTGGAACGGCAAGCATTATGACAATTTTCTGCTGGACCCAAAGCACCATTTATTTACAGTAAAAGCAGGTCTAGTGCAAATATATTGGGCTCCATAAGCTACAAAAGATGATATTATTGTGGAAGACACCAACCAACTGCAAATAACAATATACTTAGTATCAAAAAGTTATACTGGGTAAAAAGAACTATGCCATTATGAAGAACAAAGCTTATACCATTATAACATGAGAGAAATCAGTGATGCATATATAACTGCATTGTGACTTAAGAATCATGACCAATTTCACTAAATACCAAGGTCTTAATAAGCACATACATGTAGCAAAGGAAAATCTCCCCAAATAAATCAACTCAAAACCCAAATCAAAACTGCATAGAAACACAATCTTTAATCCAATAATCACTCATCAAAGCAATCTGCAGCCTCCCCACCCATAATCTCAACGCCGGCCTCCCCAATCTCCTTTGAAGCAGCTACAACTTTGATTATCTCCAACCGCATGCCATCAGCCAAAAGCGTAGCCAAAACCTGCAAAAAAAAATTATCCCCAAATAAATTAACTTAAAATTCTGATAAAAACGCATAGAAGCACAAACTGTAATCCAACAATCAAACCGCAAGAATGCGATTGCAAAAGAATTGTAACTTCTATCCTATCAATGTTTTCAGTTGATATTAACCTTCATATGCTATGATTTCAGTTTAATCATTTTTTGAATGTAACTGTAATAGAAACATTGATTTTTTGAATGTAACTGCAAATTGATCCTCTGCATCAATTTATCCCTTTGATGCTCAGTTGATATGAACCTGCATAATACTTTAGCTCTTTATTATTGATGCCCTGCATTGGGTTAGACTAAAAAATGATGTAAACTAAAAATCAATATTAATATTAACCCAACACCAAGCATTTGATATAACCGATGCATATGTTATGCCAAAAATTAAAAATCATAAGCTCTGCATTGGGTTGACTAAAAAAATTGATAAGATGCATGTTTTCAGGCTTTTAATTTTTGGCATAACCCTATGAATTTAAACTGCAAAAAAATTTGATATTTGATAGGATGGTTTAAACTGAAAACATAACATATGCATAGCGTTAAACATAGCACATGCATAGCATATCCATTGGGTTAGACTTAAAAAAAACATATGCTCTGCATTGGGTTACATCAATTTTTTTAGTCTAACCCAACTGAAAACATAGCATATGTATATGCATAGGGATAATATTGCGAAAAAAATTGATATAACTCGGATAGGATGATTTAAACTGTTTCTATTGCAGTCCAAGTATTTTGTAGGTTAATATCAACTGTTTCTATTGCAATCCAAATATTATTAATAGTCTGTCAACTGAAAACATGCATTTAACCCTATTGATTTTAGTCTAAACTGAAAATCAATAGAAACACTATGAACTGGAAGGTTAATAACCTGCATATGCTATGATTGATTAACATGCATAATTAGCACTGTTCATAGGGTTAGACTAATGATTTAAAATGAAAACAATACCCTATGCATATGCTATGATTTAAACTGAAAACATGCATTTAACCCTATGCATATGCATTTTTTTAGCCGAACCCAATGCAGAGCATCAATTAAAAAAACACATTATATAATGTTATTGCTGGTCTACATTGTATTAAACTGGTATGTTATTGCTGGTCTGCATTGTACTATAAAAACACAGTTAATTGCATCAAAACCCAATGCAGAATACAATGCTATGATTTAAACTTAAAATGTTCACATCACTAATAAAAGAAAAGCCTCAACCCCCAGTAACAATACTATCATTAATAGAACAACGGATCACACTGAATGAATTATAAATGCACCAAAAGAGAAGGCAAGGGACCATGCATCCATTTGTCAAATATCCACCAATGGCTCTAAACTCTTTCTTATAGACGACCATTAGCAAATTTATTGCACCCTGACAAACAAATACAAAGAATACAATAACATACTAAAAACACAGTAGATGTGAACATTTTCCAAATGAAAAGAATCATGATGCAATTATGCAAATGAAAATGATTTTTTCAAAACCCAAAGCAGGATCATGAGAGTTCTCTCTAATGAATTTCAGTACTATGAACAAAAAAATATGAATAACAATAAACAAACCTCACAGATTTCAAATGTTGGCATGTAACGAAGAAACTATACGCTCCAAATCATCTACTATGTGCTCCAAATCTATCTCCAAATGTTCCCGAAGTGTTCAAATGTGGAGAAACTGTGAAGCATTAGGGAAGGAAGGGGAACACACAAAATTAGCAATTGTTGCAGCAGAGTAATCAAAGAAACTCAAATATATTTAATTTTTAAAAGCAGACCTGGTAAGGCTTCCACTATATCAAAAAAAACATAAGGCACCTGCAAGCACACAAACCAAATATTTTGTTACAAACCAAATATTTTTACCATTAACTGCATGTTGCCACTTCAAACATAAGGTAAACACTTAGGGCACTGATGGAACTATCACTTGAAATACATGAACCTTGAAAACAAACCGCAGATGTGCAAACCTTTCTATATATTCTCTCAATACACTGCACAGCAAACATGTATCTTCTTGAAGTAGTTGAAGAGCCAGAAATATCAAATGTCAGAATACTTGCATTATTGTTCAACAATCCAATTGAATAATATTCCATATTGTATGTCTCTTTTATTCTCTCCATATCCTTTGCACTTGGATAACATTATTGCCAATGCATCATGAAGCAGAACTGTGTTTTTTTAATTTATAAATCAATTTTGAAATTTTTGACATGCTAATAATTGTCAGAGGTCAACTCTGTCCATACATCTCTATTATTGCCCAGAACATCAAATGGAAAGAATGGACCAAACGATATAGTACAAATGTTGACCAAACCCCAATTGGGCGGTGATCTTTCATCACCCCAATGGCACCAGAGAACTTAAATGACAGGACATAGAAATATTTATTTACTATTGAAGGTTAATTGTGCAACTTGAGAGCAAAAAATCAGTGGCCATGTAATATTAGGAGCTAAAATGACCCCAGAAAATGGAAGTTGACCACTGAAATTTCTTTTTAAAAAAAACAAAGTCGGCATATGATCTTATGGCCAATTGGTCTCACAAAAACTGGCCACAGTTTAGATATTGAAAGTAGCCACAGTCTCACGAAAACCGGCATTTTTCAATGCCAACTGGTCCTAAGTTTCCTTGGGCGACCTTATGGCCCAATAGTAAGATGCATCACAAACTTGCCAAACTTGCCAAATGACTGAAAGTTATCTTTCAAAAACAGAGCAAGTGCTAAGAAGAATGAACAAACTTAACATGAACTATGTCAGAGATTAACTGCAAATATAATTAGAAAAAGGAAAAAAATTCACATGCTACATGTGTTATAATATTTTAGAAGTAACACATTTGCATATAAGAAGATCTTAATTCTCAGAATACAATGATATCTGACATCAATATTTGTGTTACACTGTTAACACAACACACATGTGCCAAAAAATCAGTTGTCCAGGGAAAGATTTAAAATAAGAAAATTCAAATTTAAAAGGATAAATTGTCTAATAAGGGGAACAAAGACATTTAGTGGTCACCAAGTTAGAAAATATATACAAATCACGATACCTGCAAGTCACTCAGATCCATATCACCAACAGAAGCATCAAGAAGAGACATGCTAGGCTCCTCAATTGCAAATTTCAAATCCTGAATACATCAACAAAATTAGTAATCTTACAAACATGACAATATTTACTGTGTGTGTTATACCCCAGGATGAGAAAAATAGATACCCCATAAGCTGAGTCAGTTGTCCTTAAGTTTTCGTCCACCCTGGGAAAAGGATTCTCCACTTGCAAGCCTTCACTTCCCTTATTCACTATGTTTATTGTAAATATGATTATGTAAATATGATTAGAACAAAGTAAAATCTATTTGATACTAAAACCACATGCCTCTTGTTTAAAATTAAGGAGATTAGCAACTAACATTAGAGATATCAAGGTGGATTGCAACTAAACCACATGCCTCTTGATAGGAACCAGGTGGATATCTATGCATTGAGGCCAAGGTTGATAGATAGCATAATATGGAATAATGCCAAGGTTTCGTAATGAATGCACTAACGTATAGCAACCACCAGAGACATGTATCAGCACAAATATCAGCTACATGTTAACCAGAAATAGATAGTTACAAACAACACAAACCTATTAAAAAGAAAGATTCACAATTAATTAGCTCTGGCAACAATTATGGTTCTAATTGATATGCAGATAAATGGTTTGTTTTACTGTTGTAAGCGTTCAAGTTTTTATCAATAGATACTTAAACTCTTCAAGTATCGGATGGCAACACATCTCAACAGAGCTTAAAGCTGCAACAATTGCACAATGAATTGCCACCAAATAGAATTTTCAAGCTTAAGTAGTGGTTCTTAAAAAAACCAGTACCAACTTTAAGTAGCAAGCATGTACATGATTTAATTGGACTTATCATAACCCGATATAAACTCAAAGACACCACAAAGTCTTATGTTTATTGTGGTTCTAATTGATAAATTCTAAAATGTTTTTCTACTGTCCTTTCCCATAATATTTATAGGAAAAATTCTTCAGCAATTGCTGGGGTCGTGCAAGGTTTTAATGCAACTGAGTTTACATATGGTTCAACTGTGCAAACCAGCAAATTTGCCCCACCATGAGATAGAAATGCAGGAAGTCTTCAAGACTGGACAATGGTGCACCATCGTCACCAGCAACAACTGCCTTAAGAAAAGCAAAATTTACATCTTAGTCTTGCCAGCATAAAAAAAGAGCCGTATAGCAAGGACAAAGATGATATCTCAATGAACCTGTACTGAGAACATGATGTTGTTATTTGACTTAAAGAGAAACCGACAATGGATATGAAAACTAAAAAGCGACTTATTGAGTTCAATCTCAAGGTACTGGTTGAATTCTTGTTGTTTAACTTAACCAAAATCTACTCAGTAAGTTTCAACTCGGGCCATGAGAAGAATGCGATTAAATTGTAAGATCAATGTGCATAAAAAGCAACTGAGAAATTTTCAGCAAAAGAATTCTTTTGCGCCTTTGTAATTTTACTCAAACCCCTCAATAGTATTCTTTTTTTCTACCACAAACAGGAAAATAGTAAGTTGCTCAACTAAATTTATATAGAAACACATGAATTTTAGAAAAATACACATTTAAAATCAGAGAGTCGAGATATCATATACTATGTTAGCAAAGCAAACCGCCCAACGATATAAAGTGGCAGCCACATGGTTGTTTCTATTTTAATTGATGAGTAACCAAATTACAAAAAAAGGGTGAGAAACACAAATACAGAAATAAAATAATAAATAGAAAGCTGATTAGGTGCAATGGATGTCGGATGGCTTCAACTTACAGCACGCTTGGGGAGGCCAACAGCCCAGCTCAGCTGATTCGGTGCAATTGATAGAAAGAACAACCTATTCCATCTGAAAATAGTTAGTTTCACTTCAGATATATATATATATATATATATGAATAATGAAAACTATATTTATTTTGTTCATATTTTGGATGAACAAAACGGTTTGGAATATGCATGAATTGTACCTTACCTATTAAAAAATGTTGGATCCGCCATTTCCACTCTGATTTCTGAAATTAGGCATCGAGATAAAAAAACCTGAGAGAAATTAACTTGAACCCTCAAACACTACAGCAGATAATTTCTAGAGAGCAATATAGAGTATTTTCACATATATAATCTTTAACCTCTTTTCTAAATTAATAGTGTTTCAATCATTGGTTTAAGTCCGCAAGTAAATCATAGAGTTTCTTAGTGGGTCTAGATCCCTTAAAATGTGTTAGTTGTGGATTGACCTAGTAAAAATGATAGACATTTGAAGAGACTGGAAATTGGGTAATTGATCTATCCATTTATCTATCCAGTGCATTATATTATTAGCCCTTGGAAATTGGGTAATTGATCGTTTCACATAGGCGAGACTGGAAGTGAACTTCGGAAAGCACATTAACAAACTACATGAAGTGATTATAACCCAGGGCATGACATATTACAGTAATTTGACATGCATATACGTCGAAGAAACATAAACAAATCGTCACCATCATAAGCACGGCAACAAAAAGGGGAAGAGACTACCTATTAGCTGGTAATGTGACCTCTAGATTGGTAGCAATAACATCCTCTATTCCACGTTCCTTCAGAACCTTGAACAAAAATAACATTCATCAGCTTCATATACTCGGAAGGCAATCTTTGAAAAGAAATACAACAGGGAAAGTGCATACAATCTCTCGTGGGCGGGCACCACCAAACACAGATTTCCTGTATATGCAAATAATAAAAAGTTAGGTGGATATAGAAATTAAACAAATTGTGGAACCTCTGTTACACAAACCAAACAATGAAAAAACATGCCAAAAAAACAAAAGTGAAAAAAAACACAATGCCCTCCTTAGTGCTGCAAATTGTGATTGGTGACCTTACTTCTTGCCTCATGGAATTGCATTGCATGAATGCATTAATTAGAGGAAGACATCTGAAAAAAATTCTTGGGTGCAAAAATATATTGCTGAAAATAGATCTAACACATCATCTAAAAGCAACTCCTATGAAAATATTACGATACTGTCAATCAAGAGGTCTTACATGAGCGAAAAAATTTTGGGTTTGTGCCAATGGATCAATTGGGAATGACAATGCATGAAAAGACGGTCTTTCTCAATCAATGTTTATTCCTCTCCACCTTTCATAGTAGCACCATGCATCATGGATGCACTTTACCAGCCATAAAAGCTCAACTGGGATCCAATTTGAAATAACCCAAATACATTTATAGTATACTGCCAATATCTCCTTCTTGCTCAAAATAGCAATTGAGAATAGTAGGCTAACATGGTAGCACCTAATAAGGTTTGGGATTTGCTTCCGAACTTGGGAACTATGTTGAATACAGTGGTGCTCCCAAAGAAGATGAGGTGTTGCAATATGTTACCATAGAAATGAATGTACCAGGAAATGAATTTTTTTGGTGATATTCAATGTTGTTAAGAAACTCTAACCTGCAAGAAGTGAAAAGAACACTTCGTCGATTCGGCGGCGAGAAAACGCAAGGGAGCAACTTACACTATCTATCAGAGAGCTAATTACAATAAAAATGACACCTCAAGCCAATCTTCAGCCATTTCTTAAGATAACATTGAGATTGTTTAATTGTTTGGCACTTAACCATTTGTCCCACAAACTTAACCATCCATGCATGTCACTTCAACCAATCTTAAAATTTCATCCAGGAATTCTGTCGAGCACTTGGCGTGTGTAGCAGATGGTGTGCATGGAGACTCTGAGTTTTCCATATTTTACTGAAATCCTTGTGGCTAAGAATCCATGACGAATGCAGCATGTTTGATCTCTTCATGGTTAATCATCCAACAACTAATTAACACCAACAAAAGTCTCTTCATGGTTAATCATCCAACAACTAATTAACACCAACAAAAGTCAAAAAGAAGAGAAAATTAGCTCTCCCAATGAGATGATTTTTAAAGATGCTGCATGCCTTACTTGATAAAATATTTCCATAAAGATGCTGCATGCCTTACTTGATAAGAACTCGAGCAAGGTGTTTGACCCTCTCCATGAGATGATTTTTAAGCCTTTGACAGCTCTCTCAATGTCTGTAGCCATGTACACAATCACGAGCAATTAAAAGACATGTTGGAACAAACAACAATTTGCAGACAGAATACAAAAAAAGTTTAAAAACCAATCTCGTGCATTGATGGTTTCCAGAGGGAGCTCCATCGATAGAAGCCGCCTCAGCAAATCGAACAGGATTTCCTCGGATTGCCGTTCCTAGCCTGCCAGAATCTCCATTGAGGCCTTCTGTGAATGAGATTGGGCAAAGAATTAGACATTAAGAAAACAGCAGCTTGTTTAGTTGATTGAAATGTGCTCAACATGGCGTGGAGCTTACATGCTGGCTCCTTGCAGCCGCGACAGCCAGATGGTGGTGTTTTGAATCTTTTGATGATACTGGGAGGGTTTCAGAAGTTTGGAGGAGTTCTCCTGCAATTTCAAATAGAGCAAAACAGTGCCACAAAAAATTCAAATGGAATAGAATTCAAACGCAGGCATTCCCTCTATAGTTCAAAAATTCAAACTTTGGTTTGTTCCAAAAATTGAAACGCAGTCATTTCCCCCCAATTTCAAATACTTAAATTCATTCCCTCTTTAAAACTTGTCCTAGTCAGCATATTTTGTTTGTCCCAGTCAGCATTTCTTTGTCCACGTAGGACAAACCCCTGCCACGTAGGACAAAATTCAAATTCTTCATGCTTTATAGAATAGATATTGTGTCACTAACATATTTCTTTCTCTTTTGAAATAATCAAAAAGAACCAATGAGAGGTGATCAATAATCAACCGGTGTGACATAACCAATATAAGGATATCATATCATGTGGTGTGTCCATGCATACATAAGTGACATATCAAGCATATCATCTAAAGCTCTTTCTCACTAACAATACCAAGATTTCTATGCACTTTAATTAAGACATCTAACTTAAGTGCTTTAGTGAGGATATCTGCCACTTGATTTGATTTCAGTAGAAATATATCTCAATTCTACATCCTTCTTGTGATAATGATAATCAATAAATCTGTGTCTAATATCTATGTGTTTTTGTCCTAGGGTGCAAAACATGATTTTTAATCAAATTGATAGCACTGTGTTATCACAGTAAATAATAGACGGATAACACCTAATTTCAAAATCAGTTAAAGACTTGTCTCATCCATAAAACCTTAGTCCGACAACAATATACCCTACCTCAGTAGTAGACAATGACATTCACCAATGCTTAGATCAATACTAAAATTTGACAGTTTATGTCCAAGCTTTCGGTGTTCGATCTACCGTGAGTTTGACATGTGGTGGTTGAGAAAGCAGGGGCGGACGCATGTGTGTAGTTGGGGGGGCGCCCCCCCCCCCATTTTTTTTCAAATAAGTGCATATTATGCAGCTTTTTCCAAACACTGTGAACACATTTGTAATAAAAATTTCAGAGATAAACACTATGAGCAAATTGGTGCGGTGATAAAATGGCATAAACTCATGCTAGAAACCTGGGTTTGAATCCAGGCCCAGTGCTTATTACATTTTTATCCCCTTAAATATAGTTTATATTTATTCCCCTCGGTTAGGATTTCTAAATAAGCTGACCATCAAACTTTTGCAGTATGTCATCAATAATTCCCCCACACCACCAACCCCCCATCCCCCCACACCCCCCTTATTTCGAAAGGAACCGCACATCAGCATCCCCCCGCAAAAAAAATTCCAAAGTTGTTGTGTTTTATCGAATCATCAATATTTTTTTCCTTGGATTTGGAAAGGTACCATCCATCAGTCATCAGGCTAACACAACAGGATGGCTGATGTGTCATTATATTCCACATTTTATCGATAAGATTACACGTCAAAATGATTGCTCAATTACATATTTTATACGCTTTTATGCTATTATTTGGAATAACATGACTTTCGGAGCGTTTATGTCCATTTTAGGTATTTGGGCGATATTGGAGCAATTTGGAGCCAATAAGACGGTCGGCGACGTGAGATCACCAATGAGACTCATGATGACATGTTTGAGGTTCCAAAGAAGAATACTGGAGCAAGGAAGAGGCAAGAGATAAGGTCGCTCGATCGAACTATGATGCGGCGAAGGAATCGAGCGACCCGAAGTGCTGAAAACAGGACAACCGTGCACTATTTCTAAATATGATATCACCTAGGATTTAACACTATTTTTTGATATTTTTTCTAGGTAGTAGACTTCAATACAGTTCCAACGCCACCAAGAACGCGCCAATCGGAGGTGGGATGAGCCCTGGGGAATTTCTGCAAGTTGACGGTGCAGTGCTGAAATTGTTCTCAGCAGCCTACTCGGCCGAGTAGCACTCTACTCGGCCCGAGTCGTACACTACATTGTCAGGAAGCTATTTTTGGTGTCTGACTCGACCGAGCAACTTCCTACTCGGCCCGAGTCATGTGCAAATGAGGCTGAATTGCGTTTTTAGTCCCCAATCGACCGGGCAACCTCCGACTCGACCGAGCAACCTCCTACTCGGCCCGAGCAACTTCCTACTCGACCGAGCAGCGCCGAATCAGCCCGGGTTGGCAGAGCGACTTATTTTCGAAGAGTTCGATTCCCTATACAACTCGACCGAGCAGCCGAACGACTCGACCGAGCAGCTTTGTGCTCGGACCGAGTCGCCGTGGGCCCAGATTAGATTTTTTAGGGGTTATTCTGCGATGGTTTTGGGGGAAAAAGAGAGGCAGCCGCAAGGGGGATTCATTCTGACTTCTGTAGGGAGTTTTAGGGAGAATTTTAGATTAGATTTTGGTGATATTTTGTATACTTTTTTCTAAAGAGAATTTTTAGATCTTTCTTAGACTTTTGTGGAGACGATCTTTTGGGGAGTTTGGCTATGCCCTTGGCCCCTCCTTTGTATCAAGATAAGTATTTTTGCCCTTTTTAATTTTATTATTATTTCTTTGTGATTTAGTATTGTTTATCTATTCTTGATGCATGCAATGAATTCTTTGTGCGTTATTTTATCTATTGATATTGCTATGCTTGGGTAATCTTTTCTAGGGCTAAGGGATTAGCCCATGGAACTTAGGATTTAGACGCAAAGTTGGGATTTTTATGGTGCGTTGGTTATAAATTGGGTTGTATTTTGGTTGATCTATTAAAATCCTTAGGAGAATTCGTATTGAGATCGTGCCCACGGTCGGTGGAATCGATTAGCTTAAGGAATATCCTACGGATTTAATTAGGGAGTTAGTGGATTCAACCGAGGCACGTGACCATGCCCGTCTCGTGCCTTGAGGGGATCCACCGACGAACTATATAACTAATTAACGGCTACCACCATTGCATCAATAAGTGCCACCAAAATAACTCGAAGCTCTAACCCACGAGAGTGGTACGAGCTGAGAGCATTCGAACCACGAGAGTGGTGAGATTATTGTAGATCCTTAATGCATGTATTGTGTGCACCTACGGGCTAATGTGATACGTTAGATTCATGGTGCTTAGAACCATGAATTCTACATTCTAGATGCTACGATCCCCCAATTAAACCAACGCAAGGTAGAATTCTTAACCAAGCATTGACGTCCGACGATCCTATTGGTGAGCCCTAAGCCCTGATCTTTTGTATTTTATTTCTTTCTTTCTTTGTGTGGAACCCCGTGTTTGCAACGTTGAGTGACACAACCTTCGCATCCATCACCATTACGACACTCCACACTCCACATCCACCAATAAACCCGCAAGTCTAACTCAACCTAGGAGTCGATAGGTAGTATAGCACCGCTTCCCCGTGTTCGATACCCGCTTGCCACTATACCGTGCGCTTGCGGTAAACGACATCGTCTCGGAGTTAGTTCTGGACGCATCAAGTTTATGGCGCCGTTGTCGAAGAGGCGTTCCGCCATATTATCTATTTACCACAATTAGGTTGATTAATTTGCGTAAAAAATTCAAAAAAAACAAATTTTTTTTAAGAAAATTAATAAAACAAAGAGAGAGAAATTTTTCCCCGCCACCTGCTTTATCATTGTTTCTATCTTCTTGTGCCACTGATATTTTTCTCCAGGTATTTGCCTTTGTTGATCAGGTGCTATGGCTGAGATGGCTGAGGTTATATGGACCACATATTTTTATGCGCACCTTGATAGGATTCTTGCTTGGCAGGCTGAGGACCTTGATGCTTCAACCTGTGAGGAGACAATGGTCCTAGAGACTCTGGAGCCACCTCATCCTTCTCTGGACGCCGAGGACTATCCCACAGAGCTTATTGCTCCGATTCAGGGAGAATCTTTTACTCCCTCGCCCTTTGCTTTTGATTCCCCTAATGTATATGATGTTTTTTATGATACAGAGTTTGATGACTCATCGTGCCTTTTGCAGGATACATATACATATGATCAAAAGGTACGATGGGACGTATACGAGGAGGAGAGCGAGGAGTTAGCACCCATGGATGCTATTGAATATGATCAAGAGGTGCGATGGGATGAGTCTGACGATGATGAGGAGTGGCCAAATGAGATCCACAATCATACGCCAGAGTTGCCTGAAAAGCCAGAGACAAACGACGGAGAGTTGCCTGTCGTGGTGCATGAAAGCGGAGATACATTTTCAGGGAAGTGTCGTCAACCGATCTTTATCTTGAATATTTCTTTTGATGACCTTCTTTGGAAAAATTTTATTTTGGGGAAAAATTTTATGTTGGGGAAAAATTTTCCACATCAGATTGATGCGGCTTATCTCTTTCAGGATACAGGTGGAGTCCTTGGGGAGATGCTGGGAGCCACATTACTGAAATCTGATGAATCCCGTGGAGATACGCACCTGGCGGAGCCACAGAAAGTGCAGATAGAGCAGTTACCTGCACCGGCAAAGATTCTGGATCCGCCTATTGCTACAGGTGGTACCAATCTAGTAGTGTAGAATTTTATGCTTTAAATAATCACGAATCCTCTCGGCAGCGAGAGGACCGTATATGATTTTATATGTTTTTTAAGTATAATAAATTCACCCTCTTATGACGGCTCATTTATCTTTTGCACCCAACCCTCTACTTATTATGCTTGCCCAACATTATATTTGGTGTTTATTTCGCCTCTCTCCCCAATTTTTATGTGATGTTTAAGCTTGGGGGAGAGAGACCATTTTGTTAAGTGGCGCCCCATATCTTGTCGTTGTCCTCTATTTATATCATACACACATTAAGGACAATGTGATTTTTAAGCTTGGGGGAGTGCATAGTGCACGCACTTTGCTTTATCGTGAAACACACTTCATATTTTCCATATGAACCATGTTCACTCTTATAGTTATGTCTCATATGCTTTATTTTCTACGAAATATCGTGGATTTATTTTTTTATGAACTCTGATATCTGTTAGATTAGAGTTTAATTCCTTGATTAGTGAATCTTTGTTAATATGCTTTTTCACAGTTGAATCCATAGTTTCACAACCATATTCTCGAAACTGTTAATTTAAAAATGAATGAATCAACTCTGAAAATTATTTGACACCTGCGTGATTTGATTGATAATTCTAGTGCTTCATGGATGTTTAGTGATTCAAAAGAGATAGGATAACCCCACAACAACCAAAGTAGTGATGATTAGGATTCCTGAAACTGAGCCATGTCTAGATTCTATGCTTTCTCTTTTTCTTTTGAAAATAGCCAATAAATGATCTTTGATCATACTTTGCATTCCATCGCGTTTACGTGAGTTTGCAAAAATCCCAATAATACAAAAATCACACAAATATCTTGAATAAAAGGCCCTAGGGGTTCTTCGTAACCTAATGCCCTAAGACCGTCTGGTCTGGGATGCATAGGCCGCTTCTTGTATATATTGAGTTATCTCGTGTATACAAAGAAAGAAAAATGCATATGAAATTTTAATATAGCCAAAAACAATATAAAACTACAAAATCCCATATCCCTATCTCCATTTCTTTATAGAACTAAGACATGGCAAAGTTGATGGGTTCTAGGAGTCTTGAAATGGTCGTAGTGTGGTGATGCCTTACCTTGATTGCATTTGCTAAATTCATTCCATGAAGTATAACAAAATACCACGCATGCTTGAAAACATTTGATCATGACATATTACGATGCTTAGAGAATGAGTTGTGAACATTGGTTTTATTTCTGTGAACTTAGTATATTGCATGATAAACTATGATATGATATAACTCTAATCTCTTTTTTATTGCTTATCAAGTTCATTACATTTATTGAAATCCACGTTATTTTAATTTGAGCGAGATTTAAATATTTGAGGTGCGTATGTATCCTAATTTCATATTGACGTGTGTTCACGAGATCTTGCATATCTTGGGTTCTTGTATTTTTCTGAATTTAAGATTGAACCACTTATCTCCATTTACACATCACCGCCTCACATCTTCATTGTATCCCACTCCCGTGTTAGCTTCTTACTAGTCTTCCTCGAGGACGAGTAAGAGATAATCTTGGGGGATTTTGATGTGTCATTATATTCCACATTTTATCGATAAGATTACACGTCAAAATGATTGCTCAATTATATATTTTATACGCTTTTGCGCTATTATTTGGAATAATATGACTTTCGGAGCGTGTATGTCCATTTCAGGTATTTGGGCGATATTGGAGCAATTTGGAGCCAATAAGACGGTCGGTGACGTGAGAGCACCAATGAGACTTATGATGACATGCTTGAGGTGCCAAAGAAGAATACTGGAGCAAGGAAGGGGCAAGAGAGAAGGTCGCGCGATTGAGCTATGATGCGGCGAAGGAATCGAGCGACCCGAAGTGCTGAAAATAGGACAACCGTGCACTATTTCTAAATCTGCTATCACATGTGATTTGTCACTATTTTCTGATATTTTTTCCAGGGAGTAGACTTCAAGACGGTTCCAACGCCACCAAGAACGCGCCAATCGGAGGTCGGATGAGCCCTGGGAAATTTCTGCAAGTTGACGGTGCAGTGCTGAAATTGTTCTCAGCAGCCTACTCGGCCGAGTAGCACTCTACTCGGCCCGAGTCGTACACTACATGGTCAGGAAGCTGTTTTTGGTGTCTGACTCGACCGAGCAACCTCCTACTCGGCCCGAGCAACATCCTACTCGGCCCGAGTCATGTGCAAGTGAGGCTGAATTGCGTTTTTAGTCCCCAATCGACCGGGCAACCTCCGACTCGACCGAGCAACCTCCTACTCGGCCCGAGCAACTTCCTACTCGACCGAGCAGCACCAAATCAGCCCGGGTTGGCAGAGCGACTTATTTTCGAAGAGTTCGATTCCCTGTACAACTCGACCGAGCAGCCGAACGACTCGACCGAGCAGCTTTGTGCTCGGACCGAGTCGCCGTGGGCCCAGATCAGATTTTTTAGGGGTTATTCTGCGATGGTTTTGGGGGGGAAAAGAGAGGCAGCCGCCAGGGGGATTCATTCTGACTTCTGTAGGGAGTTTTAGGGAGAATTTTAGATTAGATTTTGGGGAGATGTTTATATACTTTTCTAAGAGAATTTTTAGATCTTTCTTAGACTTTTGTGGAGACGATCTTTTGGGGAGTTTGGCTATGCCCTTGGCCCCTCCTTTGTATCAAGATAAGTATTTTTGCCCTTTTTAATTCTATTATTATTTCTTTGTGATTTAGTATTGTTTATCTATTCTTGATGCATGCAATGAATTCTTTGTGCGTTATTTTATCTATTGATATTGCTATGCTTGGGTAATCTTTTCTAGGGCTAAGGGATTAGCCCATGGAACTTAGGATTTAGACGCAAAGTTGGGATTTTTATGGTGCGTTGGTTATAAATGGGGTTGTATTTTGGTTGATCTATTAAAATCCCTAGGAGAATTCGTACTGAGATCGTGCACACGGTCGGTGGAATCGATTAGCTTAAGGAATATCCTATGGATTTAATTAGGGAGTTAGTGGATTCAACCGAGGCACGTGACCATGCCTGTCTCGTGCCTTGAGGGGATCCCCCGACGAACTATATAACTAATTGACGGCTACCGTCATTGCATCAATAAGAGCCATCAAAATACCTCGAAGCTCTAACCCACGAGAGTGGTACGAGCTGAGAGCATTAGAACCACGAGAGTGGTGAGATTATTGTAGATCCTTAATGCACGTATTGTGTGCACCTACGGGCTAATGTGATACATTAGATTCATGGTGCTTAGAACCATGAATTCTACATTCTAGATGCTACGATCCCCCAATTAAACCAACGCAACGTAGAATTCTTAACCAAGCATTGACGTCCGACGATCCTGGTGGTGAGCCCTAAGCCCTAATCTTTTGTATTTTATTTCTTTCTTTCTTTGTGTGGAACCCAGTGTTTGCAACGTTGAGTGACACAACCTTCGCATCCATCACCATTACGACCCTCCACACTCTACATCCACCAATAAACCCGCAAGTCTAACTCAACCTAGGAGTCGATAGGTAGTATAGCACCGCTTCCCCGTGTTTGATACCCGCTTGCCACTATACCGTGCGCTTGCGGTAAACGACATCGTTTTGGAGTTAGTTCCGGACGCATCAATGGCCTGCAGCGTTCATATAATCTCAAGATTATTAGCTAGTTATTATTATTTTTTCGTAGTGTTAATATTATTTTTTGGTAGATAGTTCTCACAATATCAGAATATCAAGTTATATAAATTTTTGCTCCCATAAATACGGTCTTAAATATGGTTTGTATCTTTTTCCTACGTTTTGCAAAGAAACAGTGGTTCGTCAAAACTTTCGATTTGCCCTTGGATTTCGCATTAGCCATCAAGCGAATAGATCGGCGTTCTCAAGGTGTTTATTTATTTTGGTAGTATTCTCGAGGTAGTGATATTATATAGAACGTTATTCGAATCCCTTTAACTTATAGAATGTTAATTATTCCTCAAAATTTATGTGAATATCTTTCCAAACAATTTGATCTTTTTTTCAATGCTAGGGTTTTTTTGTCATTTGCATGAAGGTGCAATTTAATCATGTCCGGAATTTTTTGTCATGCATGTCTATTCCGTGTTAGATTTTGGACAAATATGATAAGCTTACGTCTCCTTGCTCTTTTAACATGAGACCTCGTCGATCAAAATTGATCAAAATTGTAACTGTAAGTCGTTACGACCATCTTGTCTAAGGATGCACTTGAAACAATGTAATTTTTCGTGATACAATTTTACAATAAATTAAATAAACTAAAATAATTTCCGACTAAAAAAATTGTGCCCCCTAAATTCAATTCCGGTATCCGTCACACACGCGCGCACACACACACACACACACCCCCCCCCCCCCCCCCCCCCCCCCCCCCACCCCGTCATCTCATCCTAGTTCCGCCCCTGGGAGAAATGACGGGTTAAGATACATGTATATAGCTGTATCTAGTATATACATTGATGTACATAATTGCTGAATAATATACATAAGATTTTTCCTTCTCCAAACCTAAGATGCACAAATATCATTACATTGATAATCATAAAGTTAAAATGGCTCGCATCCGATTTATTTATTATGACTGTATTTGGAGTCTTGGACATAAAACCAAGAGATGCTGCTTACATGGAGCTTGGATTCAGAATTCCATTAGATACAAACATGATACATAAAGCATGAGGCGATTCTGTTTCGTAGTTAGCCTAAAGCGATACATCTGTTGGGTAGTCCCCAGGATGCTTCTTGATCGCCTCTCGCAGTAGTTTCTCTTGCTCGGATAGATTGGAAGGAACCGTATCATAAACATCCGTGAAAAATTCGCTCAGCGGGGGTTTCTGTGATCTCTCTGCAACCTGAATAGCATGCAGCAGCTGCAGATATTTGAGGCCAATCAGTTAGCATGCTGAACGAGAAACAAAATAGAGTTTGGAACAGGTTTATAGCAAGCCACCTCCTTTCTGACATTGCTCCTTAGTTCAGATTCAACCATGTCGCTCCACCATCCATTTCTTTCGAGCCATTTTCTATACCTGGAGACAGGATCCCTCGCCGTTCTCCAGTGTTCGATCTCATCGAGCGGCCGGTACTTGGTCGAATCGTCCGACGTAGAATGATGCCCCGCTCTGTATGTCAACGCCTAGAGGCAGTTTCACAATGGGCAGAAACTCAGAATTCTGGCAGAGAATTAGACATGAAAATTAGATAGGAAAATTTTATGTACCTCAACTAAGATAGGCCTACATTCTCTTATGGCCATTTCTCGGGCTGCATGAACTGCACCATAAACAGCAAGAGCATCATTGCCATCAACACGGATACTGCGGATTCCATAAGCCTGGCCTCGAACAACCGCGCCATCACCTAAATCAAAATCAATATCACAAAAGGATCAGACGCGTGCTATGCGAAGCAAAAAAAGATGGAAATAGGATTGGATTGGGGTTCTGTACTTCGGAATTGATCTTTAACTGGAGTGCTGATCGCCCAACCATTGTTTCGACAGAAGAAAATAACAGGAACCTCCATCACCGCAGCAAAATTCAGCGCAGCGTGGAAATCTCCCTAACAAGTTATATATAGTTTAGAGTATTTTTTGTGTGGGGTGAATCCTAGTCCATGAGTTCCATATACCTACCTCACTCGTACCACCATCTCCGAAATAAGTGACAGCGCAAGCATCTTTTTTATCCATCTTGAGCGAGTATGCAGCTCCGACAGCATGAGGAAGCTGTGTGCTGCTAAGCTTAACCTGTCAGTCGATCTGTAAAGCCTAGCAATTCAACTGTGTTTACACATACAAGTTCATGGGACAAGGAAAATGGCTGCTCACGCTATGGGTGATGATACTGTGAAGTAATTCAGCCTACTACAGCCATAATGAATTGGCATCTGACGTCCTTTCCCATAGTCGGATCTGGTGCTGAAGTTTTGGCTTGCGAATTCGTGCAGGGTAAAACCGCGCCATAAAAGGACACCCGGTTCCCTATACTAGATCAAATGCATTGTTTCCTAGAAAATCAGCTGGATGAAATTTTTTGAATGATAGATGAGATTATGCAAAATGACCTGTTATGTGTCTAACCTGTGGGAAGACAATATCGTCGTTAGTTAAAGCCGCAGCAGATGCAATGTTGATGGCTTCTTCGCCAATGGAGGTCACATAAAAAGAAATTCTCCCTTGCCTCTGAGCTTCATAGAAGATGGTATCCATAATTTGGAGAGTGACCATGTCACTGTACATTTTTACCGCAATTTCCTTGGTAACCTTGAAAGATGCAAGTGTTCATTATTGGAAAGAAATTTCAGGTATATCAAAAACCATACCGCTCTATTTACATGTTCATCTAATCAATAACGTGTTAGAAAATAATCGATTAGAGTAGGATGAAGCTACAACAATTTAAAAGGAAAGAACATATCATGATCGATACGTGCTAGCTAGGTACTGTTCTTAAAAGTAAATTTTTGTCCACCAAGGACAAAAATCGGTGCAGACTACCCTTCAAGATATAACGACCTCTGAATCTGTAAGCATTCCATCGCAAGTATAGAACTCCAGCGAGTAGCAATAGATTCCTTCTCGCAGTCAGATAACAAATAAGCAGAAGAGACAGAAGAATAGAATTTAGGTGGAGGATAGGGTTCAAGTTTTTTTCACTCTGGTTTACAATGTTCTATTTTAATAAGATGAAACCTGGCCATTTTGGATTGTTAGACTGTGTGATTTTCGGAAAGGTTAAATGGTAACTCAGACATACCAAAGGTATGTTGGGAATTAAAAAGATCTCTAATAGAAAGATCAATCAATGTATCAAGATCTCTAACAGGAATATCAATATCATGATATCTGACAGGAAGATAAGTCAAGCTAAGTAATGGACTAATAGGCATGTATCTTATAAGCAGTGGGTCTGGTAGCAAAATAAAAATGATAAGCAGGTACACACAAAATTATAAAGAGACGCAAAACAAGGCCTAATTCACGCGCACCCCACAAGGGCCAAATTCGAAATTTTCATGAGTGCTCTAGCGGATATACCCAAGTTCGCATTGGAAGCAGCCCCACTTACACACTCAAATTTAGCTTCTCAAGCGGTTTGCTAGCTTGCTTTTTATACAAATATTCAGCTTCTCAAGTATGTATTCCGTGCATCATGTTCATATTTGTTTTGGTTTCAGAGCTGGTTTGCTTTTTGTTAGTGATGCTTTGGGCAAGAGCCAAACCAGACCTTACGACAGAAGCCCATCACACCCGAGTTCAAAAGCTACGGATGTTTCCACATGACCACTCCAAAGCAACTGGGCATGTCAGCCCGACCATGCTCCAAGCACATCCCTGTAAGGCCAGTCTGCTCTCACGGACTCAGGTCTACAAACATCCAATGAGGACGTCTTCTACAAGGTCGGCTCCCTCTTACTAGTAAGGATAACCTCTACGATGTCTGCTCCTTTATACAGCGACAACCCTATAAGGACGACCTTAAGATGTCAACTCCTTAGCATTAGTGCTCTACGAGGTCGGCTCCTTCAGCAGCACAACTCTTCAAGGACGACCCCATGAGGTCGGCACTTTCAGCAGCCACTCTCTACGTGGGTGACCTCCACGAGGTCGGTTTCCCAACAACAGCTATGCGAGAACGACCTCCACGAGTTCGTCTCCCTAACAACATGGCTCCTCATGACGACCTCGGTGACACATCTGAGGTCAGCTTCTTCGGCTGCATCATTCGAGGTTCCGCTCACCTGATACTCGGCTTCCTTAAATGCCATCACAATCAAGTGTCACAGTTTTCACCGATCCCCTCTCGAGACCGTTACAAGTAAGAAGCCGATCAGATTCATCCAACTATGTCATAAGCAGGCATGCCTAGAAGTTAGTGTGTATGTTTCCTTATCTGTTCAGCACCCGATCCGAGGAATCGGTTACCAAGGTGGATCTAGGATCTCCGCAACTCCTCCCAACGTGGCGTCACCAACCCTCAGCTTGTAAATACATCGGTCAACACGATCCCAGGTATGTGTACATGAATGCTACAACACTTTGTCTCCTCCTTCCATCATCGTTTGACTTAGACATTAGATGCAAATTGGAGGTCATCTCCTTTGATCTGTTCTCTCTGTTTTAGGCACAGGAGAATGAATCTCTCGGACCAGTGAAACACTTCTCGTGCTCCATATTGCGTGAATTTTCGTCCTAGCAGCCTGATCCAGGCTCTGCGAGATCCTAGACATCAACAGTTAACACTAGAGTAATGGCCTTGTAACAACTCTAGTTACATAAGCCTCTCAATGCAGCATCTCTTCGGCAACTTCATATCAGCATCATCTTCATCCATCTTACCAATGGCAAAAGCAAGAAGATCATAGACGGTAAGCCTATCAGCATGGCTGAAGTCCATACTACGGAGGACAACTAACCTGTGGTGGCCTGCCTCCACAGTCTCTTGCCGCTCCCACAACGCCCGACTACCAAGCTCTCGTGACATAGCCCTACAAGATACATGAGGCTCAAGCCCGTGAATCTAAGAATGGGTTCGTGCAGAAGGTGTACCTGGATGTGATCCGAACCAGATCCAATGGTCCCTCAGAGACTTTCAACCATGGTGCGCCCCGTTCCAACAAGGAGCGTGTGGAGGAAGTAGACGGTAGAGAGATGCACGTCTCCAGCAGCACCAAAGGATTAAAGGGCGGTGACCAAGCGCACTGCAAAGACAATAAGAAGGCTATCATTAGCCGACTCGCTAGGAGTCCTTTGCCAGTGACAAGCAAAGATATGCGCTCTCACCTACATGCAAAGGGCATGGCGGACCTCAGGCATAGGCTTAATGCAAGACCAGCGGCTCAGGCTCCATCAGTGGCAGATCAGATTGATGTCCTGCATCGGCAGAGCAACACACTTCGGTGAGGCGACGTCAATCGTTCTAAAGACACGAGTCGTCTCCACCTCGCACTTCATATCCTTTATCCTAAGAACTCCATATCTGCGAAAGTACAATCCACCTTTCACAGATGATGTTCCAATGTACGCTAGTATAGGCGACCTGGTCAAGCACCTTGAGACATACGTCGAATACATGGAGTGGAAGGGTCATTCCACAAACCTGATGTGTAAGGTCTTTCCGAGCTACCTAACTGGGCTGGCACAACTATGGTTGCAACCTAACTGGGCTGTCACAACTATGGTTGCAAAGCCTTCCAAATAAAATGGTCAGCTCTTTCTTCGACCTTCGGAGGAAGTTCATCTCCCACTTTGCTGCTAGAATGTGACAAACATGTACCTTGAGTCCTTGGCCTCCATCAAGCAGAGGCTGGATGAGTCCAACAGGTCTTTCCTGGCTTACTATAACCAAGTCCATATGGCTGTGGATGTTCATCATGACGACATCCGCCAAGATGGCACTTCAATCGGACTTCCGGGACGAATCTTACCTAAAGTTCAAGTTCTGAAAGCAGTGGTCTCGGACCTTTGCTCACCTAGTGGTCGGATCAACAGATTCATAGCTGCAAAAGAGGCATGCGGACAATTAATTGACAGTCATGGGTCCTCTCGGAAAAGGGCCGACCTCGACCAGGTCGTCCCCAGCAAGCGTCCAAGACCCGAGAAGCATTTTGAGCGACCTGAGCGTCCTTGAACCAACGACGGGAGGTCCCGATCCCCCAGACATGGATGGGTCTACACCACCTGTTGAGCACACCGTCAGAGATTTTGACCAAAGCAGCAAAGGAGTTCGATCTTCTACACCATTTGATAGATTACCCATACATGAATAAGTCAAAATATTGTGACTTCCACAAGGGGTATGGACATATCACCGATGACAGCAAGGTATTTCGGGATCAAATCAAGCGCATCATCCAGAGAGAGCGATTCTGAGATTTCAAAGCTCCAGATCAGGGTCGAGTTTGAGTTTCTCAGAATAAGGACAAGGGCATTATTGGATTGTCTAATGTGATCAACCTCATATTTTTTGCTGTCACAACAGTCAGTTGCAACATGATCTAGAAGTCCAATTTCTACTAGAAGAGTCTCGCTCGCCAGGCACACCTTCCCCCAACAGAGCATGACTCCGCCATCGCTGAACTAGCCTTAAAGCAGCTCAGGCTGTCAGAAGATCATATCCTCTTCACAGAGGCTGAGGTGAGGAGTTCAATCCCACAATGACACCAATGTGATTAACTTGCAAATTGCCAACTGCAATGTGCGATGTGTCCTGGTCGACAATGGGAGCTTAGTCGATATCCTATACCAAGACACATTCCAGAAGCTGTGGAGCGACATCCTGTAACCAGTGCAAAACAATATCTTTTGTTCCACGGGAGCCCAGGTGATCTCGAAGGAGACGATTTACATCCATGTGGAGTTCCGCACGCTATCTTGCCACCAGATGCACGTTAACTTCCTGGTGGTCAACTGCTCTGGAGCTTTCAACGCTATTCATAGGACGGCCGACCCTCAACGCGATGCGGGCGGTGACCTCCACATACCATCTCCTCATCAAGTTTCGCACTACCCATGGAGTTGGGATGCTTAAGGGGATCCAGTCGGAGGCTATGGAGTGCATGCTCTTGGTCCACAAGGTGGTTGCTTCCCTTCCAATTTAGACCACCAGCAAGCACCACTTCTGATCTTATGCATATGGCGACCTCCATAAGGTGCAACATCCTGAATGCAGACATTCTCAATTCAATAAAGTTCTCCTTGCAGGACTTTAACAATTGTGCATACTTCTTGTCTATCCCCTAGCTTGTACTGGGACTACGCTGCTCGGACCCTACAAGTCCAAGTGCCAAACTCTAGTACTTGTACTCAGGTCGTACCATGTCCAAACAAAGCCCCCAGCTCAGGCTAGGGATTCAATTGGTCGGACCACACGGGTCCTAGCTCCAATACTTAGCACTTGCATGTCAGCAGTGCTAAGTCCAAACTACACGCTGGTCGGACTTGACAGGTCCCAGCGCTAACCTCTAGCACTCGTACTTCAGTCATGCTAAGTCTAAACTATGTGATAGTCGGACCACACGGGCCCACACCGACCTCTAACACTGTCATATGAGATAACATGTGGAGCCAACGACCACTCGTACTTCGGTCATGTTAAGTTCAAACTATGCGTTGGTCGGACCCCACGGGGCCCCGTGTCGACCTCTCGCACTCGTACCCCACTGGTCGTGCTACGTCCAAACTGACTTCTAGCATTTGCATTTCGATCACGCTACGTTCAAACTCCGGCTAATTAGACCCCACAAGTCCCAACGCCAACATTAGGCACTCGTACTCAGGTCATGACATGTCCAAACAAATCCCCCAGCCCAAGCTGGAGACTCAGCAGGTCGGACACCATGGGTCCTAGCTCCAACACTTAGCCCTTGCACTTCGGTCATGATAATTCCAAACTATGTGCTTATCAGACCCCACTAGTCACAACACCGAACTCTAGCACTTGTACTTTGGTCGTGCTATGTCCAAACTAACCTCTAGGACTTGCACTTCGATCGTGCAATGTCCAAACTCTGCACTGATTGGACCCCACGGGTCCCAGTGTCGACCTCTAACACTCGTACTAAGGTCGTGCCATGTCTAAACAAAGCCCCAGGCCAGGCTAGAGCATCATCTGGTCGGACCCCACGGGTCCTAGATCCAACACCTAGAACTCGCACTTCAGTTGTGCTAAAAGTCCAAACTACGTGATGATCGGACCCCACGGGTCCCAGTGCCGACCTCCAGCACTCATACTTCGATTGTGGTAAGTCCAAACTACGTGCTAGTCGGACCCCACGAGTCCCAGCGCCGACCTCTAGCACTTGCACTTCGGTCGTGCTATGTCCAAACTCCATGTTGGTTGGGCACCATGGGTTATAGCGCCAACCTCTGGCACTCATACTCAGACTGTGCCACATCAAAACAAAGCCTCCAGCCCAGGCTGGGCCTCAACTGGTCGGACCCCACGGGTCCCAGCTCTAACACTTAGCACTCATGCTTCAGTCGTGCTAAGTCCAAACTATGAGCTGGTTGGACCCCACTGGTCTTAGCACCGACCTCTAGCATTTGCACTTTGGTCGTGCCAAGTCCAAACTATGCGCTGGTCAAACCATACGAGCCCCAGCACCGACCTCTTGCATTCGACCCTAGGAGTCATGCTACGTCCAAACACAGCCCTCCGCTCAGGCTGGGGCCCCCGCTCGACCGACCTTAAGGTCTTAACGCGAGCGAATAGCAATAGGCTCAGGTCGTGATCCCTTCAAAAAGCCTCCCACTCAAGTCATGTTGGGGCCCCGCTAGTCTGAGCACAAGGTCCTAGCGCAGGCAAGCAATACCGGCTCAAGTCGTGTTGCCTTCAGCAAAGCCCTCAGCCCACGTCATGGCCTACACTGACCTGATCTTTAGATTCTCGTGTAAGTGAGCAGTACTCCGCTTAGTTCGGACTGCCTCCTATAGCACTCCCATCGGAACTTGCTACCTACAATAAAAGCCCCAAGCCCAGGATGGTGCCGCAAGTGATCCGACCTTAAGATGCAACACTTGCAAGCAACATTCGACCCGGGTAATGCAAAAGCAAGTAATGCCCATTCTAAGTCCAAAGAAGCCCCCAACCATAGCTGGGGCCCACTACCGTAATTGCAAGCTCCCAGTTCATGTGGCACTTAGCTCTGGCCAGGCCGAGCCTAGCAAGCCCACCACAAGAATGGGAGTCAATCGATCCGACTTTAAAGCTTTGAGCTGAGGCCGCAGTCGATATAATCCAAAGCTGCGGGCTCTCACACTTAACACACAAAGGGACCAACACACTCCACGGTGCACACCTAGCAAGTGGTACGTAGTAACTCCAGTGTTAGTCTTTTGAGCTCGAGATCATGATCAACACAACAAGTTCATCGATTAGCAGACTCAGTCAGAAGATTGAGGTAGAAGTGAAGGAATAAATTTCAAGAGTGAATTTCAAAAAATTCATTTCAAAAAAGGTTCTTCATTCATTCCAAAGAAAGTTTCTTACAATATTCAGCCGCTGCACGCAACATACAAGTATCTCAACAAAAAGAAAAATAAAGAAAATCCACATATTCTTTCATGGAGTGGGCACATCCTCGATGGGGGCCGCTCTGCCTCTAGGAGTTTCCATAGGAGCTTCATCAGTAGCAGCAGCAGCATTGGAGTTCTCTTGCCCCGTCAGGAAGGAGAGCAGGCTATCGTGGGCTCTAAAAAAGCGGTCCTCACATACTGCACCCTGACCTCGAAGGAGAAATCAGCCGAAGCTTCAGCTTTCCTCAGCTCAACACAGTGGGCCCTTGCCGTCCCAGCCGTTTCCCTCCTCAGCCTCCGGAGCTCCTCCTTCAGACACCGGTGTCCCCCTCGGTAGCGAGAACATTGGCGTGAAGGCCTTCGATCACTGGCAGACCTCCAACCTCTGTGCAGGCGGCAACCAGCCCCCGAAGCGGGGGAATCTTCTCAGCGAGAGATTGAGCCTGATCCCTCCAAAGGCGGTGGCTATGGAAGTATCAGATTAGCTCTTCTCCCTAAAGTAGTAAACCAAGGAAGAGGTTAGACTGTAACTAAACAATGAAATTAACAACTGCAACGAGCATACCTGACTCGTGTGCTAGAGGGTCAAAGACAACCCCGTTAATCTCCAACCCAGGAAAACCGGCCTCCTCCCCAGTATCCCCTACCATGTTTGGATATGTTAATGGCCCACGTGTCATCTTTTAAGTAGTTATCTTTTATTTAATTCAAAAGATAATTATGGTTTAATAATTATTATGTGCTAAATTACTATTGATCAATTAGAGAGAGTTTCTAATTACTGCATGTTGTGATGGAACATGTGTATAAAACCATATTTAAAAATTGGTCTTCTCTGTCCATTTTTGAACAGTTTTTTCTCTCCATCAAGAAACAGACAAGAAATCTAAAGGGTGAAGAGAGAGAACCCTGATTTCTTCAAAATTTTCTCTTCTACAATCAACGTCTCTTCCAAGAAATCAATATGAATCACGATATGTCATCTCCTAAATTATATTTTTGTGAAAGTCATCTTGTTCTAAGATCTTGGTATGATGATTATGCGATATTATGATTTGATTACATAAATAAAGAATATCTTATATGTGGTATCAGATAGTGGTGGCAATTTACAGCCCGTTCCGTTAGCCCGACACGGGCCCGGCCTAATAAGATAGTGCCCGAGCTGCCGATTTTGGCCTGAAGTCCTTACCGGGCGTCCCGGTCCCTTATCGTGCTGAACCTGGGCCGAGATATCCGGCCCATTATGCAGCCGGAAAAGATCAAAGAATCAAAACCAGTATCTTGGTAAGCAGTATTGATTCAATATCTGAGAAGCAAACCAGCACACCGTCTCATCAGTCATCAACTGCATGGATGGAAATATCCGAGAAGCCGGCAAATCAGCATACTATGATAAAGAGAGAATAGAATTGCATAGAGATGCCAAGTTCGCATCTTTCCTTTCTTCAAGCCATCAATATCATTTCTAATTTAAACTCAAATTAGAAGATGTGACATCAATCGCAATGCACATCAACTAACCCTGTTCAAGACAAATTCGGTAACTTGAAAAGCATTTAAATATGTGATGGGAGGGTCAAAACGACAGAAAGAAAAAAGTGAAAAAAACTAAACTGCTTTCATTGAGCGAAAAAACTCTCATACTATTCACAAGCCAGGCCTCAAAACCTCACTAGGCATATACAGTTCACAATTTATTTGCAAGAGAGCAGATTTCAATGGTTATTCTGTTGAACAGAACAAAACAAATACTTTAAAATTCAACACATTTTATCTCACAAAGGGGAATATCCACTCAAATGTCACTGATCCATTTAAAACAATCTAGGCATGGTGCTACAGTGTCACACATACAAACTATGGACACATCATAAGAGGAGAGCGATCAGAGGAGGCAACAATGGCATCGCCATGAGGGAAAACTCACATTATAGATTAGATTAGATGAGTTTTTAGCTCACCTTAACGGGCCATCAGGCTGGGCCGAGCAACCTGAATTCTTATCGAGCATTGCCCTGGCCGTCCCTCAATGGCCCAAATTCTTATCGGGCAGTGCCGAACCTGTCCTTTAAGAAACCTTAGCCAGGCTGGCACTGCCTGATAAGACCAGGCCGGCTCGAATTGACACCCCTAGTATCATGGTGATAAAAAGGCCCATCCGGACCGACCCGGGCCGTGCTGGGCCGTGCCAAAGGCCGGACGGGCCCGGGCTGCTACCAAAACCGGGCCAGGACCCTGCCTAGCCCGGCCCAGGTAATTTTTTTTAAAATTAAATAAATTAAAAAATGAGTGAATTTTTTAATATATATAATAAATAAGAAAACATCTAAAAAAATTCATATATATGTTGTAAAAATATAAGTAGCTTAAAATGATATATTAAATGTAACGTGTTAAGTGTTAGAAAAATATATGTAACTTATAAAAATTAGTATCTTATAAATTAATAAGTAACTTATAAATTAATATAGTAAATGTAATATGTTAAGTATTGGAAAAATATAAGTAACTTATAAAATAATTAAGCAACCTACTTAAAAAAATTTAAAAAAATAATAAATAAGGAACAATCTAAAAAATTCATATATATGTTGTAAAATATAAGTAACTTATAAAAAAATTTATATAGTAAATGTAACATGTTAAGTGTTGGAAAGAAAATTATTTAATCCCGAAATTCTCAAAGGTCCTAGGATAAACCTTTAAATTTTATTAATTGAATTTTTTTGAGGGGGGCATACGTTGGCCAGCCTTACCTCGCATACAATGGCCAAAAAAGAAATCTAATACACGTAAGAAAATGATGATACAAGTAAAGAAATCTAGCATCAAGTCTCTTATGAAAGGTCATTTTCATGTTGGGTCCTCGCTTAAGCCTTGAACCAATCCTTCGCACAAACTACTGCTTCGACTATATCTTCCTTCAACCTTGACCTCTTGTTACTAAGAACGCGACTACTTGCATTAAAAGCATACTCCAAAGCAACAGTAGAATGAGTACAGCTAGCAAATCACGAGCAGTGATAGAAAAATTGATAACTAGTTTTATATTGTTCATACCATGACAGAAGATAAAAATGCTCACTATTCAATTCTTCTTCAGTAAAAGGACAAGTATTTGCCAAATACTTAGACAGATCACTAGAAGAACTATCTGTGATTATTGTTCTTTATTTCTTCTTCCCTATAAGCTGGCGGAGCTTACTTGGAGCAAAAGAAGATGCGTGAACAGAAGAAGTGTGTGCAGAACTCCCAAATCGTGTCTCATATAAAGAAAAACGGAACCTTAAGCTACTCTTAAAACTAGCTATCTGTTCTTCTGCATTAATTCTCATGTTTTCGTAATATGTATCCTTAATACGAGGATTAAAAAACCTTAGGTAAAGAGTATAGCAAAGGAACTGGATTCCAGTACTTAATGAGTTTTCTCTTCATTTCTTCAATCATTTTTCTAATGTCAGGATTACTAGGGGTCGCATTATCTCTATGTTTTTCTATAACATCAAAAATCAAAACTACTTGTTCTAAGCCTAAAACTGATGTGTGGTAGTATACTCCAGAAATTTTTTTTGTAGATAAGTAGAAAATTTCAAAAAAAAATGATACAATTCATCTATAATTTTCCACTCAAAATCACTAATGTCATAATCACTGCTATTTGCAAGGTGTGTACTTGCATAATTACTAAGTTGAGTTCTATTGATTTTCATACAACGCATTATTAGATACGTTGAATTCCACCTATGTGGAACACTAAATTTAAAGGCTCTATAGGGCTGCTGGTTACTAAGACAGAGCTGATTGTATTCCCTCTTTCTTTGTGCAGAAGTTGCAATTAATAACATTAGGTTTTTAGCTTTTTCAAGATAAATATCAGCAGTTTTAAGTCCATCTTGAATTGCTAAGTTTAAAACATGACATGCACAATGTTGATGAAAAAGAAACACATCTAAATCAGGGTTTAATTAACGTTTGAAATAAGAAATAGCATTATTGTTATTAGATGCATTATCAAAAGTAAATGTGAAATTTTTTTCAGCTATATCGTAATCACGGCAAATAGAAATCAAATGACTAGCAATAACCCCCACCCATATGCGCATGCTCTAACATTTTAAATCCTATAATTCTTTTCTGAAATAGAAATTCCTGATCTACATAATGGGACGTAAGACATGTAAGAACCACCCCATTTCGTAGGCCATATATCAGAAGTTAAAGCAATTCTAGAGTCTAAATTAATAAAAATTTGATGCATGTTAGCTTTTCCTTCGTGAAAAGCATTCAGACAATATTTTCTAGAGTGTTCCTAGACACTCTTCTAAAAACATTGTTAAGTGCCATTTGGTTGAATCTCTCTAAGTCTGAGCTTTCAACATAGTTTAATGGCAGTTCTTGGCTTAAAACTAATATAGCCATCGTTTTTCTCATAGTTTCAGCAAAATATGATAAAGCAGTTAGAGGTAGATGATGTAGATAAATTTAATGTGGTTTGTCTAGCATTTTTTGCGCGGGATTTCATGTGTCTTAATAAATGGGATGTGCCAGCAGTATGTGCGGCAGCAAAATTAGCTCTACATATATTGCAAAAAGCGCAAACGTATTCGATGCATTCATCTTTTACCATTTGAAGTGTAAAGTTATCGCAAACACTACACTTTGTTGCTTTTTGGGGTTTCTTGTGTAGCAATATGTGCAGCAGGAGAAGAGGTGTGTGCTGGTGAACTAGAGTAAGTGTGTGCAGCATGCGAAAAAGGAGATTGTGTAGTCCCAAATATGACCAGGCGATGATTATTGCTACCTATAAAATCCTAATTTTCTTGTGTTTCTGCGTCTTTCATATTACCAAAGAAAGATAATTCTACTGGATTACGTATTATATAAGCATAATATTCAAGCTCAGCATTGTTATCAAAATTCATATTCAGATTAACATTTTTAGAGCCAGAAGAGCCTGCAATTATTCTAAATTAAAATTTATACTAAAGGAACCTGATTGAAGTTTGATAGAGAGCGCCTGATGAAGACCCGGTATTTGCGAGAGATTTGAGCGTGAACGTAGCTTGAAGAGCCCGGTAGTAGCAAGAGACGATGGAATCGGAGCATGAAGAGCCTGGTAGTAGCAAGAGCTGTGCGATGGATCGAAGAGTGAAGAGCCCGAGTAACAACTTGCGAGTAGTGAGAGAGCGATCGGAGATTGTTGCTAGAACCTTAAGAAACTTGATGATATTGAGAGGGGGAAGAGACGTGTATAGAAAATAAGAGGGGGAGTGGGAGGGGGTTTTTAGGGATTTTTAGGGTTAAAATTTTTTTCCAAAATATTTTTTATTAAAAAATGCCAACATGCATCTTTTTGCCCGTTGGAACCCAGGCCGGCCTGGCCCGGTGGGTCGGGTTACCCGCCCCAGCCCGGCCCCGGTCCCAGGACCAGGCCGGTCAACGGCCCGTTGACCGGCCCCCGGGCCCGGGCCGCCTGGCCTCCGGACCTTTTTGACACCATGACCCCAGTATGAGAGCCTTGTTTTAAGAACTTATAATTTTCCATTGATGTTTATTAGTTTCCTCTTTATTTAAAAGGCTTTAAGTTTATGTTGCAATTGTATTTGTTTTCTCTGATTTCGATTATTATGACCGAGTACGAAGTGGATTTGTCATCCTATAAATTCTATCAGGAATGCATCCTACAATTTTCATATATGTGCTTTGAATCTTTATGCAATTCATGGCTACATATATGCGCTCACTCATCATGAAATTTGCTAAGGTAATAACTTGAATGGATGTTTGTTGTTTAGTGTTTATTTGCATATTGAGATAGGTATGTTGTATTGTGTATGATATAATACAATAATTATGTGAAAACTCATGTTACTTGCTATATGAATCAAGTTGTATTTCATTCAATGAAAAACAATTACTATTACTATTATTTAATTTGGTATCTATGTTCTCAATAATTTGTTAGCCACCAAAGTGGCCAAATTAGAAAGTTTTATTGATGTCAAATTAAATAAAATTCAATTACTCATGATAATGTGATGCTATAAGTGAATGACATAATAGTATATCTATATATTTTTTATCATGTGTATATTGAAATTCATTGATTATAAAATATTTAAATATCACCGAAAGGTTGATTATTTAATTTTATAATCTATGAACATGATTGTGGTTAATTAATATACTTGATTAGATATGTTGAGTATATCCAAAGATAGCAAATATGTCTAATTAGAGTATATATAACTGACGACTATGTGCATTTAAAATTAAGCATCAATTATGTTTATTATTGTACATTGTTGGATCAGTCAAAGAAGAACTTCAATGCAAATTTAATGTTATCTGAATATGTATAATGTGTTGAAGTTGACTCGAAGCATTGATATATGAGTATTGTAATATTTTTTGCAATATATGTTCGTGTTTCTCTTCATTCGCATGCTTCTTCAGTTCACATGTATAATGGGCAAAACTTCTTTGATTGGTGTGAACAGATCCAATTTCACCTCAGTGTTTTGGATCTTGATTTGTCACTTCAATATGAGAAACCTGCAGCTATAACTAATACTAGCAACAATGAAGGTAAAGCTTTACACGATACTTGGGAAAGATCAAACAGATTGAGCCCGATGTTATGCGAATGAGTGTGGCAAACAACATCAAATCTATTCTTACCAAAACTGAAAGTACCAAGGAATTCATGAAATTTGTGGAAGGGCGTTCCCAAACAGCTGATAAGTCTCTTGCTGGGACATTGATGGCTACTTTAACCACCATAAAGTTTGATGGTTCTCGTAGCATGCATGAGCACCATTGAAATGACAAATACAATAGTAAGACTTAAGTCATTGGGGATGAATGTGGATCAAAATTTTCTTGTGTAGTTTATTATAAAATCACTGCCTTCTGAGTATGATCAGTTCCAAATGAATTATAACACCATAAAATACAAATGAAATTTGAATGGACTTCAGGGAATCCTTGTTCAAGGGGAAACGAGGCTTAAGAATCAAGGAACTCATTCTGTTCATCTCGTAACCAATCAAAGAGTTAGAAAGAAAGTCAAAAAAAGTATGAAAAGGGCAAGCAAGAATCACTTAATGAGTCAACTACCCAAATCCAGAAAAATAAACACAACCACCTTAAGTGTCGTTTATGTGGAAAACTTGGACACTTTCGGAGAGACTGCTTGAAACGTAAGACATGGTTCGAAAATAAAGGTCCAGTGCTTTCGTATGTTTCGAATCAAGTTTAGTTGAAGTTCCTCATAATACTTGGTGGCTTGATTTTGGTTGTACCACTCATGTTTCTAAAACGATGTAGGGATTCTTTACGACCCGAATCACAAGGCCAAATGAAAAGATGTTTATATGGAAAATCGAGTCAAATCTTCAGTTGAAGCTATTGGAACTTATCATTAAATTTTAGATACTAGACATCATTTCGATTGTTTCAGACTCTTTATGTACCTTCAGTTTCTCGCAATTTGGTTTCTTTATTTAGACTTGATTCTATTGGATATTCCTTATGATGTGAACCAGTCCTTCAAATTACAAACTAAAGACCTACTTTTAAGTGAAGGCCCAATGACAAAAGGAATGCTAAAAAGAAAACAAGTTGCAATTGGGGCCCAAGTAGAAGTGTAACGACCAGTATTTTTGATTTATACCTTATTCGTTACCCTTCTTGTCGTACACTTTTGGTACCCATTATTTTTTATGAGTATCCGTATTTTCTTTTTTTAAGCTTAGCGTATTTATTTTACGTACTCGTAGTGACTACGTATCCCTTTATGAGTTTTGCCAGTAGTAAATTATTAACTATAATACTTTCATGTCAAAAGTTTAAGTTTCAAATTCAAAATTATTTCCTAATTTGGAGATGAGACTTTTTGCTCTTTTTTCATTAACACCAAATCCTACCCTCTAATTGCTATTAACTCCTTTGTCTCTTTCTATATCAACCTAGTTTAAATCTTTCCTTTCTAATCTCTAAACCCTAATTCCTATGGAGCTAGCCGCCACTTAGTTTTCCCATTTTATTTTTCGCACGCAGGAATCTCCAAGGCTTGTGCACCCTACATTTTGTTTTTTAAAAACATAATATTATTATTTCGAAACTAAACCTAGGGCATTTCTTTTTCCATGCTCACGTGTATAACCCCTAGAATTTGCAATTATATTTTTCTAAACCTAAGCCTAGTATACATCACTTCCTATTTTTAACCTACCCTACTCTATCTCCATCTCTCTTATACCCTATATAGTAACCCTAAGGCTACAATCTCCTCAGCCGCACACAACTATAGAGCTTAGGCCTCTTTCTTTAAAACCCTACCCTACAACTAAACCCTAGCCTAGCCCACCTCTTCCCCTAGAAACCCACGCACACATCAGCCCCCGCCGGCCATTCAACAGCCACACCACCCTCACGACGGCCGAGCCCTGCCGTTCTCCCCTCCCATCTCCACCTGCAGTCCACGCCCAACAACCCACCGCCGGCCTTCACCCCCATCTACTCCGGCCTCTTCTCCCCACACCCACCGGCCAAGATCTCCCCAGGCCGCCGGCCTCTTCACCCGACAGCCCCTCCGGCCTTCAACCTCCATGGCAAGCCCTCCCCTATTCCTCCACCTCCACGCAAAACGCCCAGGCCGTCGCCTTATTTCTCCCATTTGACGCACAGCCGCCCCTTCAACCTCCACGTTCGACCTCCTCCACTCTTACGACAGCCGCGCAAACCCCTACCTGCCATTCTTCCTTTCTCCTCCACGATCTGCACCTCAAACCCAACAACCCCCACACCCCAGGCCGCAAAACACCCTCTCCTCACGACCACCCTCTCCCCCTCTCTTCCCCACGGCCAAATCCAGATCTGCCACCCTTGCTGTCGTGGTCGCTGCCCATCTCAGGCCCCACGCCGCCGTCTCCTTGCAGTCTTGCTGCTGCCCTCCTTGTTACCGCAAGTCACCGTTGCCGCTACTCTCGTTTTGTCGCTTTGTTGCGCTACCCGCAGCCGAGGTGACCCCGACGAGCCTCCTTACTGCGCTACCCGCAGTCGAGGAACCAAAGCCGTAACGCAAACCGTTGCTGCTTCCAGATCCGATGTCAGACTTGTGCGTGTTCGTCGTAATAGGTTGATGTGTAGGATCCTGTCAAAACAAGGACGTTAGGATCGAATAATAAAGGAGAGACTTACGCTTGCGTATGCGGCACCGTAATCTCTGAACTTAGCCATCGGATTCGTCACAACGGTCGGTACTTCGTCACGGAGGATCGAAGCAGCGTTTCACCGCCTAAATCTCTATTTAGAAGAGGATTTTAATGGAAGGGAGAAGAAGAACACAAGTTGCCTTATGCAAACTTATGGCATGGTAAGATTAATGTAAATGCCTTACCCTTTGGTCCTATTTATAGGCTTTAGGGATAGTTATTGTAGGAAATAACTAAATATAAGCTTATTAGCCTATATTAGCACATTTACTTATCCTCTTCTTCATTCACTTATCAAGTGCCTTTATGCACTTATAAAGTGACTTTTTCCACTTATCGAGTGGTCCTTTTCACACGAGAAAAGGTTCCCTTCGTGCACACTTTCGTGCACGCGACATCTGAGGTCCGTATACCCTCATACATCCCCTCATGGGTGTATTCATGTCGTCCATATCCAACATCTCCCACTCACACTTGAGGGGATTGTAAGGAAACATCTTTTCCTATAACTCTTCTGTTTGTTATACCGAGAAATAGGTCGTGTGACCGTCATGCGCATAGAGTCCGTTGTTTGTGCACTTGTTAGAGATACACAACACTCCTCGAGGTGCAAAGTTGAGTATATTAACGCATGCTTTACCCTAGATTATTTCTTCACATTTCTTATACTTTATATTCAACAATTGAATCACATCTGGATTACAATTGGCTGGCCAGCTTTGAATCTTTAAAGTCCAAATGTGAATATAAAATTAATCTTCCTCTTCTTGCGATCCTTTCGATCTTGACTTGACTTGCTTTTCTAACATGCCCCGCCGGACCGAATTGACCATAGTCCATAAGCAACATGCTAAGATTGCAATCACCCAGTCAAATCTAAAGGAACCAATTAGAGTCCATAAGGGTAATGAGTTAAGACCCATGTGGTCTTTGGGTCTCACATAATAGTAAACACAATTACTATTCTAACCCAATGGTCAAAATGCATACGTAGTATGAATACGTATTACAACATCACTCCTTTCCCAGGGAGCGTATGTCTTAATGATGTTGTAAGGATGATGATCAGACACCACAATGTCTGATTTTGAGTCCCTTTTACTACTCAAATAATCTTCTGGACCCACATCCCGCATAAGACAGATAGGATTTAAGAATCCTCTTAGACCTTTTGTAAGCATCCATATGATGCAGATCTTTCATACGACCATTTTGTTTAAGTCATGACTCTAAATCACCTGTCTGACGATTTTGACTTTAAACAGGTCTCATCTTTATTTTATCCGTCTGATATAATAAAGGCGGTTGCTCATGTGAGAGAGCCAACCTCAATCTGTCCGACATACTAGAAAATATAGCTGAGATTTTAAAATGTACACAAACATTTTCTAGAAACTCATATGCAATGTTTTTGAAAAAGAACTTATTCTTTCATTAAATTTGATCTTTTACAGACATGGGAATTTACATTTGTACAACTCAGCTCTTACGCAACCCTTGAGATGATAAGTGTTTGTAAAACACATCTCTGGGGATCGCCTTCGTAAGCGGATCCGCTATCATCTCATGTGTAGATATGTACCTTATGTCTACCTTCTTGGTCTAATCATAGTCTTTTGCAAATTTGTAGCGGATATCAATGTGTTTGGTCTTACAATGAAATTTTGGATCTTTAACATAGGCTATAGATGCTTGACTGTCACTGTGTATTGGAACAACACCTGAGTCACTTGCATCAATTAGCCTGTCTAAGAACTTCCTAAGCCAAACAGCCTCTTGGACTGCCATGCTAAATGCTACAAACTCGGCTTCCATAGTTGAAAGTGCGATGCAGGATTGTTTCTTGCTACTCCAGGATATTGCACCAGATCCGAGTAGAAAAACATATCCTGAGGTCGATCGTCGCTCATCGAGATCACCCGCCCAATCAGCATCAGTGTAGCCTTCGAGCCTCAAGGCATCTCCTTGATAGCATAAAGCATAGTCCGCAGTTCCTTTAAGATACCACATTATCATCTTAACTGCTTTCCAGTGTACTTGCCATGGATTGGATTGGTAACGACTTACCATTCCAACGGCAAAACAGATGTCCGGTCTTGTACACATCATAGCGTACATAAGACTACCAACTGCACTGGAATATGGAACTTTTTCCATAATTTCCTTTTCCTTTTGGTTCTTTGGACACGATTTCAGACATAAATTATCGCATTTGCTTATAGGAGTATCAATGGACTTGCAGTCCTGCATATTAAAACGTTCTAGAACCTTCTTTATATAAGTCTCCTGTGAAAGAGAAAGAAGTTTCTTCGAACGATTACTTGAAATCTTAACTCCAAGGATATATGCGGCTTCTCCCATGTCTTTCATCTCAAAAACTGATGAAAGCCAAGCTTTGATATCCATCACAAAGCCCTTGTCATTTCCGGCTATTAAAATGTCATCTACGTATAGAGACATAATAACATACTTGCTTTTAATCCTCTTGATATATACACAGTTATCTTCATAAAGCATGGAAAAACCATTTGATAAGACAACTTCTTGAAATCGTATATACCATTGCCTCGAGGATTGTTTAAGACCATATATGGACTTACGAAGTTTACAAACCTTATGTTCGTTTCCTTCTTTTACAAACCCTGTTGGTTGTTCCATATAGATCTCCTCGTCCAATTCTCCATTGAGAAAGGCAGTCTTTACATCCATCTGATGTAATTCGAGGTCTAAGCAAGCTACCATAGCCAGAATCAAGTGAATCGAGGCAAAACGCACAACAGGTGAGAAGGTCTCTTCGTAGTCTATCCCTTCCTGTTGCGTAAAACCTTTCGCGACAAGGCGAGCTTTATATCTGTCTATAGAGCCATCAGCCTTATGCTTGATCTTGAGAACCCATTTGTTCCCAATGGCTCTACGTCCTCTGGGTAAGTCAACTAAGTCCCAGACCTGGTTAACTTTCATGGATTCCAACTCCTCCTTCATCGCTTCCATCCATTTGTCTTTTGCAGGGCATGATACGGCCTGTTTGAAAGTAGCAGGCTCGTCATCATCTTGTAGTAAAGTCATAAAGGTTTGCGGAAATTCATCCTCAAATCTTAGAGGAGCCAACCTTGTACGACTACTACGTCGTATTTGAGATTATTCAAGTCCTTGTTGACTCGAATTTAGATCAATTCTAATATCACTCCCACTTGGAATGTCGTTAGAAATGCTCCCACTTGGATCATTATTCCCGTATGGAATAGGATTCGCGTCATTCGTATCATCCATTGGTGAAGTTTGAAACGTATTTTCGTCTTCACCAAGAATTCTCCTACTCGAATGAGGTAATCCTTCTTGATCATTAATCTCAAATAGAGATAAGTCCTGACTTATCTCGCCCTGTCCTGACAAATATTGGAAGATCAAATAAAGAGAAAAGAAAAGAGAAAGTGAGAGAGGAAAAATTATTCAATAAGAAGAGAGTACAAATGAGAGTGAGGAAAAGATGAGAGAGTTGAGTGAAGAAAAAGAGAGTAAACTAAGAGAAAATTCAAACAGAAAAGAAGAGAAAAGAGAAAAAGGATAGAAGAGTTTTCTAATGGAAAAAAGAAGTGAGATTAAGCAAGCCTTGTTTTCTCAACAAACCTCCTAGTACTTGTGTACAAAGAGGCGATGTTGAATACTAACGACTTAACCTCTGCTTTGCCTAGTGTTGTTTTAACTCTTTTGCAGGAATATGAAGATGTCTTTCCTGATGAGATACCACCAGGTTTGTCACCAATTAGAGGCATAGAGCATCAAATTGATCTTATTCCTGCAGCATCTTTGCCTAATCGTCCAACATATCACACTAATCCTGAAGATACTAAGGAGATTCAACGGCAAGTTCAAGAGTTGATGAGCAAGGGATACGTGAGAGAGAGAGCCTCAGTCCTTGTGCAGTTCCGGTATTGCTTGTACCTAAGAAAGATGGTACATGGAGAATGTGCGTTGATTGCAGAGCCATTAACAACATCACGGTAAGATTTCAGCATTCTATTCCTAGGTTAGATGATATGCTAGATGAATTATCTGATTCAACAATCTTCTCAAAAATTGACTTAAAAAGTGGTTATCATCAAATAAGAATGAAAGAAAGAGATGAATGGAAAACGACATTTAAGACTAAACATGGATTGTATAAATGGTTAGTTATGCTTTTTGGGTTAACTAATGCACCTAGCACATTCATGAGATTAATGAGTCATGCCGTCCGTGCCTACATTGGAAAATTTATGGTTGTTTACTTTGATGATATCCTTGTGTATAGCAGAACCTTGGATGAACACGTGGAACACCTTAGACAAATTATAGAGGTTCAAAGAAAGAAGAAATTGTTTGGCCATTTGAAAAAGTGTGATTTTTGCACAGATAAAATTGTTTTTTTGGCTTTGTTGTTAGTAGCACATGTGTTGTAGTGGATGAAGAGAAGATTAAAGCAATCCAAGATTGGCCAACTCCTACAACTGTTGGACAAGTTAGGAGTTATCATGGACTTGCAAGCTTTTACAGAAGGTTTGTGAAGGATTTTAATACACTAGCAGCACCATTAAATGAATTGACATGGAAGGATGTCCGATTCAAATGGGTAGAAGCTCAAGAGAAAGCTTTTCCAAATCCTTAAATAGAAGCTAACTCAAGCACCTTTACTGGCACTTCCTGATTTTGGTAAGACTTTTGAAATTGAATGTGATGCTAATGGGATTGGCATAGAAGGTGTTCTCATGCAAGAAGGTAAACCCATTGCATATTTTAGTGAAAGGCTAAGTGGCCACACTCTTAACTATCCTACATATGATAAAGAATTATATGCATTAGTTAGGGTGTTAGAAACTTGGCAACGATACTTATGGCCTAAGGAGTTTGTCATTCATTCTGATCATGAGGCATTAAAGCATATCAAGAGTCAAAGAAAGCTGAATAGGAGGCATGCTAAGTGGATTGAATTCATTGAATCATTTCCATATGTAATTAAGCACAAGAAAGGTAAAGAAAATGGTGTTGCTGATGCTTTATCACGTAGGTATGTTCTTCTTTCCATGTTAGATGCTAAGATTCTTGGTTTTGAGCTTATTAAAGAATTGTATGCTGATGATGTTGATTTTGGGAAAGCTTTTAGCCACTGCAAATCAGGTATGGATTGGGACAAATTTTATTTGCATGATGGCTTCTTATTTCGAATTGATAAACTTTGCATTCCGAATTGCTCATTGTGTGTGCAATTAATGAAAGAATCACATTTTGGTGATCTCATGGTACATTTTGGCATTGATAAAACTTTAGGCATTCTGAATGAACATTTTTATTGGCCTAGAATGCATAGAGATGTTGCGAAATTTGTGGGAAGATGCATTATATGTCGTAAGACAAAATCTAAAGTAAATCCACATGGATTATACACCCCCTTGCCTATTCCTAGTACCCCCTGGGACGATGTCTCAATGGACTTTGTTGTAGGATTACCTAGGTCCAAAGGAGGACGCGACTCTATTTTTGTTGCGGTAGATAGATTTTCTAAAATGGCACACTTCATTGCATGTCATAAAATTGATGATGCTTCTAACATTGCTAATTTGTTCTTCAGGAAAGTTGTGAGGCTGCATGGAATGCCAAGAACCATTGTGTCAGATCGAGATGCCAAATTCTTAAGCTATTTCTGGATGACTTTGTAGGGGAAAGCTTGGGACAAAATTATTGTTTTCTACTACTTGCCAGCCACAAACCGATGGACAAATTGAAGTTGTGAATAGGACACTAACCTCTTTGTTAAGAACAATCATCAAGCAGAACTTGAAGACATGGAAGGAGTGTCTGCCACATGTGGAGTTTGCTTATAATAAGGATATTCATTCCACTACTAAGTTCTCACCCTTTGAAATTGTTTATGGATTTAATCCTATTGCACCTATTGACTTGATTCCTCTACCTTTACAGGAAAGAGCTAATATGGATGGAAAGAATCATGTTGGATTTGTCAAACAGATCCATGAAAAAGGACATCAGAATATCAAAAGAATAACTCAAAAGTACACAGATCGTGCTAACAAAGGAAGAAAGCGGGTGATTTATGACCCTGGAGATTTGGTGTGGCTACATCTAAGGAAAGAAAGGTTTCCTGATAAAAGGAAGTCCAAACTCGTGCCTAAAGGAGATGGACCTTTTCAAGTCATTGAGAGAATTAATGATAATGCTTACAAGCTTCAACTACCAGGTGAGTATGGCGTGAGTGCTACTTTTAATGTTTCTGACCTCTCTCTTTATTTTGGTGCAAATATTGAAGAGTCGATGACGACTCCTTTTCAAGAGGGGGAGGATGATGTGAACCCAAACTGAAGACCAAATTTTAAGTGAATGCCCAATGACAAGAGGAAGGCTAAAAAGAATGCAAGAAGCAATTGGGGACCAAGTAGAAGCATTGCTGGTCCAAGAAAGTTGTGCTAAAAAGAAGCAAATGCGGCCTTAATCCTGCTAATCCAAGCCTAAGAAAATTAAGGCCCAAAGTACAAATAATAATTCTGAATTATTTGGAAATATGAAGAGTCATGTGCAATCAATACTTCAAAATTCATGGGGGAATATCAAGAGTCATGGAGAAGATCAAGAGCCATATGATATAAATCTGAATTCATGGGGAGATGAAGAGCCATACCATTCAATATGAATTCATGGGGAGATGAAGAGCCATGCCATTAATTCTGAATTCATGGGGCAATAAAGAGCCATTAGTTCTCATTAATTAGTGAGTCTTTTAAGTTTCCAATCTCTACCTATAAATAGAGCATGTAATCCTTTGTAACAAGCATCAATTAATCAGATTATCATTTCAGAATTTGAGTGTTTTCTCATATTGTGTGAGTTCAATCTTCGTTAGCCCTTGTGAAACTTTGCCTTGTCAATCTTCCATATATGATTGGTGATCCAAATTCGCAAAAGCCCCCAATTCGTGCTTCAACCCAAGTGCGTTGCTGTGAGGATTGGTTAAACTCGTATTCGTGGTTGGGCAAGCAGTCTAAGTAACAGGTCACATTCTTATAACGTTGGTTGGCTATTTGCATTTGTCAGGTCAGTGAACCATTTTTATTTAGAGCTTATAACTCCCGTTTTCCTTTCTATAAGTCTGGAGTGTGTGCTCATATTCTTCTTTTAAGTTTGTTTCGAGTTCCTTGAATTACTTACGACGTGAAGAACGGGCCACCTCCCTGGTTTCACATCACCTTAAAATTTGGAAATGGATGTTTCATGTTGTTTAAACAAAATCTTTTGATTGGTTCCGATACTTTGAATGATGGTTTATACAAATTTATACTTGATAATCTTTTTGCTGAGACTCTTTTAACCTCACATCATAATGTTGGTACCAAACGTGGCTTCGTGGATGAAAGTTCAGCTTACTTGTGGCATAAACATTTGCATCACATATCCAAAGAAAAAAAATACAAAGATGGGTAAAGAATGAAATCCTTCATAATTTAGATGTTGTCGATCTTGGTATTTGTGTGGATTGGTGTAAAGGAAAAAATACAAAACATATAATTAAGAAAGCAGCCACAAGAAGCACACAGCTCCGTGAAATTATACACACTGATATATGTGGGCCTTTTGACGTTCCATCATTCGGTGGAGAAAAGTATTTTATCATATTTATTGATGATATTTCACGTTATGGCTATGCCTATTTGTTGCATGAAAAATCTCAATCAGTAGACTCCTTAAATTTGTTTATTATTGAATAGACAGAAAGGTACAAATTGTTAGATTTGAAAATTGTCAAAAAGGTGAAAAGCGTGGTATATGTGCTTAATACACAATCCTAGGTACATCACAACAGAATGGTGTTGCATAAAGGCGTAATCATACTTTAATTGACATGGTTAGGAGTATGTTGAGTTACTCTTCTTTACAATTATCATTGTGTATGCATACTTTGAAAACCGCCATGTATTGCTTAAACAGGGTTCCTAGTTTTGCTGTTGGAATGCTGGGCAAATATTAAAGTATATTTCGTGATAGATCACAATGATTGTTGGATTATCTCAGAAAGCATAAACTAATAAAGTTTTAGAGAGATTCGAGATGGACAGATGCTCTGCAAGTGTTGTTCCAATTCAGAAAGGAGATAAATTGAGCCGTATGCAATAACCAAAGAATGAATTGGAACACAAACAAATAGGACAAATTCCTCAAGCATCTGTTGTTGGGAGCTTAATGTACGCCCAAACTTGTACCAGGCTAGAAATCAATTTTACTGTTGGAATGTTGTGCAAATATCATAGCAATCCAAGATTGGATTATTGGAAAGATGCAAAGAAAGTACTGAGATACTTGCAAGGGGCAAAAGATCAAATGCTCACTTATAGGAGATCCAATCATCTTAAGGTGATAGGAGATTCAGATTCAGATTTTGTTGGATGTGTGGATACCGGAAAATCCACATTTGGGTATTTGTTTCTTTTAGCTGGTGGAGCAGTCTCGTGGAAAAGTGCGAAGCAGTCTGTCATTGCTGCATCAACTATGGAGGCTGAGTTTGTGGGAAGCTTTGAGGCCACTATTCATGGATTTTAGCTGTAGAATTTTATTTCAGGACTTGGAATTGTCGACAATATTGCCCAAACGTTGAAAATTTACTGTGATAATGCTGCATTAGTCTTCTTTTCTAGGAATGACAAGTATTCAAAGGGTGCTAGACATATGGAATTGAAATATTTTTTCGTTAAAGAAGTTTAGAAACAAAGAGTGTCAATCGAACACATTAGCACCAATCTTATTGTTGTGGATTTGTTAATAAAAGGGTTGCCACCAAAGACATTTAATCAACATGTTGAAAGAATGGGCATTATTGAAAACCATTGTTGGCATTATGTTAAAGTTATTATTCCTTATGTATTTGACACTCTGAGCTCATTTGAATATTGTTTCTGATACATTTATGCATCCCATTTCATTATGCTAGTATATATACATGAAAGAATTATGTTGGTGTTAACCCTAAAAGGCACTAGATTCGATGCATTATATAATATCGTCTCAGAATTTTTTTTTTGCTTTTGAAATATGTGGGTGATTTTTAGAATTAGAGGTATTTCAAAAGCCTCTCTCCATCTATTTGATATTTAAATTTTGAATTCAATTTTTGAATTAATTTTTCAGTTACAATGTTCTAATGATGAGAAGAATAAAAACTGAAAATGCTTTTATTATCATTCATGATTTGAATTAATTCCCTAATTTTTAATTATTTATTTGATTGCAAATCTTATGAGTTGCATGTGTGTAACATTATAAATAGAGGCTTCTCCATTTCGTGACACACCAAAAGCTTATCATCTCTCTAAAAATTTCCAGTAAATTTCTAGTTTGTTGTTCTTAAGAGCTGGAGGTGTTCTAACAACTCCGAAAAACTTGTTGAATCCTAAGAGGATAGCCGTACCAAGAGAGGGATAGAATTATCCTTTTGAATAGTGCTTGCACGCCTCAAGTTATCAGTATATTGGTCAAATTCTCCTATATTTTCACAATAGTTTCACCGAGACTTCCTGATTTGAAATCAAATTTTCCAGCGCAAATATCGAAGGTTGATTCATCCACCCTTTATAGAAGATACAAAAGGCATAAACTCTTTTCGTAAACCACAAATAAGATACTGACGCTGATGATTCTCACTTACTGGCTCTTCTGTATCCAGTTCTGAAATTTTAGCACAAAGATTCTGGACTTTCAAGAAATATTCTTCATTTAAAGAATCACGTTGAGTTGAAGCAGCTAGTTCATTTCATCAGCAAAGACAAGATCCCACAAATCTTGCCCTGGTAGGTAAGCGGCCATGCATAACTTCCCATGATTATAATTGTTATCAACTAGCTTTTCTACAGAAACATTAGACGAAGCACATCCACTATGCATCTTGCTTGAGTAATAATGTCAAACACCTAAAAAAAACCAGCTCTGATACCAAAACACAAATTTAAGAAAGAAATATGACCTAGATGCAAGGAATACACACTCGAGAAGCAGAATATTATTACTCAATCAAGAAATTCAAAAGAAATAAAACTGAAGTGCTATATACAAAATGCTGGTTTAGACGTCTATTTTTATTTTAAAAAACTACCTAAAAACTCAACCAATTTCACTAGAAGCTCCTAATTTATTTCCACAAATAAAGGACCATATCTACTAACAGACTCCTAATAAAATGAAACAAACTTAGACTTGTTCAAACACAGCAGTAAGTTGCACTAATTTGTTATATAGATGACCCATCAAGTATGCTCAACGATAATGCACACAACCCAAAAAGGGCTATGGTATCTACTACGAACTATATGTACATCCTCTCTCATCACCGAATGCACTATTTATATCATAAAAAGGGGCATTAGATAGTGCATCTCCAGATCAATTAGTGACTTCTTACTAAGATGAACTTAGTTCATGAGATCCTTAATCATATAGGTTATGTTACTATCATTCTCAACCCTTTGTTGTAGGCAAGAGTCACATTCCCCTCGATGTACTCTCCATTAATTTCCTATTTAGTGGTTTTATTATATAGACGGCTAAATTCATCTCCGATCTCACATAACAATGGATATTATCCCATTATCTAGCAGATGCCGAAGTGCCTTACGCACATATGCATATTCTTTCTATTAATTATTTTATTTTTAGCTTTTGTGATTGTGGCTTAACTATCACAATGGATACACACAAACAATATCGATTTTTCCTAAATAAGATCTACAAGAAGATTCTTAAATCATTCGGCTTCACTACATGACCTTTCTAGGGCAATGAACTCATACTCCATTAGGGTGGCAATTTTTGGCCCGGTACGATAGCACGGCACGGACCCCGCACGGTAAGATCGTGACTGGGCCGGTAATTTTGGCCCGAAATCCTTATCAGGCCGGCCCGCCCGAATTATTTTCTTGCCGGGCCAAAGGCCAAGCTATTCGGCCCATTGGACGACATGACACGGTATGAAATTCTTTTGAGTTTGCTTGACCGACCCACTTCAATAATTCAATTCGTACTCTGGATGAATCTCTTACCAGTTCAATGATCAGATGTTACTTGATGATGTGCACCGGACGATGGTTTGTTCTACTGACCATGCAGACAAAGCCGGAGATAATCATGATTTATGATGATGGACTGATAGAGTGTAGACAACAGCTATCCAACATGACTCCACATTTTTGTTTTTCATGTCGATATTGGAGTGTACTTACTCTATAAAATAACCAGACCAAACATGAATTTTGAAGAGGGATATCAATCTTTCACGAACATAATTCTTTCAACCATATCGGGCCGGGCCGGGCGGCCTGAATTTTTATCGGGCTGTGCCCAGGCCGCACTGAAATGGCCCGAAGTCTTATCGGGCCGGGACGGTCCTTGAAGAAAATCGATTTGGGCCGTCCCGGCCCGATAAGACCGGACCGGCCCGAATTTCCATCCATATACTCCAAAGCAGACTGAGCAAGACATTTTTGCTTGGATGACTTCCAAGACACTACATCTTTACCAAGTATAAAAACATAACCACTTATATAGATTTTAGCTCATCTGAATCAGAAATCTAGTTTGCATTAATAAATTCTCCAAATACTGATTGTGCATTACTAGTGTGAAATGAATAATATGTGTGTGCCAATCTATCATTGTTCATTTCATAAAAAGATGTGCTCAAAGAAATTGGTATTTTTAGCTTCAACCATAGTGTTAGGTTTCATAAAAATGTTGCTCATTTTTAACAACAACAAAACTATATGAGGCACTATTTTGAGTATATCAATAAACATACAATCAAATATTTTTGAACCTAATTTTCTCTTTTTAGTTTCTGGCAATAAAACCTTGGGTAGGCATCCTCACACTTTAAAATAATTAAAGTTTGAAGAGTGACATACCTAAAGTTCATAATGTGTCTTACCTATTTTCTTATATGAAATTTTGTTTTGAATGTGACATGCAAAAAGGATTGCTTCTTCCATAAGTTCAATGGTACATCCGAACTTTTTAGTATATCGTTCATCTCTTTCATAGTTCTATTTCTCCTTTCCGCTATACCATTAGATTCACGAGAAGTAAGAGGTGTTGTTTCATTAATTATTCCATACAACTCATAATAATTGTTAGATGGTGCTCATTTATCCAATATAAGTCTTTATTTTCGTATTTAGTTAACTTTTCAATTTTGTTTTCTACTTCACAAACATTTTAAACACTTCATCTTTATATTTAACAAAATATAAATTTCAAGGTATCTAGAATAGTCATCTACAAAGGTGATATAAAATCATTTATCACCTCTGTTACGGTGTTTTTCAAGTCACCAAGATCGCTAAGGATGAGAGCAAGCAATTTTCTCTCTCTTTAAACCGATTTACATGATTTGTTTATGGCTTTAGACTCAACACAAACTTCACATTTATCATGATTTGAAGAAATAGAATCATGCAATAAACCAATTTCTTTCATTTTTTAAATGTAAGAAATGGTCACATGTCCTAATCTATAATGTCGTGTATCAAAAGAATAAATCAAGTAAGCATAAGACAAAGAAGAATTTCCATTCATAATTTCAAATATATTCACGACAAAGAGACATTGGTTCCAATAACCCTTCCTTACAAATTGTCCAAGTTTGACATTATAATCTTGTCTGATTTAAAATAACCATAACCATATTTCAAGAAGAGAGACTAACAAGATTGTAACGGATATCTGAAACATGAAGCACCTCAATAAGTGACAAAGTCTCTCCTGAAGTCAATTTGAGTACTTTTTCTTTTCCAACAATAGGTGAGGATCTTAAGTCTCCTATATACACATTCTCCTCACCATTGTTGATAGGAAAACAAAAGGTAAAAGCTCCCCTATCAGCGTACATATACCGAGTAACCCCGGAATCAATCATCTAATCCTTTGCATGTACAACCATGTAAACTTCTAAGATCACTGTAGCGATAATATCTCCTCTTATCACGCTCGCATTTGGTTTTAGAGTATCACTCCGACATTGAGCAAGATGGTGTATGTGCTTTTTGCATATAAAGCACAGTCCCATCTTCTTGAAAGTAAAATTATGGTTCTTTTGAAATTTAAATTAAGCTTATGGTTAGGTCTTTATAGTTAGGTCTTTTGCTTTTTGAAGTGCATCTTATGTTATGAGTCATGACAGGGATACAAAAGAATTGCTCTCTACTAGATTAGCCTTGAAAAATATTTCCTTAACTATGATGAATTTTCTCTCTCCATTCTTTTCCTCAATCTAATGTGGATGATGACATCTTCAAAAGACATTTATTTCCTTTTATATTCAAGGTTGTTCTTATATTCTTTCAGAGACTCGGGTAACTTTTCAATCAAGGCTCCAGTTACAAAAGATTCAGGTAGAGATATATTTCATTTTGAGGTCATCTATAAGAACATAATAGTCTTTGAGATGACACTTTTATCTTTGGTCATAACAAAGTAAAAAGGTCACATATGGCAAATTTTTATGTGACATTATCTTCCAAGATTTATTTCTTCTTGAGGTTATCCATATTTCAAAAGCTACTTTGAATGGATAGTAGATATCAAAGAGTTCATATACAGTATGTTAAGAATGATGTGTCTATAAATCTTATTATCCATCTCCTAGTTTTGTTAATTCTTTATTTTTATCTTCTTCAAGTTTAGGATCGTGAGAGCAATAACATAACCAGTGACATTAAGTATGCTAAAAAAACTCTCTCCAGCCATCTCTTTACAAAACTACCACTAAAGGGTTTAATCTTAAAGAGATCAGGAATGGATTTATAGCCGTTACTATATCGCCATCCATAATATACATTTAAGATTGGTAGAAAATAATCGAACAGAGTAGGATGGAGCTACAATAATTTAAGATGAAAATTTACCGTAGTCAAGATGTGTGTTAGGCACCATCTTTAAAGGTAGGTTTTCACCCTCGGAGACAAAGCTCCGTGCAAAGCAGTATCAATAGATTACCTTTCATGATACGACCTCTAATTCTGTAAGCATGCACTCGTAAGTCCAAAATTCCAATGAGCAATAGTGTTAATTCATTCTCACGGGAAGAGAACAAAGAAGTAGAGCAGAAAGAAAAATAGCTTGTATAGGATAATGCTCAGTCTTTTTTCACTCTGGTTTACACCATTCTCTTTTTAATGATATGAAACCAAACCGTTTTGAATTATTCAATTGTGTAATTTTTAGGAAGATCGAAAGGTAACTCGAGTATACCAAAGGTCTGCTAGGAATCAAAGAGATCTCTAACATGAAAACCAGTCAAGATATCAAGATATCTGATAGGAGGTCAAGTTACACTATGGATTAATGGGCTCTTATCTTGTAAGCAGTAGGTCTGGTACCAAAAAAAATGATAACCAGATCAAAACAAAAACTGTAAAGAGATGCCAAGTAAGGCCCAATTTTGCGCATACTTGTGAGGCACAAATATGAGATTTTGCATCCCCCCCCCTGCGTGCATGCGTATCTCATGCATGGACAACTAGTTAATGGGTTTCTGAATGGACCATCCTGATTTATATATGGCAACTTTATCATAAAAAAGTTACAAATGGCAAATTTTTAGGGGCCATTATATTCTAGGATATATCTCTTTTAGAGGTTATACAGAAGCTACTTTGTATGGATAGTAGATATCAAAGAGTTCATTAGATAGTACGGTCACAACATTGGGTTGGCTCGGAATTAATTATTAGTCTGAGTGGACCAAGGGCCTAAGGGCCGAGGGGGGTCAATCGCTTCGCCCCAACTACCCAAAAACCCACACGTAAGGCAAAGGCTCGCTCCATTTAAATCGCCATCGGGTCGACCATCAGGATCCGTAATAGCTCCGAGCGTGGTGCCCTCCATCAATGGGGACATTCATGTTTAATCATTGGGCCCTCCATCAAAGGCAGGAGCTCAAGTCAAACGTAATCAAGTGCATTCAATGCTTGGGCGCCACGGGAGAACACACCAAAGGGAGCCATCGCCTATAAATGGCTCCTCTAACGAGGGACGAGACAAATCTCTGAGATCTGATACTCATGTATTCCTATACACTCAATCTGCTCCATCAAACAAATATTTTCCTCCAAATAGCTCGGCCTGCGAACTAGTGAATGACCCTCTAATAGGTCGGACTCAATTCCACCGAGCATCTCTTAGTCACGTACTAACTTAAGCATCAGATTGGATTTGGTTGGAACCCAGATCAGATCCCTTGGCGAGCTTCATGTGTTGCAGATCGTTGGGGGAAATGGCTCGGATGAGGCTCGGCCTGGAATCCATAGCTCGGCCCGAAGACCTCTCTTCTTCCAGTTAGCTCGGCCAGCACCCCAAAGGTTAGCCACATCCTCCGTATCAGCGACATCCTTCGGGCCACCTATCAGCAACATCCGCTGTTTAAAAACACCCTAAAACATCTGATGCTATATGTGAAAATCGAGTCAACACCAACGTCATCATCAACACCAATAATTACTTAACCCACTATCAGAGGACCTGAGAGGTCCATCACTGCACCACCCGTCATCAGGGTCGTCGACAGATTTTTGGTGGACTCTCATTGGGTGAGCAACCCCCAGCCCGGAGGTCATATGCTTGGAAGGTGATGACTATAAGCATAGTAGTCCAAAGGAGGCCCAGAAATGCCACTCCACATATCTGTTTCTCAGATGAAGATCTGTAATGGGTCGAATTACCGCATGACGACAATGTGATCATCAGTGTCGTCATCAGTCCAGCCGAAATATGACGGCTACTCGTCGACACGAGTAGCTCGTTTGACATCCTGTTCATATCGACATTGGAGAAAATGGGACTGTGCATAGATGACCTAGAGACGTGCTCCGGTCTGAGAATGGGATTCACGAGACATGTCGCCCCGATTGCTGGGATGATTAGCATACCAGTAACTCTCGGAGAGCACCCTCGGTCCGTCACTCTTATAACAAAGTTCATCGTGGTGAAGATCAGTTCGGCTTACAACTGGAGCATTAGTTGACCGCTTCTCAATTCGGTCGGGGTTATGGCCTTCACTATCCATCAAATGGTTAAATTCCAAACCCCTCAAGGGGTTGGAAGGGTGAAGAGCAACCAGGCGCAATCAAGATCCAACTATCTTATCTCCACGGGACGCAAGGGGTCGGGTAGCCCTACCCATGGTCTTCTCAACAACAGAGGGGGCATTGCCAACCAATGGCCTGCTCCGGTCGAGGAACCAAAGTTTGTCCCCATCTCGGATAAGGAGGGTAAGACCGTATCCATCGGGTCGGGGCTTGATTCCGTCCTGAAAGAGAAGCTGATCAAATGTTTGAAGGACAACGTGGATGTCTTCGTCTGGTCGCCAGATGACATGCCATGCGTGGACCCTCAGGTGATCACCCACAAACTGCATATAGATCCAAACTTCAATCAGATCAAACAATAGAGGAGCATGTGCGACAAGAAGATGATGTCGGCAGTGGAAGAGGTGGATCGCTTATTGGCGGCCGGATATATCAGAAAAGTCTAGGATTGATCACCTCGTGGATAATGCCTCGGGGTACGAGCTACTTAGCTTTATTGATGCTTACTCTGGATATAATCAGATCCAAATGGCTCCTGATGACAAAGAAAAGACATCGTTCGTCACCGATCGAGGGACTTTCTTTTACAAGAAGATGCCCTTTGATCTAAAGAATGCTAGGATGACCTATCAGATGATGGTCAATAAAGTCTTCAATTCTCAGATCGGAAGGAACCTGGAAGTATATTTGGATGACATGCTTGTCAAGTCCAAGAGCTCGGTGGATCATAAAGCCGATCTCAGGTAGACCTCCGAGAGAATTAGAAGGTATAATATCCGACTCAAGCTACCAAGTGCACGATTGGCGTCTGATCTGGGAAATTTTTGGGCTTTATGATCACAAATCGTGACATTAAAGCCAACCCGGACAAGATCGAGACATTGGTTAACATTAAGGAGTCGACAACCATCAAGTATTTGCAGCGGCTAAATAGCTGGATCACTGTCCACGGGTACCTTTTGTCCAAATCAGCAGAGATGTCCCTCCCGTTCTTCAGAGTACCGAGGAAGTCTCACGTTCTTCAGAGTGCTAAGGAAGGCCCTTGCCAAACCTGCAAACAATAGGAAAGCTGTGGAGTGGGACGAATGATGCGCTCAGGCCTTCGCCGGACTAAAAGACTACCTCCGCAGATCCACGCTCCAAATGAAGCCTAAAGAAGGATAGTTACTAAGAAAATATCCGGCTGCCACCCAATAGGCAATAATCTCGGTGCTGGTCAAGGAGGAGGCGGGAATGCAACGGCTCGTCTATTATACAAGCCGGATCCTTCGAGAAGTGGTAGTACGGTATAGCCCGATAGAGAAATTAGCCTACTCCCTCGTCATTGCGGCCTGGTGGCTCCGATCCTACTTTCAGGTCCACACCATCCTAGTCTGAACCGATTCTCAGCTCGAACGAAACCTCAAAAGACTGGATCGGTCGGGAAGAATGTTGAACTGGTGGGAGGTCAAGTTGAGCGAGTTCAACATTCAATACAAGCCAAGGACAACCATCAAAATACAGGCTTTAGCAGACTTCATTACCGAATGCACGATGGATGACCCACTCCCATAAGGGAGACGTTCGGTATCAACTCTTCCCCTGACCCTTTTTATAACTAACAATATATTTGACGTCCATCTAGAGAAAGATGAGGCGTGGGTCATCTACGTAGATGGGTCATCAACCAAATCGGTCAGCGGAATCGTAATTGTCATCCGGGCTCCTGATAGGACCACAGTAGAGTACGCACTTCGGTTCGACTTCCTGGATACCAACAGTATGGCAGGGTATGAGGCCGTCATTAATGGATTTGAGATTGTCACGTACGTTAGGGGCAAACACAGTTCGTCTCCTCGATGACTCCATGCTCATCATCAATCAACTACAAGGATAGTACGAAGCCCGGGAGAAGATGATGAACTGATACTTACAAATAGCCAAGTCTGACCTATCCAAGTTCGGGCATATCGAGGTCTTTCATATGCCTAGATCTGTGAACACCCGGACAGATGCCCTTTCCAAATTAGCGTCATCCTCGACCTAAGAGCTAGGTCGTGCCGTCTACGTCGAAAGCCTCCGAAGCCCCAGCATAGCCGAAGAAGAGCTGATGAGTAAATCAAGGGCCAACTTAGATGGATCCTATTGTCAAGTTCTTCACCATAGCAAAGTTCCAATGGATCTGGTGGAAGCACAGAAACTAGAGAGAAAAGCCCTCAGATATATACTCCATGATGGATCGCTATATAGAAGACGATGGACCAAGTTCGACGTCCTCCCCTACCTCAAATGTCTCGGTCCACAAGAGGAAGACTACGCCATACAAGAGATACATGAAGGCCTGTGTAAAAACCAGCATCGAGGAAAGACGATCACGTTGAAGGCCTTGAGGCAAGGGTACTACGGGCCGACCATGGTCAACGATGAATTGAGCATGTTCATAAATTCCCGGAGTGCTAGAAGTTCGCAAAACTTAGCTCGGCACCACATACCGAGCTAATACCTATAATCAGCCTCGTGCCTTTCACCAAGTGGGAATTGGATATCCTCGGACCATTCATTCCAGTAAGCAGACAAAGAAAATTCTTGATCTTAACAGTGGATTACTTCACAAAGTGGATGGAGCCCGAGCCTTTCGCTAACATTACTTGAAATAACGTCAAGATTATATGTCGTTTCAGCATCCCTTGATCTATCGTCACCGATAACGGACCACAGTTTAATTGCACATGATTCAAGGAGTTCTATTCAGGATGGAAGATTAAACTGTTTTTTTGCTTATATGGCTCATCCACAAACTAACGGGTTAGCAGAAGCTATCAACAAATGCATCTTAGAGCCACTATGCAAAAAAGTCTAGGACGCATGTGCTGCATGGCCAGAGGAGCTCCCTGAGATACTCTGGTCCTATAGGACGACCTACAAGGAAGACACGGGAGACACCGGTCATGCTCACTTTTTGGGCTGAGGCGGTTGTCCCAATTGAGGTAGGCGAAGAATCGTTGTGCATCAAGCACTTCAATGAAGAGAAGAATTCAAAGGGCCTCAGGCTAAATCTAGAGCTCATGGACAATGTACATGGCGAGCACTTGCAGCCATTATTTGACAGAAACACCAGGTAGTTCGGTACTACAAGGAAAAAGGAAGGAGCTATCGTCTAGGAAACCTAGTCCCGAGGAAGGCAATCTTCTCCCCAGAGATCACGCACCAGGGGAGGCTCGCCGCCAAGTGCGAGGGACCCTACAAAATCATCGAAGTTTAGACCCGCGACGTACAAACTCTCGACGATGGATGGAAAGGAGCCTACACATCCTTAGAATGTGGAACATCTGCGAAAGTATTACCAATGACGGACAAAAAAATCGTGCAAACTCATGTATAAGATTTCGAATTTTGGTCTCCTTACCCTCAAATGTATTCCAAAAACATTCTAATGGGAAGGACATTTTTGATTTTTCCCTTCAATATTTCCTTTAAAAGTGTGCATGTCCACTTTCATCCCAAAAGCAGATCGGCCAACCTACTTTCGACCAATTGTTAGTCGAGGGGCACTCCCCTCGCAGCCGACTAAAGACTTAATCAACCGTAAGGCTGAGGCCACTCCCCAATGGGCCGACCAACTAGTCCACAGTAAGGATGGGGACCACTCTTTCAGCAGGTCGACCTACTAGTTTGCCGTAAGACTGGGCGACATTCCTCAGTAGGCCAACCTACTTTCCATCAGTCATTAGTCGAATGGCAACTCCTCTCACAGCTAATCAAAGACTTAAGCTTGTCATAATGCTGGAGACCACCCCCCTAACATGCCGATCAACTAGTCCAACGTAAGGATGTTGGACACTCTCCCAATGGGCTAACCAACCGGTGTCATAAGGTTGGGGCCACTTCCTCAGCGGGCCGACCGACTAGTCTGCTGTAAGGCTAGGGGCAACTCCCCAAACAGGCCAACCGACCAGTTTGTCTTGAGGCTGGAGTCCACTCCCCAACGGGCCAACCAACCGGTGCTGACATGATAAACACAATTTCACATGCCTGGTGCTTCCTACTTTCCAAGGAGAACCCGAACCGTAGAGGGAGGTCAAGATGGCACTCGATTTTCAGCTCGGTTTTCAGCTTGACTCTCCACCCTACTACAATTCAATTCAAAACACATTTCAATAATGGTCATGCCCATTCCAAAAAGTGCCAACAATGAGTATATGGTACAATCTAAGGCAGCGCCACGGGGGCCAAAGCTTCAGGATGGACCTCTCCTGCAACTCCTGACTCGGCATATGTGGTACTCTCTGCAGCAAGGAGCTCGATGTCCTCATCTTCATCAAGGACGATCTCGAGCTGCTTGAAGATGACCGCTGATTTAGGGAACTTACGTTCGATCTCTCGTCGGCAATGGAGAAGACTAGCTTTGAGTAACTGGGACATTCGAGGATCGAGAAAATCCACGAAGTACTTTTCCACGGCCTCCTACGCGATCATGTCCGAATCTACCCTCTCCAACCCACTGATCTGGGCTTGGAGAACGGTGATATGGTCACGAAGGTTAGCCATCTCCATCTCGCTCCTTAACGCTTTGGTCAACCGGGCTTGGAGATCAGCCGCATTCCCTTTGATATCATCAATCATTCCTCAGCTCCCTTCCGGAGATTTGCTTCAGACTCCGCACCCTCTTCGACGAGCAACCGGACGAATTTTTCCACGACCAGTGCCATCTCAAGCTTTTCTTCATGAGAAGATAGCTCGGCGATTCTGAGCTCTATCAATCTCAATTGGATAACATTAACCTATACCTGCTTCCGAACGAAGTTTGCCTCAACAGTGACGATGGTCGCTGCCCGACACCGCAACCCACCTCCAATGAAGACATCTACATCAAGAGGATATTAAGGGCTGACCATGATCTCTATGACTAAAATGAAATAAAGAGAGTGACACGAGCTCTCACTTGTTGACCGCGACACACCACGAAGTTGACCAACCTCTCATCTTCCACCATTTACAAGACGAAGCGGTCCTACGGCAAATAGGAGTTCTCAGTCAGCCAAGCTGTAACCCCACATTCCGAAAAGGTGAACTCTTTAAGCCCCACCTGATGTAGGAACGAAGATATCGTTCTCGAAGCGAGGGAGGTCGGCCTCTATCGACTTGAACATTCCCATGTCTTGCTCATAATCACAAGGTATCGGGTTTGACCTATGAGGAAAGAAGCGTCCCCATGGCCGGGGGCGTCCACTAGAATTCGGATGTTGCAGCCTGGTGGAGCATTGATGGCTAGTCTCGCGTTTCTTCTTCTTCTCTTCCATGTCGGGCTTAACCGGGAATCGGTCCCTTTTCTTCTCTGAACCGCTCGCGACCACCGACAAACCCCTGGCAACCTTGGCCGAGCCTCTCATGGCCTTGTCGGGGCTTATGGCAGCCGAAACCAAGCTAGACACATTCAGTCGAACGGACAGAGCCGCCCTAAGTTTCTTTGACCCAAGCCTAAGGAGGGCGGTCGCCATGGGCTTCGACGACTGACGCTGTCCAGCCGCATCTGCAAAAAGCAAGGAAAATTAAGGAGAGCACAAACGAGTACAAGGTCCGAGGGTGGCCTTAACTTCGGTCCACACGATCTTCCTTAGATTTTCGTCTGACAGAAGGAATGCAATGGACCGCTCGGAGTTTGGTGTTGACAAAAATCTGCTGGCTGCACCGATTTCGATATCAGTGAGGCTCTTTTCCTCTAAAATCACTGAACCTGGGCGCCCCCAATGAGTAAGAAAGTTCACCTTCTCGGGAAAATTACAAACTCTTAGTTCTCTTTCCAATCTTTGACAAAGCTCGGAAGCACCAACACAAGGTTAATTTTCATCATGGCAGTTAAGTAGGACCACACGCCGAACTTGTGGATGCTCAATTGGAAGAAGTGACAAAAAAGCGGCAAGGTCAGGTCTATTACATTAAGCACAACAACGTGAAGTCAACTAAGACCTCAACAGAATTGGGAGTGAGCTGGCAGAAGGAAAGTTCTAGAATGGCGAGGACATGGAGGATGAACGGGTGAAGGGGGGAACGGAGGCCGTGCGAAAAGGTTTTCACATACATACCAACCTCACACCTGTCGGGAAACAAATCCTCTCATCAGGACGAGGAACCTTAACCCCAAAAGGGAAGCTGAGGTACGCAGACTATATCACAGGAATCGAGGAAGCCGGGACCACAGTAACCATGTCCCTTATCTTCACAGGCACCCGATGCAACTCATCCCCGCACATACGATCGGAATGTTGGGACCGGGGGATGCGAGGGCCAAGGCGACGAGATTTTCAAATTGCTCCGCTCCGCATGATCCATCAGGCGATCAGCATGCTTATCTCAGGACTGGAAGAAGAAGATCATGGAGAATGCATGGAAGGAACTGCTACCTGGCACTAACAACAATGGATTCAGAAGGATGGTAGGAAGACGACTTCTTGGTAAAGAAAAATTCTCCTAAGAAGCAGGGAAAAGACTTTTTCTTCCATCAGCAATCCCTACTCGTGCAAAGATAAACCCTCGTCGGGTCACGCTCGACCGTCTGATCTTGGACATATGTCGATATCTCATAATGACGCCTCTCTGAATTCTGCGCTCGAGTGGCGGGAGAATTTTGGTGTTCGGTGCCTAGATGGCCTTCATTAAATGCGTCATCTCGACTACCGATTCCATCCATACGTGTCGCATCACCCAACCTCGACTCTCACGATGGTTGAGCTAAGGTGATGGGGGCCATTGTCACAGCATTGGACCGGCCTTGAATTAATTATTCTCCTGAGTGGGGCCAAGAGCCCAAGGGCCGAGGAGAGCCAATCGCTTCGGCCCAACTGACCAGAAACCCGTACGTGAGGCGGAGGCTCGCTCCATTTAAAGCACCAATCGGGTCGACCGTCAGCATCCTTAATCAGCTCTGAGCGTGGCGCCCTTTATCAATGGGGGCATTCATGTTTAATCATGGGCCCTCCATCAAAGGCAAGAGCCCAAGTCAAACGTAATTAAGTGCCTTCAATGCTTGGGCACCACAGGAGAACACACACGAAAGGGAGTCATCGCCTATAAATGGCTCCTCCAATGAGACATGATGAATCTCTGAGATCTGATACTCAGGTATTCCTATACACTCATTCTGCTTTACCAAACAAATATTTTCTTCTATATAGCTCGGCCTAAAAACTAGTGTATGACCCTCTAATAGGTCGGACTCAGTTCCACCGGACATCTCTTATTTATGTACTGACTTAAGCATCGGAGAGGATTTAGTCGTAACCCAGATCCGACCCCCGACGAGCTTCTGATAGATCTGCACTTTCAGCCCATTAGGTGCGTTTTGGGACAGTATTGGCTTTTTAAGGAATTTTCAAATTTTAGGGGCATTTTGGGAATTTTCAGTCTTTTGAGTTTTCTATAATTTTACCTATTTCTGAACTCTATTTATATGTGTGAGGGACTGAGGGATTTCTTATGCTTATTTTGAGAGTTTATACAAAGAGACACGGGATTATCTCTTGTTCTTCTTTGGGAGAATGCGGACGTCCTCTACAATTGGTGTCTTGAGAGAGCGATCGCCTCTTTAATTATGGTGATCCAATTTTGCTAATAAAAATCAGATTTTGCTTTTGATTCTATCAATTTGGTATCAGAGCATCAAGATCCATGGCGGCGGAGACGAGATCCAAGAAAAAGATTGACTCTTTGGAGGAAAGGTTCGACGAAAAATCAAGGAATTAAAGAAGGTCGCGGAGGAGCTTAGGGTTTCGAAGGACACAGATAGGACGGCGACGGAACAAAGATTTGATAGCATGAAGCGAACCCTAGCGCAGATCTCACAACAAATCTCACGACTCGTGACGGCGATTCAACCCAAAGGAGAAAACGCTAATTTTGGGCGAATGACGACATCGTTGAGAAGAGCAAGTGGAAGATGGAAGAATACGAAGACGAGCTACTTTCCGACGCCAACAAGTACTTCGAGGAGGAAGAAGAAGACCCATTGATGGACAATAGCATCCCCACAAACCCTAGGAGCAACGGGGTGGGCCGGTCGAGCCCTAGACACAACCAACATGGCCGGTCGAGCCCTAGACACAACCCTAGGGGGCCTCTACAAGACTGGCCGGTCCCTACAGAGGATCTACTGGAGTGCCTGCCCCTATAAGGGGGTCGTCCAGCCCCCTGGAGTCGTCGACAGGGCCGGTCGACTCCTGCAGGTCATCTGTAGGGTCGGCCGACCCTATAGAAAGGTCCTGGGGGTCCGCCAGCACCCTCGGCACCCTCGGCAGCCCCTGCCAAGGGCAGAGCAGGGGCTTCCGACTCCCTGGCAGCCGCAGAGGGGCTTTTATGATCCCAAATAGGGCCGGACAGCAGCATCAGTGCTTCGACACAGAATCTGGAGATCGACGGGGACTACTGGGCCAACCGGTGATGCACTAGTATGCGATGGAGAACGACGAAGACGGTGACGAGTTTCGAGAGCCCCACAGCCCTCGATATGCGGCATAGAGACGACAATGCATCTCCCGACTTATGAGGAGTACCCAGGAGACGACTGTGGAGAGGTGGACATAGAGCAAGATGATCATGATTTCTATGATGGTGGAGATGACTTGGGTGATTATGCAGACAGAGATGGGGGGCAATAGAGTGACTTGGAGGGATACAGAGACTGCTGGAGGTACACATACCAGCCCCATCGTCCTAGACATTACGAGGGAAGAGCTGAGTAAGTGAATTTTGGAGTGGACAACCAGATTCAGAAGCCGAAGATGCACATCTTCAAGAGTGAATGCCCTTATAACTGGATATATAGGGCAGAGAGATTTTGTACAGTGTCTCAGATGACTGAGGAGCAGAAGCTGGAAGAGGCGACGGTGTGTCTGAAAGGGAAGGCCATCTTTTGGTTCCAGTGGAGAGCAACAGCGTCGTTTCTGCTCATGGGAGGAGATTAAGGACTGCCTGGTGGAGGGGCTCCATGAGATGCATGGAGAAAATTTGCAGGAGCAGTTGATAGCTATCAGGCAGGACGCCACGGCAAAGAAGTACAGAGAGTGGTTCGAGCCACTGTCAGGACGAGTTCGAGGGATCTTTGATTAGATACTGGAGAGCAGCTTCATGAAAGGACTGAAGGCCATCATTCGCACAAAGCTTTTGCCGATAGAGGCTTCAGGACCTGATGGACGCCATAGAGTTGGCATAGATGGTGGATGATCGACTAATGAAGGAAAAGAAATCTAGAGAGACGGGATGAAACTCCTCTTTCCATAGCCAGCCAGCAATAGGAGGACAGCATAAAACGATGATAGGGACAGACCCATCTAGTCAGGAGAAGAGCGGGGTGCCAACGCAAGGAGAACAGTTAAGGAAAATGACGGAGGAGAGATGCGGGAGAGGAGGCAGAATGTGTTCTACTTTAGATGCGATGATAGATTTATCCCATGGCACCATTATACAGTGCACAAGCTTTAGCTGCTGATAGTGAAAGAAGACGATGATATAGTGGAGGAAAACGAGCCTAGAGGAGAGGTACATCTCCACTTGGAGTAATGCCATCGCAGACTTCATGCACCACCTTGAGGACAACGTGGTTTGCGGAGGCAGAGTATGATAGATCTGCACTTTTGGCCTATTATGGGTGTTTTGAGACAGTATGGATGTTTTGGAAATTTTTGGATTTCTAAGGGGGTTTGAAAAATTTCAGTCATTTTGGGTTTTTCTGTGATTTTGCTTATTTCTGAACTCTATTTATAGGTGGGAGGGGTTGAGTAATTTCTTATGCTTATTTTGAGAGTTTATTCATAGAGAGGTGAGATTATCCATCGTTCTTAGGAAGAGCGGATGGCATCTACAATTGGCGTCTGGGAAGAACGATCACCTCTTTGATTATAGTCAATTTATTATTTTTATTTTCAGTTTTGCTAATAAAAATCAGATTTTGCTTTCGTTCATATCAGCTTCCTGTGTTGTGGATCGCTGAGAGATAGCTCGGCTGAGGCTCGGAGCGGCATCCATAGCTCGGCCCGGAGACCTCTCTTCTTCCAACTAGCTCGGCCAGTACCCTGAAGGTCAGCTACATCCTACGCGTCAGCGGCGTCCTTCGGGCTATCTTTCAGCAATATTTGTGGTGAGAAAATACCCCTGAAACAAGTATATTGAGAATGATGTGTCTATAAATCTTATTGGCACTCTCCCAGTTTTTTAATGTTTATCTTTATCTTATTCAGGTTTAGGATCAGTGAGAGCAATAGCATAACCAGTGACATCAAGTATGCTAAAAACTTTTTCATGTCATCTTTAAAGAAGCTACCACTGAAGGTTTCTGATACGACTATTTTGGAGAAGCCCAAGAGCAAGAGGCCCAAACCCAGGCCAAGGGCGTGAGGCCCACGAATGGGATTTGGCTCAACCGACGAGGCCCACGAAAGGAATCGGAGTCGGACCTGCTGTGACCCGGTGAACACGCGATTAGCCCACGCTCGCAGGAGATAACTGTTCCCCTAAAAACGTGGCACCTTAATGACCATTAAAGAGCCCATTAATCGACTCCCTCACGACGCATGCAGGCGCCTCTATGGAGACGGATCACGGGGCGTGAGTGGGGAGCAATCAGGGGATGTGGATTGGGGGCAATCGTGGGCAAAACCCTGTAAAGGGACTACAAGTGCAGCGGAGAAGAGTATCGAATCCCCGAGATCGACAACGGAGGTATTCCATTAACTGACCTTGCTTTCCACTATTAAATTCCCTCCCCAAAGCTCAGACCGAGGATACGTGTGCCGGACTCCTTTCGAGCCGTACCGATCCCGCCGAGCATCACTCAGATCCATTCTGACTTAGGCATCGGAGGGGACTTGGCCGGAACCAAGGTCCGGCCCCCCCCGACGAGTTTCTTCGTCTGTCCAGGAAGAAGCGGAACCGAGGCGCAGAGGATACCCATCAGCGCGGAACGAGCCCGCTCGTCGCTAGCAAGCGCCGACTGAGGCCGAGCGAAAATCAGGACGCCGAGGCTACCCCTCGGGACTTGATTGACCGAGGCCAAGCGTTCACCAAGGTGCCGAGGCTACCCCTCCGCACCCCGCTGACCGAGGCCCTCAGTTCTCCAAGCGATCTGCTTCCCGAGCCGAAGAGGGGCTCCGCGCAATCGCCATCAAAGGCACGCACGTTCGGGAGAACCAAGGGCTCCCAACCGACCCCTTGACCACGTTGACCGTCAAGTCGTCAATCAACGCTTCTGTGGTGAGAAAACACCCGTAAACATCTGGCGTCGTCCGTGGGAACGAGTAAAGCCCACGTCAAAACCATCGGAATGGATTTAGTCTGCAACCGCTCGGGGCGCATGCCCCCCATCTACGAGGATGGTGACTACATCCCTCCCGAGAACCAGTACAGCCATACCACCGAGGGGCAGGCGACTCCCGATCGGTAACCCAAGAGCAGCTCCGTCTCTTCACCCAGGAAACCAACGCCAACCTTCAGACGTTGGTCGCCACGATTCAACAGCTCGTCGACAACCCGTCCATCCAGGGAGATGGGACGGAAGGAGCCCACCGGGGGGAGGAGATCGCCAACCTATATGGTCCGCTGTGGTCACCGATCACGGGGACGGAGCAACCAACCCGGAACGGCGATTTACCATGCCGGGCTTCATCCTGATGCAATCCCCACTCCCACCTCGCTTCGCAAGGGTGACGGGATGTGCCTCGAACAAGCTGGGGGCGAATCGGTTATCGCCTCGTCTCGGCGACTGGGCTCGACAAACCGACGACCGGCCGATCGCCGAGCCTCGGAGGACCGATCCCGTCAAAGCGAAAGTAGCCGTCGAGTAAGGCTCGATAAACAAGAGTACCAGAGAGAGAAGAGGAACGCCCGCCGATCAACCCCCGCCCCCAGCTCGACAGGGACTCGAGCGAGCCCCCGGCGTGACCCCGCTCGCTCATCACGACCGGGCAACTACGGTGTAAGCACAGGAGGGCGCCCGGGGGGCGCTAGAGATGACCGTTGTCCGCTATCCCGAAGGATAACTGAGGCACGGGTACCCTCTACATTCAAGGTGCCAACGTTGGAGAAGTATGACAGCACGGGCGATCCAGAAGACCACGTGATGGACTATGAGGGGGTCATGGCGTTCCAAGGGGCCGACGACACTCTACTCTACAGAGGTTTTTATTCCACCCTCCGGAAAGCGGCCAGGAGTTGGTACCATAGTCTCCCCAACCGTTCCATTGACAGCTTCAAGGACCTCTCCCAGCAGTTCTGCAAACAATTCATGGCTGGACGTCAGGTAAAACTGGACTCAAAACTCCAGTTCAATGTGGTGCGGGGTCCCGGAGAAACCCTGAGGCACTACATGCGTCGCTTCAACGCGGAGCGACTGAATGTGGAGGGATGTCCCGAGCTGGTCGTCAAGACGGCCTTGAAGAAAGGGTTCCGGCATAGGGGCCTGAAGAAATCGTTGCACAATGATCCTCCGAAAGACCTCGCCGGGTGATTCGGAGTGAATATTGCATATTTAACCCCCTTATTAGTCCTATTTTGTGCCCATATGATGCTTAATTTATCTCTAATACATTCGTATTTTTCTCATCATCATTTATTAGAGAAATTACTCTATTTGTGCACAAAACGTGAATTTGATTGTGTATTTCTGCATTTTTATATTTTTCCTAGCATCGTCTCGATCTCACGATTCCAACGACTATTTATTTGTATTTTTCTGAGATTTGTGCTAATTACTATGAATTTTTGAATGCAGAATACACTTTAAATGGAGAAATACGCACGAAAATACGCAAATACGCGCGGAATACGTTTCCGTATACGCATCTCCGCCAGCGATCCGCCACGTGGCGCAATCGCAACGGCGCCCGCTCAATCGAGCGGCGCATGATCAAGAGGCGACGCGGCGCCTTAGAGACCGTTCGATCAAGATCGTACGGCCCAGCTTCGTCCCAAATTCGAAATCGCAGATGAAGCTGGCTTGGCAACGTGGCTCAATCTAGAGCGTTGTTCACGGATCCAACGACAAAGAACTGGGAGCGACGTGGCCTTGTCTAGACGGTTGATTTGCGATCGTACGGCCCAAAATTACCCAGCATCGGAATCAGCTTGGATCGAAGCAAGCGGGATTCTTGTACACGCGGCGTCATCGCAGCGACTCACCGCGAGATCGAACGGACGACGAACGCTGAACTCAGCAGAGCGGAGCGCGCATTCCTTTAGGCAACGTGGGCGTTTGTTCACCATCGGATGGAGATCCTACGCTCAGCATTTAACCCCGAGTTCGATCCGACTTCGTTTGCGGAGCGGGCGCGTGCGAATCTCAAAGCACAGGTGGCGCTCCGTGGTTTAATCCCGCAAACATCCAACGGTTGAGATCTCAAGCGCTCGGCGGGTTTGGGTTTAATGAATGTGGATGCGGTTTTGGACCCAATAAGCCCTCAAAACCCGCAATGCTATTATATAAGCGTATTCTAGGGGTTTTGGGGGTATTCTGGCGTATTTTGGGACTTTTGGAGCGGCTACTGTGCGTATTTCTCCAGGGGAAAATTATCAAAAATTCCAGAGGCTATTCTTCCTATTCTAAAGGAGTTTTGGGCTTTAAAGTGGAGATTTGGTGATAAATTCTTGAACTTATACCCCGTATTTGGTGTATTTTATCGTATTTTGGCTATTATAACGATGTATTTGGCTATGAAATCTGATTTTCTTTGCACCATGCGTGGCTAATCTCCTTGTGCTATGGTTGTGATGTAATTAGGAGTATTTAATTGATGAATTTCATGTCTTTAGCCCTATTTTCATGTCTAAATCACTCGTAACATTGGTTTCTACAACGTATTTGATGGGTATTTGCTTATTGTTGATATTATTTACTTCCCGTATGGCTAGGCCCTGACAAGGCTAGCCAATTCATGTTCACTAATCTGAACTTATTATTGCGTTCATCGTATAATGAAATCAATGTTGCTAGTGATGCGTATACGGCCACTTTGACTAGTTTTCATCGTTTCATCTTCCGACGTCTTCGTGCCCTGACCGGACGAAGCGTTGAGTTATATGAAAGACATGATATTTCAGCGAATATTAACTCCTAATGAAATCACAACCATAGCACATCCACTTCATACGTGTTGGTGTTGACGTAGTTAGGGTGTCGTAATTATTGGTTTCTATATCTTTTCGCCCTATCTTAATTGTATAATTCGTTGGCAAGTTTTCATACGCTTGATCGCCATACTTTCCGACGTTCTCGTGCCTTGACCGGACGAAACGTTGAGTTATAGAAAAGGCATTGATATTCATTGATTGCACACACCCTAACGAAATCAAACCCAACACATACTCCCCATACTTGTACCCCTACCAAAGTCACCATAAATATCGTAGGATTTTCATTTCTTACTCCATACTCTTGATCCTATATCTTCGTGTTTGACAGGTGGTTGGCTAACATCGTATTATTACTCTTTTCAGATTGACGTTCGTAGTTTTGCAGGTCAGTTGTCCCGCGGATTCGATACCTGGACTCACCAGGATATTACTTGCACGATCTCCTGCGCTTGGGAGTAGTTCTCACATCATTTGAGACGAGGCAAGTTTTTGGCGCCGTTGCCGGGGACAACAGTACTTGTAAGCTACGATTTCAGTTCGTTTGGAGGAACATTCGGTGAGATCCTTCCATCTTATAGTCTAGGATTTTTTTATTTTATTCTATTGTTTTCTCTTTAAAAATGGAGCATATGGAGTACATGAAATTTTATTGCACGAACAATTTGTATGATGCAGAATATTATAAGGCACACAAGCATAGGATGGAGAAGCTCAAGATTGTTGGTTTTAATCAGACTGATTGTGAAACTTTCTTTCAGGCCTGGAGGAGGTTCACAGACATAATTTCGAGCTATCCGCAGCATGGGTTTACGAAGAAAGAGCCTATGGAGTCCTTCCTAGGTGGACTACGACCACAGCTGCAGGAATTCTTGGGAGTCATGACACCGACAGAGGCGTGGAATTATATGGAGTCTTTGCAAGAGTACGAAGAAATCATGAAAGAGACTTCAGAGTGCGAGTCAACGGAGCCTTCAAGCCTTGATTCAGAGGAGCAAAGTGTAGACGTACCTTTGCACCATTTGAAAGAGGAAGTTCAATTGCTCATTCAGACACAGGAGGCCACATCCCATCAATTCCAAGAAAACTTCCTTGCTCGGAGTCGGCAAATTCAGCAATCCATTGAAAATCTTACGCTGATTTCCACTTGCTTAGAAGAATATAAATCTTTTGAAATTCAATTTCCAGAAACTAATGTGAGTCCATCTTCTATTGCAGGTATATCGAGCGAGCCATGTCACGATGAAGTCACGAATGAAAACATTGACATGGCAGGAAATGTGTGCAAAGTAGAGGATGAGCGAGCAATTTTGGATGAACCGGGGTAATAGCCCGGACGGAACGCTACATGCTGACGGAAGAGGCGCTGGCCGGGGACGACGGGAGTCATCCGACGGGGGCCAGGCGGGGATCCAAGCGCGACGAGAGCGAGCACCGTGGCCCTGACGAGCATCGGCAGGAGAAGAGGGCCAGTGGGAAGCAGCGCATGGAGGAGCCACGACCCTCCAGGCTGAACACCGCCCCGGACGTCGTCCTCGCGCACGCCCAAAAGGAGGGGCGCATTAACAGGCCGCCTCTAAGGATGAAGAGAGGCGGAAGGGACGAGGAGAAATACTGCAAGTATCACAAGGACAATGGCCACGACACCGACGACTGCTGGCATCTAAAGAAGGATATAGAGAAGCTGGTCAGCCGTGGCCACTTGAAGAATTACACCGACGACTCGGCCCCCACCCCCGGTGAAGGGACATCCAAGCAATTGGACAAGGGGAAGAAGGTGAATGTGCTCTAGGCGGCCATACGGATCATCGAGTGAGCGGACGGGACGATCAGCCGCCGCCTCGCTTGGGCAAGGCTAGCTTGCCCTCGCCTCCTCCGTTTTTTGTTTTCCTCCAAATGTACACCCGGGTTCAAGGAATGGAAAGAGAACCGTGTTAGTAAAGCTCGGTTTCTCTCACTTTATTTGGCTGGGCGATCGATCACAGAGCATGCGGGAAATTACCCCCCGGGAGAGAATGACGACGCGATCGACTATAAGACTGGTGCAACTCCCCCAGTGGACCGATCGCCGAGCCCGTCCGTAAGGCTGGGGGCGACTCCCCAGCAGGCGGGACAATCGGATGTCATAAGCCGAGGGGTGGCTCCCCCCGCTGACCAGCCGACACGATCGACCGTAAGGCTGGGGGCAACTCCCCCAGCGGGCCGATCACTGAGCCCGTCCGTAAGGCTGGGGGCGACTCCCCCAGCAGGCGGGACAATCGGCTGGTCATAAGCTGAGGGGCGGCTCCCCCCGCTGACCAGCCGACCCGATCGACCGTGAGGCTGGGGGCAACTCCTCCAGCAGGCCGATCATCAATCCCGTCCGTAAGGCTGGGGGCAACTCCCCCAGCAGGCCGATCATCGATCCCGTCCGTAAGGCTGGGGGCAACTTCCCCAGCAGGCGGGACAATCGGTTGGTCATAAGCCGAGTGGTGGCTCCCTCCGCTGACCAGCCGATCCGATCGACTGTAAGGCTGGGGAAACTTCCCCAGCATGCCGATCATCGATCCCGTCCGTAAGGCTGTGGGCAACTCCCCCAGCAGGCGGGACAATCGGTTTGTCATAAGCCAAGGGGTAGCTCCTCCCGCTGACCAGCCGACCCGATCGACCGTAAGGCTGGGGCAACTCCCCAAGCAGGCCGATCACCGAGCCCGTCCGTAAGGCTGGGGGCAACTCCTCCAGCAGGCGGGATAATCGGTTGGTCATAAGCCGAGGGGTAGCTCCCCCCGCTGACCAACCGGCCCGATCGACCGTGAGGCTGGGGCAACTCCCCCAGCAGGCCGATCACCGAGCCCGTCCGTAAGGCTAGGGGCAACTCCCCCAACAGGCGGGACAATCGGTTGGTCATAAGCCGAGGGGTAGCTTTCCCCGCTGACCAGTCGACCCGATCCACCGTAAGACGGGCAACTCCCCCAGCAGACGGATCAGCATGGCCGGCCATAAGGCTGGGGGCGATACCCCCGGCAGGCTGACCCCCCGACTGACTATAAGACTGATGGCAAGTCCACAGTTCGCAAGGTGGTCACCCACCGGCCTGAGGATCGCGAACGAGGGGAAAGCCGCAGCAGGTCGGCCGAGAACACCTCCAATGCCCTAGTCTATCGGGCCGATCAACGCAAAGTCCCGAGGACCATTCACATTCACAACGAATAATGAAGGGATAATGGCGGATCGCCTCCCCAACCGGGTTGAACGCAACAACGGCTCAAAAAGACCAAGGGTCTCCCTCCTCTACGAAGCAGCTCAGCCAGTAGAATGCCCAGACAACAAGGAAAACGACGAAAGGTACATGGACCAACAAAGAGGCTTTAAACATTGCACTACAAAATTTTTTTGGTATTACAAGGCAAAGGAGGGGGAGGGGAACAAAAAGGAAGAAACGCCACCTAGGGGCCCGGGGCCCGTGAGGAGGCGTCCTCCGGCACATCGCCTTGCTCGAAGCGAGGAGGGTCGTCGGGACCAGGCGGAGGTCAGAGATGCGACAGTCGGACGAGCTCCTCGAACCTCTGGAAAGAGTCACGGAAGACCTCCACAATCCTGGGGGACAGGAGGTGCTCGTAGGTGCCGAAGGCGTCCCTGAGGGCCTCCGCAATCGACAGCCTCAAGACCTCCTCGTACCCTCTCTCCACTTCCTCGACGAGCCGGGCAGGATGCGCGTCATACGCCTCACGTAGGGCCTCTATCTCGTTCCAGAGATCGCCCATTTCCCGACGGAACGCTTCTTCCGCCTCCTGTGCCGACTGCCGAGAGTCGGCCAGCGCCCCCTGCAGGTCCAGCCCTCGGCGGCGAGCTCGTCGACCCGACGCCGCAGGTGCCGAGCTTCCATGCGGGCTTCCTCGACCACCACCTCGGACGCTCCTGCCTTCAAGCGCTCCCGCGCCAGAGACTCCTCGAGGTCGGACGCCTGGGCCGCCCGGCGTTGCGCCTCAACGGCCATCGCAGTGGCCTGCAAGACGAAAAAGTTAAGCTAGAGGATTCGGAAGACAGGTTTGAAAGCAGCAGAGCGACTAACCTGTTGAAGCTGCTAGACTAAAGAGTCCGTCAGTCGGTCGGAGGGGGCCCTCTCCAGGAGAGAGCGGTCCCTCGGAAGGACGGAACTTTATGCCAGCTGGGTGGCCACGGCTCGGTCGACAAATATCGAGTCTCCGAGCGTAACCTCGGGGCCCGTCGGGAGGTTCACCAGCGCGCCCCCTGCCAGGGACGGCTCGACCAAGTCAACAGGGGTGGCCACCAGGGCCAGCGGAAGGGTTTCACCCGAGGCAACCGACGCCCCGGGAGCTGCAGAAGGGTGGACTTCTCCGGTCTCCTTCCTCCTCTTCTTCTCACTGGGCCCCGCGGAATTCGGAGGGGAACGCTTCCGCCCCGAACCGCGACCGCCCGTGGGCACGCGAGTCGCCGGGCCAGCGCTCCCGTTGCCCCCCTCGGCACTGACGGAGCGGGGAGGTACGGCGGCCGTGACCTCCACTACGGGGGGATCCGTCACGACCGGGGCAAGTGGCATGGCCGCGACTATGGGCTCCAGCCTTCCCTCCGTCGGCTCGGCCTGACGCACCTCCTCCTCCACCGTGCGGCGGGGCGCCTGGCCCGAGGGGTTCCCTCGGCTTCTGCCGGCTCCCCGGCGGATGAGCTCGTCGACATTGCGGGTAAATTCGCGGCCCGCCATCTCTGCAGAAGGAAAGAAGATCAGGGTAAGTAAGAGGGAAAGCGGAAAGAAAAAGGAGCGCCTACCGGGGGACCACATGATGGTCTTAAGTAGCAGGTCGTCCAGCAAAGGCCAGACCGACCTCTCCTCTAGGGGCAGAGATGAAAAAAGCTAGACGACGGCCCGATCGACCTCAGAGAGGGTCAACGTCAAGTCATATTGACATAACCCTCCCCAACCTGTCAGGATCTCGGCGTCCCTGGGGAAAACAACGAAAACAAAGCTCGAACTACAGTCTCCCACCCAGTGGGGCAGACCGAGCAAGCATTCCCTCCCCGCGCGGACCCGAAGGTGCTGCCACGACCCTCAACCGACCGTCTGGACCCGAAAATAATGAAAGAGAAGGGGAAGGGACGGTTCCAAGCCATGGACACGGCAGATCATGATGAACCCGACCAACACCGCGATGGAGTACGGGGTCAGCTGGCACAAGGCCACCATCAGGAACTTCATGACCTGGATGATGAAAGGATGAAGGGAGAAGCGGAGTCCCAGGCGAAACATCTCGACGTAGACACCGACCTCCCCGCTCCACGAAAAACAAATCTGTTCGTCGCTAAAAGGGATTCGAACGTCGTACGGTTGGCACAGATACTTCTCCCGGATCTCCTTAACCTTCGAGAAGGGGACCCTGGACGAAGACCCGAGGATCACTGGGGGAACGTCGAACCTCTCAGCGGCCCGAGCCACATCATCGCCGACATGGTCCGCAAAAAGCAAACCTTTCCCCTTGTCCTGGATGGGGCGTGTCGCCAAGGGGACGTCGGGCCTCGAGGAGGAAGGGTCACCGGACCCGGGCGGCGGCTGGTCCCCTGACCCCGACGCAGAACCATCTATTCTGAGCGCAGCCATCAGACGAATTGAGTGGGGCAAAGGAAGAAAGTTACCTTGAAAGGAATCCGAAGGAAGAAAAGACGAAAGAGGGTTCGAAGGAGCTTGCAAGACTAGAATCAAGAAGAAATGTGCGAAAGAATCGAAACTCGGGAGGCTGACATCCTTATATGGAGGGCAATCGCAGAATCGAGACCGTCCGAAAAAGGAGACGTGGAAGCATCTGGAGACCGACGACACTTCAAATCCAGCACCAAGAGAAGTTCAGACGGACCGCGTCATGATGGCCTCCATTTAATGGATTGGCCTCGACTGACGAGCCTGTCAAAATCCACAAGAGTCACATCGCCCGAACCGAACCGGCAAAATCCGAACGGCTCAGACAATGTGGGCAATTGATACGACTATTTTGGAGAAGCCCAAGAACAAGAGGCCCGAACCCAGGCCAAGGACGTGAGGCCCACGAATGGGATTTAGCCCAACCGACGAGGCCCACGCAAGGAATCGGAGTCGGACCCGCCGCGACCCGACGAACACGCGATTAGCCCACGCTCGCGGGAGATAAATGTTTCCCTAAAAACTGGCACCTTAATGACCATTAAGGAGCCCATTAATCGACTCCCCCACGACGCATGCATGCGCATCTATGGAAGCGGATCGCGAGGCGTGAGTGGAGAGCAGTCAGGGGACGTGGATTGGGGGCAATCATGGGCAAAACCCTATAAAGGGACTACACGGGCAGTGGAGAAGAGGATCGAATCCCCGAGATCGACAACGGAGGTATTCCATTAACTGACCTTGCTTTCCACTATTAAATTCCATCCCTAAAGCTCGGACCGAGAATACGTGTGTCGGCATCCTTTCGAGCCGTACCGATCCTGCCGAGCATCACTCAGATCCATTCTGACTTAGGCATCAGAGGGGACTTGGCCGGAACCAAGGTCCGGCCCCCCTGACGAGTTTCTTCGTCTCTCCAGGAAGAAGCGAAACCGGGAAGCAGAGGATACCCATCAGCGCGGAACGAGCCCGCTCGCCGCTAGCGAGCGCCGACTGAGGCCGAGCGAAAATCAGGACGCCGAGGCTACCCCTCGGGACTTGATTGATCGAGGCCGAGCGTTCACCAAGGTGCCGAGACCACCCCTCCGCACCCCGCTGACCGAGGCCCTCAGTTCTCCAAGCGACCCACTTCCCGAGCCGAAGAGGGGCTCCGCGCAATCTCCATCAAAGGCACGCACGTTCGGGAGAACCAAGGGCTCCCAACCGACCCCTTGACCACGTTGACCGTCGAGTCGTCGGTCAACGCTTCTATGGTGAGAAAACACCCGTAAACAGTTTCAATTTTAAAGAGGTCAGGAAGGGCCTTAGTCGTAATTATAGCAACATCTGTAATATACCTTTAAGATTGTTGGAAACAGTTGAAAGAAGAAAGAACTTATCGTAGTCGAGACAGAGTATGACAAAGCTACAGTAGTTTAAGAAGAAAGAACTTATCGTAGTCGAGATGTGCTTGACACTATCCGTAAAGGAAGATTTCCACCACTTGGAGATAGCTCAGTGCAAAGAATGATCAATGGATTACCATTCAGGATACACCATCTACATCCGATTCTGTAAGTGTACACTCACAAGTATAGAACTCCAATGAGTAGTGTTTACGGGTGAATTTTCCCGTAAATCGATAGTCTGGAGGCCCAGATGTCGTAGCTGTCACGTGAGATGGAGATGACCCTTGGGGTCGATCGATGTCGCATTCGCTTGAGCAGGAATGCGCAGATTCGTCCTTCGGTGCGACGAGGGGGAGCCTCGGCGGTACGGCAACCTTCGGGATCGGTTGTAGGTGGAGTCGCTCGGTGTGGGACGCACGGGTCTTCACGTCGGCTTGTCGAAGGGTAGCCTAGGCAGAGCAATGACCTCCTGGTTGTGGAGATGAGCGGACTTTGAGACGAGTGCGCTCGGCTCCGGCGGGGAAGACGCTGAGGGGTAGCCTCGACGTCGCTGGATCTCCTGGACCTGTATAGACGAGAGAGCTCGTCAGGGGGGTCGGACCTTGGTTCCGACCAATTCCCCTCCGATGCTAAAGTCAGATCTGGTCTCATAGGTGCTCGGTGGGATCAAGTATGGCTCGCGGAGAGGCCGATACCCGAGTCCTCGGGCCGAGCTTTGGAGGAGGAATCTTTGAGGTGGAAGGTGTAAGAGTGTTAGTATGTGATACCATTGTTGTAGATCGCGAAGATCCAGCCCATTCGATGACGCAACCCCTCCCCTCATATAGGCGAATCATCCTAATAATGTGCCATGATGTGACATCAGGGACGCCATTCATGGGGACGTGCTAATGGGGGAAGTGTTGACCCCACTAATTGCGCTCGTTTTGATGAGGGGAAGAATGCCATAAAGGTGGCCATGATGGCCGGAGTGATGGCCTTTGGCGGTTGCCATATTTGATGAGCCATGATGGCTGAAGAGTGATGGCCATAAAGCTGGGCCATAATCAGTGAGCCATGATGGCTAGAGAGTGATGGCCATAAAGCCAGGCCATAATCAGTGAGCCCTGATGGCTAGAGAGTGATGGCCATTAACCCGAGCCATAATCAGTGAGCCATGATAGCTAGAGAGTGATGGCCATTAAGCCGGGCCATTATTGGCGAGGGTGATGGCATTTGGCGGTTGCCATATTTGGCAAATGCTTCCTCGATTTGGGCCCCGAGTTCCTCCACTATGAAAGTGGGCAGTCTTTTGGGCCTTTGTCTTGGGTGGAGAAGCGCGGCCCGCCCGTTAGATCCTTGGACAGGGGCCAAGGCCGTAGTAGGCCGGTTGACTGGTCGTAGTTGACTTGGCTCCTCCGGGCCCGGTCAAAATAGTCGTATCAAGTAGTTGTGTTAATTCCTTCTCATAGGGCAGAGAACAAAGAAGCAGAACAGAGAGAAGAATATGATGATGATAATGCTCACTCTTTTTTCACTGTGGTCTACACTGTTATCTTTTTCATGAGATGAAAACTAATCGTTTTCGATTGTCAGATTGTGTAATTTTTGAGAAGATCAAAGGGTAACTCGAACATATCAAACGTCCGTTAGGAATCAAATGATCTCTGGCAGGAAGATCAACAAGATATCAAGATCTCTGATAGGAAGATCAATCAAGTCAAGTTAATGGATTAATGGACATGTATCCTGTAATCAGTAGGTCGGGTACTAAAACAAAAATGATAACGATGTCCAAACAAAAAATGTAAGGAGATGCAAAACAAGGCCCAATTCGCGTGCACCTGTGAGGCACAAATCTGAGATTTTGCCACCCTCCCCCAGGCAAATGCGCATGGCATACACACGCACCTAGTTAATGGGTTTCCGGATCGACCACCCAGATTTGCATTGGGCCCTTGCTTTGGGTCATGTGCGTATAAGCCTCCCCATATTTCTAGCCCATGCTAGAGTCCCAATAGTACTGTTTACGGGTGAATTTTCCCGTAAATCGATAGTCTGGAGGCCCGGATGTCGTAGCTGTCACGTGAGATGGAGATGACCCTTGCGGTCGATCGATGTCGCATTCGCTTGAGCAGGAAGGCGCAGATCCGTCCTTCGGTGCGACGAGGGGGAGCCTCGGCGGTACGGCAACCTCCGGGATCGGTTGTAGGCAGAGTCTCTCTGTGAAGGACGCACAGGTCTTCACGTCGGCTTGTCGAAGGGTAGCCTCGGCAGAGCGATGACCTCCTGGTAATGGAGATGAGCAGACTTTGGGACGAGGGCGCTCGGCTCTGACAGGGAAGACGCTGAGGGGTAGCCTCGGCGTCGCTGGATCTCCTAGACCTGAATAGACGAGAGAGCTCGACAGGGGGTCGGACCTTGGTTCCGACCAATTCCCCTCCAATTCTAAAGTCAGATCTGGTCTCATAGGTGCTCGGTGGGATCGAGTATGGCTCGCGGAGAGGCCGATACCCGAGTCCTCGGGCCGAGCTTTGGAGGAGGAATCTTTGAGGTGGAAGAATGTGTAAGAGTGTTAGTATGTGATACAATTATTGTAGATCGCGAAGATCCAGCCCCTTTCGATGACGCAACCCCCTCCCCTCATATAGGCGAATCATCCTAATAATGTACCATGATGTGACATCAGGGCCACCATTTATGGGGACGTGCTAATGGGGGAAGTGTTGACCCCACTAATTGCGCTCGTTTTGATGAGGGGAAGAATGCCATAAAGGTGGCCATGATGGCCGGAGTGATGGCATTTGGCGGTTGCCATATTTGACGAGCCATGATGGCTGGAGAGTGATGGCCATTAAGCCGGGCCATAATCAGTGAGCCATGATGGCTAGAGAGTGATGGCCAGTAAGCCGAGCCATAATCAGTGAGTCATGATGGCTAGAGTGTGATGGCCATTAAGCCGGGCCATTATTGGCAAGGGTGATGGCATTTGGGGTTGCCATATTTGGCGAATTCTTCCTCGATTTGGGCCCCGATTTCCTCCATTATTGAAGTGGACAGTCTTTTGGGCCTTCGTCTTGGGTGGAGAAGCGCGGTCCGCCCGTTAGATCCTTGGGTCGGGGCCCCAAGGCAGTAGTAGGCCGGTTGACTGGTCGTAGTTGACTTGGCTCCTCCGGGCCCGGTCAAAATAGTCGTATCAATTGTCCTCATCTTCCGAGCTCTACCATTGTTGAGGTGGAGGTCGGGAGATGTAGTATAAGGGGGGAGAAGTTGCGCTCTCTGTAAAATTGGTCCGTCTTGCGGAGTTGGCTAGTGACAATAGATCGTCGGTCCGAGATTCGTTCGGTGGCGAGGGGAGTTTCCCATCGTCTTACGGCCGACGAGGGAGTGGATCCACCAGCTGGGGGAGTTGCCTCCAGCCTTACGGTCGATGTGGTCGGTCCGCTGGGGGAGTTGCTCCCAGCCTTATGATCGATGGGTCGATTGGCCTGCTAGGGAGATAGCACTCAGCCTTATGGTCAATCGAGTGATCAGCCAACTGGGGGAGTTGCCCCAGCCTTACGGTTGATCTGGTCGGTCTGCTAGGGGAGTTGCCCCAGCCTTATGATCGACGGGTCAATTGGCCTGCTGGGGGATGACCCCCAGTCTTTTGGTCAATCGAGTGATCAGCGAGCTGGGGGAGTTGTCCCCCACCTTATGGTCGATCTTGACGGTCTGCTAGGGGAGTTCCCCCAGCCTTATGATCGACGGGTCGATTGGCCTGTCGGGGGAGCTAATCCCACTCTTAGGGTCAATCGTGTGATCGACCAGCTGGGGGAGTTGCCCCCAGCTCTTCGACCGATCCGTTCGTTCGGTTGCGAGGGGAGTTGCCACTCGAATTACGGCCGACGTAGGAGTGATTGGCCTGCTGGGGGTTGCCTCAGCCCTTCGACCGATCCGTTTATTCTGTTGCGAGGGGGGTTGCCACTCGACTTATGGACATAGGAGTGATTGGCCTGCTGGGGGTTGCCCCAGCCCTTCGACTGATCCATTCGTTCGGTTGCGAGGGGAGTTTCCCCTCGACTTATGGCCGACGTAGGAGTGATTGGCCTGTTGGCGGTTGCCCCCAGCCCTTCGACCGATCTGTTCGTTCGGTTGCGAGGGGAGTTGCCCCTCGACTTATGACCGACGAAAGGGTTGAGGACCTTGTGAAGGCTTTCGAAGATTCCACGATGGCGCTCTATCACTACTTCGTCCAGCTCGGGTGGATGCAGGAGCAGTTCGGCAAGCGAGGACCCAACAGCATGGTCGGAGGAGCGGTTTGGACGCTCGAACTCGGACGGTGGTGCTTCAGCCAGATCGGCTCGGACACGGTCGGAGGAGCTGCTTGGTTGCTCGAACTCGGACGGTGGTGCTTCGGCCAGATCGGCTCGGCCACGGTCGAAGGAGCTACTTGGTTGCTCGAACTCGGACGGTAGTACTTCAGCCAGATTGGCTCGGCCACGGTCGGAGGAGCTACTTGGTTGCTCGAACTCGGACGACTATGCTTCGGCCTGGCTTGCGAAGAGAGCTCGGCATGGCGGGTTGGCGTTGAGGCTCAGACTCTTGGCAAGGCGGTCGAACTTGTCTGGCCGGCCTCCTCCTGGGTCGGGTGAGCTGGTGTGGTCGGCTTCCTCCTGGATTGGTCGGCCTCGTCTATGCACAGCTCCAGCTCCATTGAAGCTTCCATGATCGTCAGGAGCTCTGATCGAGCTCAGGAAAATCTCGATTAGCTCCGCCGAGATCGGCCACATGGTGATGAAGGCTTCCCAAGGCAGCGAGAAGTCCACCGGTGTTGAGCGTAAGTGGATCTGGACTTCAATTGAAGTTGACGAGCTTCAGATGGGGGTCAGCGGTCCTTGATCTGAAGCAACGAGCCCAGCAGCTCGGTGAGTCAGAGGATTTAAGCCCATCGACCTACAGGAAGGTCTTCGAGCCGTCATCCACCGTAATGAAGATCGGGGCGATCGACGTCGACTTTGCCGAGGAGCGGAGCTTTGATTTGTCGAAGGTGCTCGCCATCGACCCGCAAGGAGGTCACCAGAGCCATCGTCGACTGCGGTGTTGATCGGAGCGATCGCCACTAGCATTGTTGAGGATCGAAGCTTCCTCCGATGTTTTAGCTTGTGCGTCCCTTCGGCAACCTTGGATCAGGCATCGACGAACTTAATCGTGGGATAGCGAGCTCGCACGATCTATGGCAGCCTCAGATCGGGCACTGACGAAGCCGTTCGAGGGACGCTAAGCTTATGCAACCCATGACAGTCTCGGATCGGGCACCAACAACACCTGGGGAAGTCGAAGCGCCCTCCGATGCTTGGGTCGAATGTGAGTCATAGTCAAGCTCTTGTGTGGATCTTGGAGATGAATCCACGCCGAGTGACTAATGGGTCGAAGCTTGAGCTCAGGAATAGCTCGATTGCGGACGCCGAAGGTCAACCTGTTGGGTTTTGGCGGACCCTTAGAGTTCGGATCTGTGTCCGTCCTAAGTCGGACGGGCCACAGGGGCATAAAAAATTTACAAAACGCAGCGGAATAAAATTACTACTAGCTAAACAATTTAGCTAGGCTCTGAGGGAGCCAGAACATAGCCCGATCTATGCCAACTTGGGGTGGATCTGACCACCCCAAGAGGGATCTATTCTACAGCGACAAAATTAAATCTACACTAATAATTGCTTAACCACATACCCGAAATCTTGACCCTGGAGCAGGCAAGATGTATCACACCGTCTTCTGATGCTCCTCGTTGCCGAGCCGCCTTGACTCGATCCGCCTGAGCCGCCTCGCACCCTCGAACCGATCCGCCCGAGCCGACTCCCGCCTCCAAGCCGATCACACGCGGTAGAAAGTTTCACTTGAATAGACCCGCGTCTTATACGTCTGGATCCGAATCCAACCCCCCTTCGTAGTCTTGCTAGGACTACTCCAGAGAACAGGAAGAAGATAGAGAGAATAGTTAGTCGCCGATCGAGCTTACTCTAAAATTCTAGAGCTACTCGATCGAGGACTTAGTGTGTGTTTCAACGAAGGGAGTGCACCCCTATTTATATAGGGAGTCAGCACTCCCTTTTTCGTTGTGAGCAATGTGGGACTTTTGCTAAATTGAAGAGAATTCAATTAAGCTAATTTAGCTTAATTTGAAGTTTAGAGAGCTTTTCATAAAAGCAAACTTCAACGAATTAATTCTCTTCGCTCATTAAACTTTAGACACCAAACAAGCTATCAATCCGAAGAGCTTCGAATGGTGAATGCGTAGGAACCAACGGCAACGAATTTCGAATTCGTTTGACCCCTCAAACAATTGCCCAAAGTTGGACAAAAAATCAACTTTCGTAGCCGTCATTAGGGGTTTCAAAAACCCTAGAATAACTTAAGTTGCGGGCGCGCCCGCTACCCGCCCAAGGCATGGGAGGCGGGCCGCCCGCCCGCTGGGCAGCGGGCGTGAGCCCGCTGCGGCTAGCGGGCCGCGCCCGTTTTGACTCTGCGGATGGGCTTGTTAGCCCAGTGGGTCTAACCCACCTTGCCTTGAACTGTTTTCGCGTTTCTGGGCTCGTTTGAGCTCCAATTTGGACGCGGTTTGAACATGTGTTTAGACCGGGACGATCCCGTCATCCAGGTAACCCTTTCCAATATATTTGTTCATACTAAATTTGTCGTAACCAATTTATGACACATTTAATCTTAGTTTGCATCAAATGCAACATTGTCCCTATTGCTATTTACGACTAATTTTCACAACAAGCTTTGTGAATATTAACTATTTAATATCATCAAATGAATTTCTCTCAATTAATCTTCCTATTACTAAGACACGAACGCTACTCGGTGTGAGACCCTACATCCTGACCTTACTACAGGTTGGGGCTCGGAACCCCTAGACGACGATCACCACGAGCAGTAGCTGTCATCCTTATTTCAGAATCATCATAACGTGATCGACCCTTTGACAAAAGCATCATTGGGTTTACATTGGCTGTGTCAGTGATGAATGCCGTTAGCTATAGTCCCTTCGTCAAGACTGTGTTCCTGTTGGCCTAGAGTATGGTTTACTGTCAACCATATTAGACAACATTGGTCAGTATACGGCGGTCTTTATTGTATTCACGTTATACTTCTTACAACGTACCCCGGCCGAGAATTAACACAAAGACCGTACTAAGCCTGTGACACTAACTTCCCTTTAACGGAAGTGACGAATCCCATCTTAGTCATCTACTCACCTCGAGAGCTTCAGGTGCAACCCAACCTAAGATCTTTCAGCAGGCCTAGCTTCGAAGCTAGATCATAGGTCTAAACTACACGGTTCACTCACAGGTTCGTACAAATGACTTCAGGTCATAAGGACCAGCTTACCAATCATCACCTTAGAGTTATTATAGACAGTTTAGTTAAAGTTTAACCATTTAACAACTCTAAGTTGGTCGTTCAGTGAACTCATTCTCCAATGAGCACCTGTGTCTCGTCTCCGACTTCACCAAGTCGAATGACTATGAGATCATCATTACCCTGAGGTAAGACTAAGACACAGTGGTCTATCCGATGTGTCGATATACAGTTCTCAACACATCTATGACCACGAACCGTTTAAGACTTACGTTTCTATTCGGTCGCTTACTTACTCATAATCGAGATCTTATCTAGATACGTAAGGACCTAACTATAAGTCTATGGACATTATCTAAGTATATTAATGCAAAGATTTCATACTTAGGATAATGGATACAATATACAGTATAAACAAGACGTATACTTAGGATAAATCGCCTTATGGGCATATATCCTCCTACACAACCTCCCTCTCAGAAAGCCGGAGTCGGGTGGGAAGTTCTGTTCGAACCCTAAGAAAGCTCGATTGGGTTGAAGTGCGGCGCCTCCTCGTGATCTCGAACGACGGAGCTCAGGCGAGTTTGGCTTGGGTGAAGTGGGATGCCTCGCCCCCAACCGGAGGAAGACCTGAACGGACGGAACCCCAACCAAGGCGACGTCTCCATCGAAGAGGGAGGCCTGGGGGTCGTCGACCCTCGCATCAGGCACGACGAGCTTTTGGGCGATGGTCGACGAGACCAGGAGCGTTGGGCAGACGAGCTCGGATCGCTGTCGACCTACAAGGAGGTCGTAGGAGCCGTCGTCCACCTCGATGAAGGTTGGAGCGGTCCCGCCGGCTTTGTGGAGGGTTAAAGCTCGGATCGGGCTCAGGATCCCGCCGTCGACCTGCAAGGATGTCGTAGAAGCTGTTGTCTATCTTGATGAAGATCGGAGCGGCCCCGTCGGTTCCGTTGAGGATCGAAGGGGACCACCGTGGTGAGATCCCGGCGAAGATGTCTTTTGCTCCATCGGATCTGAGGGCTTCGATCGGAGGCGGGGGAAGCTTCGACTGGCGGCGTGATCCACCAAACTGGGTTGGAGTCTGAGGGCTTCGATCGGAGGCGGAGGATCGGATCAGGGCTTCCTTGGGATCGCGCCGGCAAGAGAGCTTCTGTGAACAATCGACGGCCTCGAGGCTCTTGCACGGCCTCTCTGGACTCGTTAGCCATCCCCCACCGCTCACCTGGCTATTTCTGTCGCCATCGGCAACCACAAAACGAGCCCCTTCGAGCTAGGACACAGAGAGCTCAAAAAGCCTCCATTGGTTGCAGGTAATCATAAGTGGAGACATCTTCCTCCCGTGGAACAAAAAGGGCACGGTAGTAAGCTTCTTGGGGAAGTTGTGCTGAATATTTTGCTGAGTTGTCAGCGAGAATATGTGTCCCGATTTCTTACGGGCGCGGTTCTCTTGACTTTTGCCTCTCCCCTTTGTCTTAAGGGGATGTTAGATTTTGATTCCAGGAACGAGTGATCGTTGGTGTGGCGGATGTCATGGATGTCAACTCGTTCCCACAGACGGCGCCAAATGTTTACGGGTGAATTTTCCCGTAAATCGATAATCTGGAGGCCCGGATGTCGTAGCTGTCACGTGAGATGGAGATGACCCTTGGGGTCGATCGATGTCGTGTTCGCTTGAGCAGGAAGGCGCAGATCCGTCCTTCGGTGCGACGAGGGGGAGCCTCGGCGGTATAACAACCTCCGGGATCGGTTGTAGGCGGAGTCGCTCTGTGAAGGACGCACGGGTCTTCACGTCGGCTTGTCGAAGGGTAGCCTAGGCATAGCAATGACCTCCTGGTCGTGGAGATGAGTGGACTTTGGGACGAGGGCGCTCGGCTCCGACAGGGAAGACGCTGAGGTGTAGCCTCGGCGTTACTGGATCTCCTGGACCTGAATAGATGAGAGAGCTCGTCAGGGGGGCCAATACCCGCGGAGAGGCCAATACCCGAGTCCTCGGGCCGAGCTTTGGAGGAGGAATCTTTGAGGTGGAAGAATGTGTAAGAGTGTTAGTATGTGATACCATTGTTGTAGATTGCGAAGATCCAGCCCCCTTCGATGACGTAACCACCTCCCCTCATATAGGCGAATCATCCTAATAATGTGCCATGATGTGACATCAGGGCCGCCATTCATGGGGACGTGCTAATGGAGGAAGTGTTGACCCCAACTAATTGCGCTCGTTTTGATGAGGGAAAGAATGCCATAAAGGTGGCCATGATGGCCGGAGTGATGGCCTTTGGCGGTTGCCATATTTGACGAGCCATGATGGCTGGAGAGTGATGGCCATTAAGCCGGGCCATAATCAGTGAACCATGATGGCTGAAGAGTGATGGCCATTAAGCCGGGCCATTATTGGCGAGGGTGATGGCATTTGGCTGTTGCCATATTTGACGAATGCTTCCTCGATTTGGGCCCCGATTTCCTCCATTATGGAAGTGGGCAATCTTTTGGGCCTTCGTCTTGGGTGGAGAAGCGCGGCCCGCCCGTTAGATTCTTGGGCCGGGGCCCCATGGCCGTAGTAGGCCGGTTGACTGGTCGTAGTTGACTTGGCTCCTCCGGGCCCGATCAAAATAGCTGTATCAAGTACAATAGTATAATAGAGCGAGTCCTAATATTAACTCGTTTTAGCAATGTGTTCACTCTCAATATGGGACTAAACATAAAAGTACATCTCTTTAAATTGTGAAATACCCTACATGTATAACATATCGGAATTCTCAAATATAAATATTTCGGTTTCTGACATGATATATGATACCTCTTGAAAGCGGCTGCCTGAAATCGTTTCGCCATCATCATCAAGAACACGATAGCAGTTGGCTCGCTCGGCTTGGGACTCGGGCATGAATTTCATTTCAGAGACGAACATAACCTTCCCTCCTGGAAAATCCAACCCCTGCTTGGATCACAATTTCATGTTAATACTATAATGTTTCAAGTAGGAAGAATTAGTTTTCCAATTTGTGGTATAATTTAGACTTATCAAAGGAGAATTCTACAATCTGCACAAAACTTTTGAGGGAAAAAACTCCAAACAAAAATTGCACACAGACATCCAGCTGGCAGGTTCCCTACGGTAAACTAGTTCATCTATGATCATTTGTGAACAAAGATAAACATGATCAAAAGTGGATTCCAGGCAAAAGGGCTCGAACTAAATCTCCTCATTTTGCGATGGTTTCTATTCTACATGTACAATCGAAGACACCCGCAATCACAATCAAAAATTTCAACCCTCAACTTGTAACAATGCAGTATGAAACCCATAGGTAAGCAACTAATCAAAAATGTTTATCAAAGAAAGAAGATGACCTGATTACTGGGATCATCATACTGAGGTGACACACTCTCTCCAGCTCTAACCGAGAGGAAACGCTTAACAGAGCAAAACCCCGTCAAATTCTTCATAAACCCAGATGAGCAATTGCTACTGTGACAATGATCATCAGCTACTGATGGTTTCGCTGTTTGGGAATTTTGGGCCAAAAAATGGAGCTCTCTGAGATTTCCCAGAGAACCAACCACCCGCTTGCCAAACTGATGGCCAATTCTTGATCTCTTCAGCCATATCAACATCGCCATTGATGAAGCGATCAACTTTTTGGTATATAGAGAGTTATAACATAAATTAAAGGAGAAAGCTTTTATTTTTTAAAATTTCTATGTATATCAATTTTTTCGTTAATTTTGTGGGAAGAGTTATCATCTCCAGCGGTTCACCTCATGACTGATAACGACAAGGTGTACAGTCCACGTCAGCATCATGCATAATTCCTGTCGAACTGGAAGTCTGGAACTATATATCTCCTTCTACTTTATGCCTTGTGACGTGTCGAAGCTTCCGTGGTTGACAAAGGAGCGAATGCTGTTTGAGATGAGACAGCGAGTGCGCTCCATAAGCGAGTGACCGTAGTGCTTGTTTGAGAGCTATCACGTGACGGAATTTTAAAAAAAATGGGACTAAATTATTCTTTGTTGTGAAGTGCATTCTACGAGACAGGCCGCATTATTGTATTTATAGTATTATGATTACATGGCGTTGATACATAAACCTATATGAGCCTCATATGGGTCTACCTAAGCCTATTCATAACACTTCCTTATATACATCCATTATTGTAAACTCGACATATGAATACTCCAGGATTCTCGGTGCTTATAAGTGTCACAATGGGTGGATACTTCTGAATCCTGAGTTAGGGAGATTTGCCTCGTTAAAACCTCTGGCTATGCAAAACCCAGTTAAAAAACCATAGCTAAGGGAAAAGAGTACAAACTCCTCATTAACTCCACATGTTCTGTGCAAGCTTCAGGCTTGCAGGTCTCTTAAACATCTATACATCAATCTAGTTTACAACATTCCGAGAATAAATACAAAATACAAGTATTGTTCATCGTTACTAAATCCAAAGGAGCTTTGGAGAGGTGTGTTCTGTCTCATCGCCTTTGATGTAGCCTCCTCAATGTTGAGCTAGGAAAGTGGCATGGTCTACGAACTTGGTAGATAACTCCATGTCTCTAGTCTTTAACCCAGTCGTGACTGGTCTACGAGGTACTTCGGGGTGTAGCTACACACTCTTTATTTGCTTCTTGGATGGTGAGCTTCTCAGAATGGTATGATGATGTTGCTTTAGGCGCATGCTTTGCAGATCTCCAGTATGAGGTCGTTCCTTCGTGGTGGTCTTCGCGATGATTTATTACCTGCATGTGCAAATACATTTAACATGGAGGATGATCCTTTATAATATTGACATTTAGATGTAGCGGAGAAGATGCGTAGCTCTGGTCTAGTGTCATGATGCAGGCGCTGCATTGTATCTGGCTAATAGATTTACTGCCAACGCTTTATCGGGATGCATGCAATTGGCCAGATAAGAAAGGGCACCAATGGCACTCAAATAAGGCACCTCGGGACCTAGGATATGATTCTCCTCTTCCAGCGAATGGAATGTGTCTTTATGTAAATCCATATAGGTAAACTTATAGATGTCTTTAGTGGATTATAATGGTCCATGTTCTTCATCAACTTCAAGTGTAAGAAGTTTAATGGTGTCACGACCTGCTTCCCTAAAATGGAAGGCGAGGCGTGAAAAGTCCGCTCAGACTTGAAGCTGTGAGGCTACAGTCTGTAAAGCGTCTGGTATAACCAAGTAAAGGTCCTTGCAAATGCGAAACAGAACAATAATAATAATAATAAAAGAAAAGAGATAAGCAATATTTTTCCAATCTCAGAATGTCCACAAATAAGTCCAACATCACAGAAAAGCCACACTAGGCTTAAAAGATTCTAAAAAGGCCCAAGCATGGCCAATAGAAACAAACGAACGTACAGAAAAGGAAAGGCGATACGCACCAACAACCTAACAAGAACTAAGCTGAAAGCAACACAAAAGTAAGTCTCTACGACTGGTCGTCGGTGTCCTCATACTCCACGCCAACAGTGGACACATGCTCAATGCCAGCAAACACCTCGTCCTCAGCAACGGGCTCTGGCTCATCAACTAACATGCGACACCCAAAGAGACGAGGGTGCATGTCAGCAAAGTCTACAAGAGACTTTGTGCAAGGAAACTAAAAGAAATGGAAGCAACCTAGCAGTTCTAAAATATGCGATGATATAGCAGTTTAATGCATAGATGCAACAAGTAATAAAGTGCAACAAGTATGACATGGCAACAAGTATGACATGACAAGGGTAGCAAAGCTACTAAAACATTCACATGGATTTTACAAGTCAAGTAAACACGTCGTGCACAGAGTTTACGCCTTTTGGCTGGAGCGACTGTACGGGCCAACTCCTAAGCTCAAGTGATCGTTTAACCCTACCCCTCCACGTGTAATCGTGCATTGGCTTTTGACCAATACATGTGGCCCGCTTCTGGTTCACGAGCCAGGAAGTGTATTTGGCATAGGGTTGTGCCTGCAACGCAGATGCCTAGCCTCAACAAGGAAGTATAGTAGCGTGTGCTACGAATGCAACATTCAAGCATGGAATGACATGTTACGATGCACGGCATGGCAAGAGTACAGTTAAAGTGCGTACAGATATGGAATTTAAATGTGACAGGCATGACAGAGCAAAAGTAAAGAGCATACAGATATGGAATTTAAACGTGACAGGCGAAATGAATGAATGACATGGCAGGGTGTCAGATCTAGCTTCGTTGTCAAGCTAGATCTTAAAATTGTGCCTAGGCGAGTATCATTTCGTCGCCTAGTCTCTTTTACGCTAAAAACGGGAATGGCCTAAAACATGGCCTAAAACACAAGTTGGCAAGTTTCACTTGCCTGCAATCAACCGTTCGGGAAAACACCGTCCAACCAGTCTGTAACGGCCGGTATTTTTCTACGCGTGTTTATTATTGAGCGTGCTCGTATTTTCGTTTTGACCATCCGGATATTTTCGTGCGCGAGTTCTACGTTTGTGCGTCAACGCGAGAGCGTATCCGTTTTTCGTTTACCGTATCATTAATAATTGACTATTAATTTTAACAAATTATCTTAACTTAATTATCTCACAAATTACAAAACTGCTAATCACTTTTAACCTTCGTTAATTTCTTCATTTACTTTAATAATTACCCTTGCTTAATTACTTATTTACCTTAACAAAAAAATTAATTACACTTTTGCCATTGGATGAAAACATTTCCCCTAATTAATTGTTGTTTAAACTAAACTAACCCTACATTGATTCCACCGTTTGGGGTGGTTCAGATCCAACACTGAATTGAAGACCACCCCACCTCCAGCTCTCTCCCCCATCAGGTTGTCCACTTCACTGTTGTATTTCATCAACAGCAACGACGTCTTCACCTGCAAGAAAATTTCACCCAGCAAACAAATTCCCCAAACAAATTTGTAACATCATCTTCCCCAAAATCAGCATCCCAAATCCTTTACGAATTCAGATCCAAAATCTGAAATCAAACCCAATCAAACCCATTTCGAGTTCAACCTCAAATCAAATTCAAAACTGAAAAAGAGAGAGGAAAATCTCAGATCTAAGAACAAATTTCAGTTCTTGCAAAACCCCAAACCTCCTTCTCTTCTTCCTCCTTCCTCCCTCCACCCTCACCCTTAGCCCGTCGCCGCCCCCTCTGCACAGGCCGCCGGTCGCCGCCCAACGCCGCCGCCGTGCGTGGCCACCTTCGCCCCCGCGCCGTGCAAACCACCGGAAGCCCACGCCCTCGCCCTAGGCCGCCGGATCCCGCCGTTCAGCCGCCGCAGGAGCCGCCCGGAGCGCCGCCGTCAGCCGCCCCCCTCCTCCCCGTCGTCGCGCGGTGAGCCCACTCTCCCCTTGGTTTCGTATGGAGAGCCCCCCTTGCTGCGGGCTGTGAAACAAAAAAATAAGAAAAAAAAATAAGAACAGAACGAGAAAGAGAGAAGAGAGTGACACAGGGAGAGAGAGATATACATAAAGAGAGAGTTAAAAAGAGGGGTATTATAACATGTTGGTTATTAAATTTGACCCTTAGTCAAAGATAGTACTAGTAGGTGGTAGTAGGTACTAGCTTAATTGTAATGTTAACATGCTAAATAAGATTATCACTAACTAATAATAGCTTAGTTAATTAATTGTGGTTAATACTAGTTAGTTCAAATGTTAAATTGATTTCACCGTGTTAGTTGTAAATAATGTTAGGACGATAATACCAGCATGTAATAAGGCGCACCATGTTAGTAATACCCTGTACAACGTTACACTAGCCGTAGAACCTGACAAAACAAGGCGAACCCAATTCGTGTGTTATTTTAACATTGCACATATTTCGCAAAATGTCTAATTCCATTATTTGTTCACTAAAACAGAGAACCACTATCACCGTAACGAAGTAACCGTCGGGACAAACCCAACGGCACCAAAATCACCGAAATCAGGCAAGTATGCAATTTATAGTGAATTTACGAATTGGATGTTAAATTAGTCTCTTGTATGTAAATGTTGCTCGTTACTCTCGTAACCATGGAAATTGTTGTATAATGATAACTCGTCTTGTTATTTAATTGTTGCATGCCTTGAAATAATTAACTTGAGACATCGTGAAATCGTGCGCCTCGAAGGCGAACCCGTGATCTTCGTGATGTCATGTGAGTTGACAAATTCGTGCTTGTAAATCGTGAATTAGGCTGGCTCGTGTTCCGGCACAAATCTTGGGTGGGGTAAGGGTTGAGCGGCCGCTAGGCGTATGAACGAGTACTCTCTTCAAGGGCACCACCCGTATGCGGTGGGTTAGCGCCAATCACGGTAAGCCCCCGTGAGAAGAACGACTCACTCATCACGTCCTAAAGGCGAGAACCCTATTATAGACATGACTTGCTAACTATCGTGAAATACTAACAAGAAACTTGCAACTTGAAATTGTTATCTCGGTAAAATTGACATGCTTTACTTTACTCGTCAGATTGTTTAGAACTGCATGATAGGATGTATTTACTTTAAAATCAGCATGCTTCAACTTTTATCGTTATCTTGTTCAAATTATAATTCACTCTTAAATCCAGTATAAATTTGTATATCTTGCCTTGGGTTCTAACACCTTTTTGCAGACCCTTGCTGACATACATTCATGTTTTTGGATGTATGTCAGATCCCGAGCTTGAGTATCAGGAGGTTCCTTCCGAGACACCTGACTTGGAGAGTCAGGAGTTCGCTGTAGACGCCGAGTTTCTCCCTGTGGAGAACTAGTGGTCGATTCCGTTGCTGCTTGCCGTAGTTGTTTTCTATTATTGTTGAGTGTACGTTATTATTGTTGTATTTCGGCCCAGCTGAGGCTTGTAGTTTTATTTCGTGTGCGGACGCTTATTATTTCTGGATGTGGCTTGTAATGTATGAATAATTCTGGTTGTTCTGAAAAGCGTGCAAAGGACCTGCCCTTGCGTTTTACCACAGACGCTTAATGAACTTGAGTTTCACAGCTCCGGTTCAAGCGGACCTCAGTAACGCTCTCGCTTCCGTCTTTTTGGGAAGCGGGGCGTTACAGGTTTTAGTGGTGGCCCATGCAGGTCCGTCTCTTTGCATTTGCAAATTCAGAACAATGAGATATTTTCATCGGCCAAACATCTACAGAATCACATTCGCGAGATTAATTTGGGTTTTCCTATCTCAGAATGGCTGAGGAACGAAGCACCCAAAATGGACCCGTACCTGCTGGAGGCGGAAGTGATGACATCCGCCAGATGCTTGGTGTTATGAGGGAAATGCTTGAAGTTCAGCACCACTTGGTCCAGCAGGGACGTCAGGCTGCACCAGTTGCTCCATTGCCTTGCTATGAGCCTGGAGCCAAGCAGTTCAAGGAGATGCATCCGACGAGTTTCTCTGGACGAGAGGGCCCACTAGCGGCCGAGGAATGGCTTCGCAAGACTGCGGATAACTTGGGTCTTGCCCGAATCAATCCAAACGATTGGGTAGACCTCGCCAAGCAGCAGCTGACAGACAATGCACGTCATTGGTGGGATGCTGAAGAGGCTAGGCTGATCAAGCCGATTCTTTGGGCTACTTTTCGTCAGAGGTTTGACGCTCAGTACTTCCCGAAGTCTGCAAAGAGGGAGATGCAGCAGCGTTTCATCAACCTGGAGCAGGGCACCAGGACAGTCGATGAGTATGAGGCCGAATTTACCATGCTGAGTCGATTCGCCACTACACTGGTAGCAGACGAGGAGGACTGTGCGCACCGCTTTCTGCAGGGCTTAGACCTGGACATACAAGAGATATTGTCCGGGCACACCTTTACTACTCATGAGCAAGTCCTAGTGGCTGCGAAGCAGCGCGAGCAGGTAGTTTATCAGAAGCGGGCACGCCAGGCGGGCAAGCGCCCGATGGAGCCACAGAGGAGTGCACATAGGCCCGGCTTTCGTCCTGTTCAGACCACACAGTTCAAAAGGCCAGCTGCACCTATCCCCAACCGAGCTGAGTTGGTTTGCCATTTCTGCGGCAAGCTCGGTCATGTGAAGAAAGACTGTAGGAGGATGCTGAATCAATGTTTGATCTGTGGATCGCCTACTCATGCTGCAAAGGATTGCACCCACGGTTCTCGACCACCTGGACCCGCTCAGAGGACCGTACCGGCACCTGGACAGCGTGGACCACCTTTAGTTCCACAGGATCGGGCCTTTCATCAGGCCAATCCGCCGAAGCGCCGAGCTTTCAATATGACAGCCGTTGAGGCTGAAACTGAGGACGACGTGATTGCAGGTAACCCCTAAACTAGCCTTCCTTATTTATGCATTTGTGTTTGATTAGTTATATCCATGTTAATCTAGTTGCATGTTATCCTTAGGCGTCATCTTAGTTTCATCTCACCCGGCCTTGACCCTGTTCGACTCTGGAGCTTCCATGTGCCTCCTATCTCGGAAGTTCGTAGTCGAACACTCAATACCCACCTATACACTTCCCAAGTGTTGGAATATTACAACTGGGAACGGTGTAGTGAAGGTTGCACTGGGATGTAGACCATGTCCGTTGGTAGTTAGTGGACACGAGTTATATGCTGACTTCATTGTCCACGATCTACCCAACTTTGATGCTATTCTCGGCATTGACTGGTTAGGAGCTTTTTATGCCACGATCGACTGTCGCCGGAAGAAAGTGGTATTCGAAATTCCTGACCACCCAGTGTTCGAGTTTGTCAGCGGAGGACGTTCGCTTGGACCTGTCAAGTTTCGAGCCCAGCCGTGCAGACTTACTATTGCATCCATGATAGCTGAGCCGGAGAAGCCTGCAGTAGTGAGAGATTTTGAAGACGTCTTCCCTGAAGACATTTCTGGATTGCCGCCTGACCGAGCATTGGAGTTCAGCATTGATCTTATGCCAGGAGCTCAACCAATTTCGAAGGCGCCTTACCGTATGGCTCCTGCAGAGTTGGAAGAGCTGAGGAAGCAGTTGGATGAGCTAATGCAGAAGGGTTTCATTCATCCCAGCGTATCTCATTGGGGTGCACCCGTTTTACTGGTGAAGAAGAAGGATGGCTCGAGGAGGATGTGTGTGGATTATCGGGAGCTGAACAATGTCACAGTGAAGAACAAATACCCGCTACCCCGTATTGATGATATTTTCGATCAGCTTGGTGGATCGAGAGTATTTTCAAAGTTGGACCTCCGAAGCGGATACCATCAGGTCAGAGTCAAGAAGGAGGATGTGCCCAAGACAGCTTTTCGTACTAAGTACGGGCACTACGAGTTCGTTGTCATGCCGTTTGGTGTGACCAACGCTCCTGCTGTGTTCATGAATCTCATGAACCTTATCTTTTACGACTTCCTCGACAAGTTCGTGGTGATCTTTATTGATGACATCCTGGTGTACTCGAGGAGCGAGGAGGAGCATGCAGAGCACTTGAAGATGGTATTGGAGACGCTCCGTCACCATAGACTGTATGCCAAATATAGCAAATGCGAATTCTGGCTGGACAGAGTTGCATTTCTTGGGCATGTGGTATCAGGAGCTGGTATCTCAGTAGATCCGGAGAAGGTCAGAGCAGTCAGTGAATGGCCTACACCTCGATCGGCATCGGACATCAGAAGTTTCCTCGGATTGGCTGGATACTACCGCAGATTTATTAAGGATTTCTCGAGGATAGCTGAGCCGATGACGAGATTGACAAGGAAGGATGTTAAGTTCAGTTGGTCAGACTCTTGTGAGCAAGCTCTTTCTACTTTGAGAGAGAGGCTGACATCTGCACCAGTTTTAGCTATTCCGGACCGAAGCGGAGGCTTTGAGATTTTCTGCGACGCATCAGGCAAGGGACTTGGATGCGTTTTACACCAGCACGGTCATGTAGTCGCATATGCTTCTCGACAGTTGAAAATCCACGAGAAGAATTATCCGACTCACGACTTGGAGTTAGCTGCCGTCATATTTGCTTTGAAGATTTGGAGGCATTTCTTACTGAGTGAGAAAGTGAAGATTTTCACTGATCACAAAAGTTTGAAATATATATTCACTCAGAAGGAGCTGAATATGAGACAGCGCAGATGGTTGGAATTGATGGCGGACTACGACATCGATCTTCAGTATCATCCAGGGAAGGTGAATGTCGTACCAGATGCTTTGAGTCGACTGCCCGAAGTGATGATTCTCACAGCTCAGTGGAGATTGCAGCAGGATCTGCGAGAGATGGATGTTGAAGCTGTCCTACCTGGAGTCACATCATCATTGATGAGCATGCAGATTCAATCGACGATTGTGGATCGGATCAAGACTGCTCAAGATGGAGATGCAAAGTTGAAGAAGATCAAAGATCAGGTTGAAGCAGGACTTCGGACTGATTTTCTGATTCACGCGGATGGATCTTTGAGATATGGTAGTAGGGTCTGCGTGCCTGCAGGAGATATCAGAGAAGAATTGATGAATGAGGCTCACAGTTCGCCTTATTCTATTCATCCTGGAGGTACGAAGATGTACAAGGACCTTCGTCAGAATTTCTGGTGGCATGGAATGAAGAGAAGTGTGGCACGGAGCGTTGCCAAGTGTCTTGTGTGTCAGCAAGTGAAGGCTGAACATCAACGTACTGCCGGACTACTACAACCCCTGCCGATTCCAGAGTGGAAGTGGCAGCACATCACGATGGACTTCGTGACTGGCTTACCTCGGAGCACCAGTCAGAATGACGCGATCTGGGTCATCGTTGATCGATTGACCAAGTCTGCGCACTTTATACCTTTCCGAGTTGGGCAATCCACGGAGATATTAGCAAGGAAGTATATGGAGGTAATGACCTAACTCATACCTTAATAATTTCCTTCTAGTACTAGTCATGATATGGATTATGTCGTGTAGGAGATCGTGCGCTTGCATGGAGTCCCCGTGAGCATTGTATCCGATCGTGATACGAGGTTCACGTCTCAATTCTGGAAGAGTCTGCAGACCAATCTGGGTACCAGTCTGAAATTCAGTACTGCGTATCACCCGCAGACAGATGGCCAGTCGGAGCGTACTATTCAGATATTGGAGGACATGTTGAGAGCTTGCATGTTAGATCTCAAGGGTTCGTGGGAGGATCATCTACACCTGGTGGAGTTCTCCTACAATAACAGCTATCAGGCGAGCATTGGCATGGCGCCATTTGCTGCTCTCTATGGGAGGAAATGTCGTTCGCCACTGAGTTGGGACGACGTAGGTGATAGAGAGCTTGTGGGACCAGAGATGATTGTGGAAGCAGTTGATGTTGTGCGTGACATCAGGGACAAGCTTCGGATCGCTCAGGACCGTTATAAGCATTGGGCCGATGCTAAACGGCGTCCCCTGGAGTTTCAGCCGGGAGATCATGTGTTCCTGAAGATCTCTCCGAATCGAGGGGTGATCCGATTTGGGAAGAGAGGCAAGCTTAGTCCGAGATTTATTGGACCTTTTGATGTGCTAGAGCGAGTTGGAGAGGTAGCTTATCGCTTAGCCTTGCCACCGTCATTGGAGGGGGTACATGACGTTTTTCATGTGTCCCAGCTGCGTCGTTATATCAGCGACCCTTCTCATGCTGTGGACTACTCTGAGATTACAGTTCGACCGGATCTGACGTATGAGCAGCAGCCGGTGCAGATCTTAGACCGACGTCAGAAGACGCTCAGGAACAAGGTTGTCAATCTCGTGAGAGTGATGTGGCGCCGTGACTCGCCAGGAGAGTCTACCTGAGAGCGAGAAGATGAGATACGAGAGCGTTATCTAGGGGTGAGCACGGTTTGCTTAAACCGCCCAAACCGAACCGGACCGAACCAGACCGAGCCAAAAACCGAACCGAACCGCTCTCCATCGGTCTGGTTTGGTCTCAATCGTTGGAAACCGCCACTTATATGGTCTGGTTTGGTTTCACCCGGTCGAAACCGCTTAAACCGAACCGAACCGACTCCTAATATATATTATATATTGTGCTGGAAATCTGTTGGGATTTTAACCATAGTCCCTAGGAACCCTAGCCTAATGCCTTTAGACTGATCGGCGTCGTGCCGGCCCTATTTGGCTATCTGCCCTCTTCAATCTCCAGTCTTCACCCTTCGGAGTTCAGACTGCATTCGTTTTTTTCCGTTTGAGTATCGCTAATTCTCCATGCACTTAACGCATATAGCCTTCTTTAACCTGGAGAAGAAAATGGGATGTGCTTAGTTGACAATGAGATAGTATGTGACGTTCCTATCTGTAGAAACATCAGTGAATTAACATGATCAACGCAATTCAGCATCAAATACCATTTTGATACAACTTCTAGTGATGAATGCACCCTAACTGCTATAGAAAAATGAAAATACATAAAACAATAATAACCGCACCTGTCGCTGTCGCAGTCACAGTTAGAACTTCTGCAAGCGATGCAGTGCCTAATTTTCCTTGGTTTGATAAGGAGCACAGAAATGAAGCAATGTCATGAAATTATTTTAATGACAAAGTCTATATTTAGCAAAATTGGGTATACGAGGGGATCTTCCGTCATCATATGTCTGAACCGCGGTTCCAAACCGAACCAAACCGCTCCAAGCGGTTTTCGTCAGCTCGGAAACCGTCGGTCTAACGGTTTGGTTTGGTCTGGCCTATGAGAAACCGCTACTTATACGGTCTGGTTCGGTTTAGATCCCAAACCGCCGGTTTGAGACCGTGCTCTCCCCTAGCGTTATCCATATTTGTTCCCTACTCTTTAGCGGATAAGAATTCCGAGGGCGGAATTTTTCTTAAGGTGGGTAGAATGTAACGGCCGGTATTTTTCTACGCGTGTTTATTATTGAGCGTGCTCGTATTTTCGTTTTGACCATCCGGATATTTTCGTGCGCGAGTTCTACGTTTGTGCGTCAACGCGAGAGCGTATCCGTTTTTCGTTTACCGTATCATTAATAATTGACTATTAATTTTAACAAATTATCTTAACTTAATTATCTCACAAATTACAAAACTGCTAATCACTTTTAACCTTCGTTAATTTCTTCATTTACTTTAATAATTACCCTTGCTTAATTACTTATTTACCTTAACAAAAAAATTAATTACACTTTTGCCATTGGATGAAAACATTTCCCCTAATTAATTGTTGTTTAAACTAAACTAACCCTACATTGATTCCACCGTTTGGGGTGGTTCAGATCCAACACTGAATTGAAGACCACCCCACCTCCAGCTCTCTCCCCCATCAGGTTGTCCACTTCACTGTTGTATTTCATCAACAGCAACGACGTCTTCACCTGCAAGAAAATTTCACCCAGCAAACAAATTCCCCAAACAAATTTGTAACATCATCTTCCCCAAAATCAGCATCCCAAATCCTTTACGAATTCAGATCCAAAATCTGAAATCAAACCCAATCAAACCCATTTCGAGTTCAACCTCAAATCAAATTCAAAACTGAAAAAGAGAGAGGAAAATCTCAGATCTAAGAACAAATTTCAGTTCTTGCAAAACCCCAAACCTCCTTCTCTTCTTCCTCCTTCCTCCCTCCACCCTCACCCTTAGCCCGTCGCCGCCCCCTCTGCACAGGCCGCCGGTCGCCGCCCAACGCCGCCGCCGTGCGTGGCCACCTTCGCCCCCGCGCCGTGCAAACCACCGGAAGCCCACGCCCTCGCCCTAGGCCGCCGGATCCCGCCGTTCAGCCGCCGCAGGAGCCGCCCGGAGCGCCGCCGTCAGCCGCCCCCCTCCTCCCCGTCGTCGCGCGGTGAGCCCACTCTCCCCTTGGTTTCGTATGGAGAGCCCCCCTTGCTGCGGGCTGTGAAACAAAAAAAAAGAAAAAAAAAATAAGAACAGAACGAGAAAGAGAGAAGAGAGTGACACGGGGAGAGAGAGATATACATAAAGAGAGAGTTAAAAAGAGGGGTATTATAACATGTTGGTTATTAAATTTGACCCTTAGTCAAAGATAGTACTAGTAGGTGGTAGTAGGTACTAGCTTAATTGTAATGTTAACATGCTAAATAAGATTATCACTAACTAATAATAGCTTAGTTAATTAATTGTGGTTAATACTAGTTAGTTCAAATGTTAAATTGATTTCACCGTGTTAGTTGTAAATAATGTTAGGACGATAATACCAGCATGTAATAAGGCGCACCATGTTAGTAATACCCTGTACAACGTTACACTAGCCGTAGAACCTGACAAAACAAGGCGAACCCAATTCGTGTGTTATTTTAACATTGCACATATTTCGCAAAATGTCTAATTCCATTATTTGTTCACTAAAACAGAGAACCACTATCACCGTAACGAAGTAACCGTCGGGACAAACCCAACGGCACCAAAATCACCGAAATCAGGCAAGTATGCAATTTATAGTGAATTTACGAATTGGATGTTAAATTAGTCTCTTGTATGTAAATGTTGCTCGTTACTCTCGTAACCATGGAAATTGTTGTATAATGATAACTCGTCTTGTTATTTAATTGTTGCATGCCTTGAAATAATTAACTTGAGACATCGTGAAATCGTGCGCCTCGAAGGCGAACCCGTGATCTTCGTGATGTCATGTGAGTTGACAAATTCGTGCTTGTAAATCGTGAATTAGGCTGGCTCGTGTTCCGGCACAAATCTTGGGTGGGGTAAGGGTTGAGCGGCCGCTAGGCGTATGAACGAGTACTCTCTTCAAGGGCACCACCCGTATGCGGTGGGTTAGCGCCAATCACGGTAAGCCCCCGTGAGAAGAACGACTCACTCATCACGTCCTAAAGGCGAGAACCCTATTATAGACATGACTTGCTAACTATCGTGAAATACTAACAAGAAACTTGCAACTTGAAATTGTTATCTCGGTAAAATTGACATGCTTTACTTTACTCGTCAGATTGTTTAGAACTGCATGATAGGATGTATTTACTTTAAAATCAGCATGCTTCAACTTTTATCGTTATCTTGTTCAAATTATAATTCACTCTTAAATCCAGTATAAATTTGTATATCTTGCCTTGGGTTCTAACACCTTTTTGCAGACCCTTGCTGACATACATTCATGTTTTTGGATGTATGTCAGATCCCGAGCTTGAGTATCAGGAGGTTCCTTCCGAGACACCTGACTTGGAGAGTCAGGAGTTCGCTGTAGACGCCGAGTTTCTCCCTGTGGAGAACTAGTGGTCGATTCCGTTGCTGCTTGCCGTAGTTGTTTTCTATTATTATTGAGTGTACGTTATTATTGTTGTATTTCGGCCCAGCTGAGGCTTGTAGTTTTATTTCGTGTGCGAACGCTTATTATTTCTGGATGTGGCTTGTAATGTATGAATAATTCTGGTTGTTCTGAAAAGCGTGCAAAGGACCTGCCCTTGCGTTTTACCACAGACGCTTAATGAACTTGAGTTTCACAGCTCCGGTTCAAGCGGACCTCAGTAACGCTCTCGCTTCCGTCTTTTTGGGAAGCGGGGCGTTACACAGTCCAATCTACCTATGTGCTCGGATTCACCAACCTACAGGCCAAGTTTAAATTATCTTCATTAGTGATTCATCAAGAAATTAAAACACCGATTTTAATCTTGATTAGCATGCATTGGTTGGGGTCCTAAATGATCAGAAAATTACCCTTACACGCCGCGAGAGCTACACTGGCGTCGGGTAGCGACGCCAGGGGTTGGAATATAGAAAGTGCTCCTAGTCCAGATTCCAAAATAGATTCCTACGATCGCCAATCCTTGGACATCGACCAGATTCAGCGAAATAGATTCCAAATAGCGAGCAAAGTGATCGGTTGACGTTTTACGGCTCTCGGGAAGCCGTAACAACGAACGGGGACGAACGAGTCGACATACACGAAGGCTACGACGTTGAGCGTCGTAGGGGATGATAGTGACATCGAGAAACACCTCTAGGAGAGGTAGAGGGCTACCGGAAGAACCCAACAGCGAGAGAGAACGACGTGTAAGGACCCTGTCTATGGGGAAAACACTAGAAGGGGGGTTGAATAGTGTTTATGCAAATTTAAAAGGAATTTACGCCAAATAAAATGCAATCCAACAAATAGTGCGGAATAGAAAAACAACCCAAAGAGAAACACACGCAAACGCAGTTATGTTTCAAGGGTTCGGATTACCCAAGTCAACTCCCGACTTGTTCCCGGTAATCCTACGTCCCTACCACCCGGATACCACCGGATACTCAAGTTAGAACCCTAACTTGAGGTTTCCTTAAAAACCCACTTGTAGCAGCCCTACAAGTGCAATCGAATACAATCGATGTCCTTGACTCCCACAACCAGGGAGCAAGCAAAAACCACTCTCACAACCGAGAGCACAATTCAAATAAATAAGTTATGAAATCTGAAAGCAACACTTACAATCACCTATGCCTTGAAGTAGAACTTGAAGGAGAAGTGTGATGTGTGTTGAAGAACTCTCTTGGAAGAGAGGAGAAAAAGCCCTTTCTCTTGACTGCACCAAATGCCTAGAAGATCAATCTTTGGTTCTAGGTTGGAGAGCAAGAGAACAAGATTTGGAAATGCTTAGGGCTTTGAGTTTGAAAGCTTTGATCTTTGGAAATGAAAGCTTGAAGGTTTTTGCAATGAATGAGTAACCTTCCAATGAAACAGTAGAAGCTCTATATATAGCTTTCTCAAATCCACAAAACAGTTTAGGCAAAAACCCAAACGAAATCCGTGAGAAAAATCTCAACGGATATAATCCCAACTCGCGACAGTCGACTGTTGAACAATCCACAGTCGACTGTTGCACAGTCAGCAAGGGTAGGTGAGAATTCATAATGGTAACTTACCACGTGGACAGTCGACTGATGAAGCAAAGACAGTCGTCTGTTAAACCAACAGGCGACTGTACATTCTTCGACAGGCGACTGGCCGAGAGAAGAGTAAGTTAGACAAATACTGGAAATCTCACAAGATACAGGACAGACGACTGATGCAAGGAACACAGTCGACTGTAAATCAGAACAGGCGACTGTATAACCTTAAACAGACGACTGTCACAAACATGATAAATTTTCAGAGAGCTGAATCAAAGAATTGATTTACAGACAGGCGACTGTTGCAGCATAGACAGTCGACTGATCTAATAGACAGTCAACTGTATATACAGCATAAGTCGACTGTCCGTAGAAGTGAGATCAAAACATAGTTTTGGGCAAGGAGAGACAGGCGACTGAGTACAACACACAGTCGACTGTCACAAGGACATGCGCCTGTGAATCGTTCAACAGTAGCCTGTGCGAAATAATCAGAGAAGGCCCAAAACTGCATTATAATAGTCTATGCATAACAGGCGACTGTAGAACAAAATACAGTCGACTGTTTTTGAGACAGGCGACTGTAAAATGTTCAGCAGTCGGCTGTTATGAACAATCCTAGCACAAACAAAAGAGAATTGAATTGAGATCAAAGGACAAAGATCTAGAGATGTCCTATGATCGAAAGTAGATGTGTGTGAGTGCTCCATCAAAGTTCTACTTCTAAGCTACATACTAGAAGAGATAAAAGAAAAATTACATTGACGAATAATCTCTTCTTTCCATCGTATGAGCTTGAAGTCTTTACGGAGCTTCAATCATCAATCTACGATCATCCAATTCATATCATTTGCCTTCAATCACGTTTGTGAGTCATCCATTGCTAGTTGATCTTCATAGTAAGCTTAGGCAATGGATTAACTGCAAAATAGGGGATTAGTCATAAGTATTTATGTTTGCTCATCATTAACACCAAGTAGGGAGAAGTCCAATACTCAACATTCTCCTCCTTTTTGATGATGACAAACAAACATAAACAAAAAGATAAATAATTGTGCGTAATGAAAACTTACTCCCCTACATAGATGCCAATCAAGTTAGTCAACAAATATTAGAGCATCTATATAGCAATTGAAGCAAATGAGTGAGATATGAATGAATTTAATTCAAGAAATCTAGGAAATAACATCACTATTCATTGCAATCTTACTCCCCCTGAATCTAAGGCAACGAAAAACTTAGATTCAAGCGTTAGAACATACTTAGCACATCCATTATGAATCTTGTATGTTTATTTCTCTCCCCCTATGGCATTATCCAAAAAGGTGGGAACAAATAACAACAACAATAATAGTGCTAAAATACGAACTAACAACAATCAAGGAGTATAAAGATATATCAAATCAAAAACTCATAAAGTCTCATCATATACACATGTGAGTAATGGAATTGAAATCCAATACCAACATTTTAGATATTCTAAATGAAAATAATTTTCACAAATTCATCACATCAACCAAAGAGCATGAATTAACCAATATCAAATTCGTGTATTGTCTCAAAAGCACATCAAGGAGAGTGAAGCATACATAGAGACAATATATCATACATCACCCAGAAGTTAATCAATATTGCATAGTGTGACACAAGAGAGGGATGCAACATCATATATATATAGATAAAAAACAGCTGAGTACATCATCAGATGTTCATCAACATGGCCATCCCCAAAAAAAGGTACATCATGATCAACAAAAAGAATACATCATGACGACATCAAAAAGTATATCATCATACATATATAGAAGTGTCGCAGACAACATCATCCATCATACAAAACAAAACATATATCATCACTCAAAATAACATCACTCAATAACATCGATCTAAGGGTGAGCGTCTACAGGGGCTGCGGACGAGGAAGCAGGCTCTGAAGCAGCAGGAGTGTCCTCTGGAGGAGGGTCAGACGGAGCAACAGAAGCAGCAACAGCAGCATCCTGTGTAGAAGCAACACCAGGAGGCTCAACGACACCAGAAGGCTGAGGAGGCACATGAGGTTGAGGAAGATACTGTCTCAAATCCTCAGGGAAGGGAATTCCCTTATGGAGGAGAGAGAGAGAGACAGCAGCCTGTAGATACCAGAGACCATCGCCAAAAGAGTATCCTGTGATGGTGGAGCAGATGATGATGAAGGCAAATCAGCTGGAGGCACAGTGGATGAGGATGGAGCTGAAGTAGTCTTCCTCTTCTTCGAGGCAGTCTGCAGAGCCGAAGAGGACTTCGACTTCGCAGAAGCGTCGAGGAGAGGGCCAAAGGGCATGGGCTCGTAACGAGACAAGTCAACACCAAAGTGACGGAAGACACGAGTCAAAAGACCACCAAAGGGAATGTGAGACGAGGAGGACGTGAACTCAACCTTGTCCATCCTGTCAAGGAGGACACCGGCCCAGTTCACGGGCATGCCAGAGAAAATAGCATACATACACTTTAGTATATCCTGAGACGGCTGGTCAGATGATCCATATCTCGGCAGAATGTTGGACTTCACCACTAGGTGAACAGCCCAACCCCGTGCAGAGAACATGGATGATCTAACACCCGAATCAAGAGCTAAAGGAACCTCTCGAAACATATCCCGGAGAACAGACTGGTCAAGATCGTCAATCTCGGAAAAGCTGATATCAGTGGGGAGGGAACCGACAAAAGGAATCCTAAGAATAGTCCCTAAGAGAGAGGGAGTAATCTGAATGTGGGTTCCCTGGACGACAATATCAAGGATGCCGGTAGTCGAATACTCACCGCGAACGCGGTTCGCATAGAAGAGCTTCACCAGAAATGGATAGGCTCTGGGGGACTCGCTCTGAGAGAAGCGAAAAAGATCGGCCAGGTGAGTAGCAGAAAGAATGTCAGAGAGTCTCTCAGCAGTGAATGCGGGGAAAGCAATGTACTGCTCCCTAAGAAGGTTGATCCCTAGGAGAGAGTGAAACTTTACCAGACAAAGATCGTCTCGGCAAACGGGAACCAGGGGATCAGAGGGGGGTACAGCAGGAGTCTCTTCAGACGAACTGGATACAGAAGGAGACACATGAGGGATCTCAGCAGCAGGCTCACTGATGTGAACACCAGTAGGCTTGCGCTGACGATGAATCAAGGGCTGAGCATCGCTAGACGAAGAAGAAGGAGAATAACCCGGGGAGGATGAATGCACGGGTGACTGGGCATGCTTGGTTTGAGCTTTGTAGGGTTTCTTTCTCTTGGCAATAAGTTTCTTAGGAGCCCTAGGTTGTTTAGAAGCGATCTTCTCTTTTCCCTTAGGTTTATGAGCCATGGAAACAAGAGAAGAAGAACTAAATCAACAAAAGAAAACGACGAAGATCAAGAGAGAGAAAGCAAACCAACTGAGGGAATACAGAAGATCACAGAGAAGAAGATCAAAGATGACGGTAGGACACGATCGACAGCGATGATTAGGAGGAGATCGACGGTTGAAGAAACGAAATCGATCGTTTTTGTAGAGAGAAACGAGCGGGAAGTTGAACGGTCGAAGCGGAGGAGAGAGAAAATCGACGTGGGGAGTGATCGCGTCGACTGATTATAAAATAGGGAAAATCAATCTGAGTCGTTGGATCAAGGAATCGACGGCTCGGATCAAATCACATGAACCGACACAGTAGGAGACAGTCGACTGGAGAACACAAGTCAGTCGACTGTATGAAGTGATAAAATTAAAGCTCAGAAAGATGGGCAGTCGACTGGCAAGTATAATGCAGTCGCCTGTCCACTGGACAGTCGACTGACATATACTCAACAGTCGGCTGGCCGAGAATTAATACAGATCACAAGAATAACAGAGAACACTGTAAAAATTTGACAGAGAGTACAGTCGCCTGATAACTAAATTGCAGTCGCCTGTTAAGCTAACAGTCGACTGTAAAACAGTCATCAGTCGGCTGTGCGAAAGATACCAAGTTTCATATAGAGGATATAGAGTAGGGCAGTCGACTGTCAAAAGAAAAACAGTCGTCTGTCATGGTCCAAAAATGCACAGTGAGATAGAATTCCAGAGGATAAGAACACTCACCCTAGGACCTATACTCTAATCACAAATACATCTTAAAATCATTATGAAAACAATAAATCCATTGAAACACAAATTACTCCAATCAACTTCGAAAACTCATGAAATCAAATAAGTCACAATTGCCTTTCTTAATCTCATAAAACAATAACGCACATGAAGAAAGACAATCAAAAATATGAGCTCAATAAGGAGTTATAACATGAAAATTGAGCTTCTATATTTCAGATTCACCCATAATTCCCAATTCTCCACGCAACCTCACAAATGAATCTTCTTTAAGAGGTTTAGTGAAGATATTGGCAATTTGTTTTTGGGTTTCAATGTACTCTAAGATGATGTCCTTCTTAGCTACATGATCATTTATAAAATGGTGTCTCACGTCTATGTGTTTGGTACGGGAGTGGTGTACCAGATTCTTGGAAAGACAAATAGCACTTTGGTTATCAACCATGATAGGGCAAGTATCACAATTGACACCATAGTCACTAAGAGTGTGTCTCATCCAAAGAACTTGTGCACATGCAAGACCCGCGGCAATATATTCCGCTTCAGTCGTGGACAATGACACTGAATTCTGTTTCTTAGAGAACCAAGAAACTAAGGAATTTCCTAAGAAATGGCATGTGCCACTAGTACTTTTCCTGTCGGACTTGCATCCGGCAAAGTCGGCATCACTATATGAGATTAACTCATACGTGCTAGACTTAGGGTAAAGTAACCCATAATCTAGGGATTGATTAAGATAACGAAATATTCGTTTAACCATAATCAAGTGTGACTCCTTAGGTCTTGCTTGATATCTAGCACATATACATACGGAAAACATGATATCGGGCCTACTAGCGGTTAAGTAAAGTAAGCTACCGATCATACCTCGATATAGACGAACGTCTACATCTTTTCCACTTTCATCCTTGTGTAGATGAGTAGTAGTACTCATGGGAGTCCTTTTGCTTGAAGACGATTCCATTCTGAATCGCTTAATAAGCTCCCCTGTGTACTTTGTCTGATGTATGAAAGTGCCATTCTCCATTTGTCGAATTTGCAATCCAAGGAAGTAGGTGAGCTCTCCCATGTGGCTCATCTCAAACTCATCCTTCATAGACTTGGAAAATTCTTGACAAAGATTAAAGTTAGTAGAACCGAAAATAATATCATCTACATAAACTTGAATCAAAAGAATGCCATTTTTATAATCTTTAATGAAGAGTGTAGAATCAACTTCTCCCATTTTAAAACCTAAATTCAAAAGAAAGGTCTTAAGGCGATCATACCAAGCTCTAGGAGCTTGTCTCAATCCATACAACGCTTTCTTAAGTTTGAAAACATGGTTTGGAAATTTCTCATGAATAAAACCGGGAGGTTGAGAAATATAGACTTCTTCATTTACAAATCCATTTAAAAATGCACTTTTAACATCCATTTGAAATAATTTAAAATTCTTATGGGATGCAAAAGATAAAAGCAACCTAATAGCTTCTAATCTAGCTACGGGGGCAAAGGATTCTTCGAAATCAATACCTTCCTCTTGCAGGTAGCCTTGAGCTACTAACCTTGCTTTATTCCGTGTGATTACCTCGTTTTCATCCGTCTTGTTCTTGAAGATCCATTTTGTCCCAATAGCTTGGTGACCACTTGGAAGAGGTACAAGTTCCCAAACTTCATTTCTCTCGAATTGCGCTAGTTCTTCTTCCATTGCCACTATCCAAGAGCTATCTTCACAAGCTTCTTGAATGTTCTTTGGCTCAATGGTAGAGACGAATGCGCAATGGGAGAATTCTTCAATTCTTGATCTCGTTCGAACACCCACACCAATATATCCAATAATTTGGTTATGGGGATGGTTGCGAACGGTTGGATAAGCTTTGGGTAAACCTGGATCACTAGGAACAACTTCAACAACTTCGTTAGAAGGGTTAGTCTCAACAATATTATCATTAATCTTAACATTATTAAGAGAGTCACAAAGAATCTCTACATTTTCATCATCAACATGAGGAAAGTCAAAATCTTCATAAAAAGATACGTGAAGTGATTTCTCAATTGTTGAAGAAGTTTTGTTGTATATCCGGTAGGCTTTGCTACGTGTGGAATATCCAACAAAAATTCCTTCATCGGATCTTGGCTCAAATTTGTCTAAATTACCAAATGTGTTCTTCATAAAACATTTTGAACCAAAGACACGAAAATATTTCACTTGAGGCTTTTTATCATAAAACAACTCAAAACAAGTTTTGTTTGTTCGGGGTCTCACTAGGATCCTATTGAGCACATAGCATGCCGTGTGCACCGCTTCTGCCCAAAATTGTAGTCCTAGACTAACATGGAGCATAGTGCGAGCACACTCAATAAGAGTCATATTCTTTCTTTCTACAACACCATTTTGTGGTGGTGCACGAGGAAAGGAAAAGTTATGAGTTATCCCGGAGTCATCACAAAACTTAGTAAAAGACTCATTCTCAAATTCTCCTCCATGATCACTACAAATAGTGATAATGGTGTATCCTAAAAGATTCTGAATCTTCTTTACAAATTTGGTAAACTCTTCATGAGCTTCATTCTTATTAGTTAAGAATGAAACCCAAGTAAATCTAGAAAAGTCGTCAACGACAACTAGTCCATAATGAGCATTACCTAAAGAAGCGGTTCTAGTTGGCCCAAATAAATCTTGATGAAGAAGTTCTAGGGGCCTCTTAGAAGTAATCCCTTCTTTAAGCTCAAATGAAGATTTACTTAGTTTACCTCTTTGACATGAATCACAAAAGTTTTTCTTATTAAAAACAATCTTAGGAAAACCTTTGACTAGATCATGCTTAGCTAACTTATATAAGTGCTTGAAGTGAACATGACCAAAACGACGATGCCATAATAGTTGTTCACTTGTGTTAGCAACTAAGAAATGTTCTACGGTTTTAGGCAAGCTTAAATAATAAATATTTTTACGCCTAATACCGGAAAATAAAATATTTGAATCACAATCAACAATAGTGCACAATCCTTCTACGAAGTTAACCTTGTAACCTTTGTCACAAAGTTGACTTATGGAAATGATGTTGTGACATAAACCACTAACAAGATAAACATTAGTAATTAGGGGTTTGGAAGGATTACCAACGATACCTACTCCTATGATGGTTCCCTTTTGATTACCTCCAAAAGTGACCGTTGCACCATCTTTGATGCTAATCACTTCGGAGAGCAATGAGGGATCTCCCGTCATGTGTTTGGATCAACCGCTATCAAGAATCCATCCTTTCCCTTTAGAGCTAATAAGGCATTTATTGCTCTTCTTCTTTCTCTTGGGTACCTATATAGTATACCATAAGCTTATGGTACCCAATGTTTGTTGGGTCCAAGGGGATTAGCCCTTTGGAAGCCAAGTCCAAGTGGACTTCCGCTTCCCAACATAGTTACTATTTCTAATTACATCATGAAAGTAGAAATAAACATAAGCATTCCTAACATTTAGACTAGTGTTCTTAGGACCCCAAATAGTGTACATCTTGGGAGTCCTATTCCTAGTTGCATGCATATGAGTTGGATTTCTATGTGGTGCATGCTTCTTAGGAACATGATTTCTAGCATAAAGATGTGGTGGATGATATGCATTGTACATTCTAGGATGATATGTATTCTTGGGAACATGCATATTATATGAAGCATATTGATCATGCATGACATGTAGAGAATTAGCATACATGAAAGAATGATGCATATGAGCATATGGGTGTGTGGGAGCACGCACATGAGTGTTTCTCATGTGTGGTTGTGTATGTGTCCGTGGGTGCGGAGCATAAAATGTGTCATGATTATCCACTTGTGAAGTAGGATGTTTCCTACGTGGATGAGTATTAGTGTACATATAAGCATGGCCTTGCTTTTGGTTTCCACCCTTAGTGGGTTTCTTGCCAAAAGGAAGAGAAGGTGATGTGGTGACATTCTTGGTTGGATTGCTACCTATACTGTCTTTGACACTAGTTGTGGATGCACCGGAGGAAGGCCTCACAAAATCTATAGTAACACCACTATAGGAGGTGCGATCATTAGATGCATTTGCTTTTACAAATCCAAGACCAATACGATGTGTGGCCGGAAATTGATTTGCAAGCAAATCATCCAATTGTCCTTGTCCCTTATTGAATCTCACAATACGGGAGGACATGAGCTCATATTTCTCCTTTAAAGAAGAAATGTTGGTATCCAAGGTGTACACCCGTGCTTTGAGCTCGTGCACTTGGGTTTTAAGAGAATCATTCGCTAATCCCAATTGTGTGTGGCGTGTAAATAGATCACTATTATCCATGGGATGTGTTTGATCGAGTTGAGATTTAAGGGAATTCACCTCATCTCTCAATGTGACATTTTGAGAAGCTAAGTTTGCTTTCTCAAGGGTTAAGGTATCAACAATGGTGTCATTATTGATAATGCATGGAATGGATGACTTGCTAATTTTTGATTTCTTTAAGCTAGAGTATCTAAGCATTAAAGATTGGTATTTAGCAAATAGTTCTTCATTAGCTATGCGAAGTTCATCCATTGTTACCTCGGTGTTATCCGTATCGGAATCACTCTCATCCGAGAGTGGGTCTTCAAGTGCCATGAAGCACATGTGGGCGCTCTCACCCTTCTCATCATCGGAATCGCTTGATGAGTCATCACTTGGGTCATCAAAGGTACCAACGAGTCCTTTCTTCTTGTCTTTCTTGTTCTTGTTGGACTTGTGGTACTTTGGTGCCTTCCACTTTTCTTTGTTGTTTAGCATTGGGCAATCCCTCTTGATGTGCCCTGGCTTATTACACTTATAACAAAGAGAGGAAGTAGCATTAGTAGATTCAAAATGTTTGTTGGAGGGAAATTTACCTTTGCGGAAGAAGCGTTGGAACTTCTTCGCCATTTGGACCATTTCACCCAAATCCATCTCGTTCTCGGATTCATCTCTTTCAGAGGATGACGAATTGGCGTTGAACGCCAAAGCTTTCTTCTTGGCATCCGAGGGATTCATCATGGCTCGAATCTTCAATCGGTTATCCCGTCTTACTTCGTAAGACATAAGAGTCCCGATGAGATTCACCACGATGTAGTTCTTCAAGTCATTGACCTCCTCAATGGCGATTGCTCGTCTTTCCCATTTGGAGGTCATCCCCATGATGATCTTCCTTACCTTTTTAGGTTCGGTGTAGATTTGGCCAAGGGCTTCCAATTCGTTTGTGATGTCGGTAAAGCGTCCGTACATCAACGCAATGCTCTCATTTTCCTGCATGTGAAACAAGTCGAAGTTTTGCACGACAACATATAACTTTGAAAGCTTTACCTTATTCGTTCCCTCGTGGATAACAATGAGATGGTTCCAAATTTGATATGCACTCTTACATGTGCATATCTTGTTGAACTCATTCGGGTCCAACGCATAATGAAGAGCGTTCATTGCTTTAGCGTTGTTGACTTCGGCAGACTTCTCGAAAGTCGTCCATTTTTTGAAATCATCTTCGGAGGGCTTGACGTACTCCTTGTGGAGAGTTCTCCAAAGAGAAGCACTCCTAAGGAATGTCTCCATCCTACACTTCCAATAACCAAAGTTAGTACCATTGAAACGTGGAGGACGTACCGTAGATTGACCTTCGAAAAGTGTGGACGCTCCATCACGGTTGTGATTGTTGTACGTAGGCGGAGGAGGAACGTTGTTGTTGTTGGATGCCATAGATAAAACCTTGCGCTCTGATACCAATTGTAAGGGCCCTGTCTATGGGGAAAACACTGGAAGGGGGGGTTGAATAGTGTTTATGCAAATTTAAAAGGAATTTACGCCAAATAAAATGCAATCCAACAAATAGTGCGGAATAGAAAAACAACCCAAAGAGAAACACACGCAAACGCAGATATATTTCAAGGGTTCGGATTACCCAAGTCAACTCCCGACTTGTTCCTGGTAATCCTACGTCCCTACCACCCAGATACCACCGGATACTCAAGTTAGAACCCTAACTTGAGGTTTCCTTAAAAACCCACTTGTAGCAACCCTACAAGTGCAATCGAATACAATCGATGTCCTTGACTCCCACAACCAGGGAGCAAGCAAAAACCACTCTCACAACCGAGAGCACAATTCAAATAAAGAAGTTATGAAATCTGAAAGCAACACTTACAATCACCTATGCCTTGAAGTAGAACTTGAAGGAGAAGTGTGATGTGTGTTGAAGAACTCTCTTGGAAGAGAGGAGAAAAAGCCCTTTCTCTTGACTGCACCAAATGCCTAGAAGATCAATCTTTGGTTCTAGGTTGGAGAGCAAGAGAACAAGATTTGGAAATGCTTAGGGCTTTGAGTTTGAAAGCTTTGATCTTTGGAAATGAAAGCTTGAAGGTTTTTGCAATGAATGAGTAACCTTCCAATGAAACAGTAGAAGCTCTATATATAGCTTTCTCAAATCCACAAAACAGTTTAGGCAAAAACCCAAACGAAATCCGTGAGAAAAATCTCAACGGATATAATCCCAACTCGCGACAGTCGACTGTTGAACAATCCACAGTCGACTGTTGCACAGTCAGCAAGGGTAGGTGAGAATTCATAATGGTAACTTACCACGTGGACAGTCGACTGATGAAGCAAAGACAGTCGTCTGTTAAACCAACAGGCAACTGTACATTCTTCGACAGGCGACTGGCCGAGAGAAGAGTAAGTTAGACAAATACTGGAAATCTCACAAGATACAGGACAGACGACTGATGCAAGGAACACAGTCGACTGTAAATCAGAACAGGCGACTGTATAACCTTAAACAGACGACTGTCACAAACATGATAAATTTTCAGAGAGCTGAATCAAAGAATTGATTTACAGACAGGCGACTGTTGTAGCATAGACAGTCAACTGATCTAATAGACAGTCAACTGTATATACAGCATAAGTCGACTGGCCGTAGAAGTGAGATCAAAACATAGTTTTGGTCAAGGAGAGACAGGCGACTGATGTACTACACACAGTCGACTGTCACAAGGACATGTGCCTATGAATCGTTCAACAGTAGCCTGTGCGAAATAATCAGAGAAGGCCCAAAACTGCATTGTAATAGTCTGTGCATAACAGGCGACTGTAGAACAAAACACAGTCGACTGTTTTTGAGACAGGCAACTGTAAACTGTTCAGCAGTCGGCTGTTATAAACAATCCTAGCACAAACAAAAGAGAATTGAATTGAGATCAAAGGACAAAGGTCTAGAGATGTCCTATGATCGAAAGTAGATGTGTGTGAGTGCTCCATCAAAGTTCTACTTCTAAGCTACATACTAGAAGAGATAAAAGAAAAATTACATTGACGAATAATCTCTTCTTTCCATCGTATGAGCTTGAAGTCTTTACGGAGCTTCAATCATCAATCTACGATCATCCAATTCATATCATTTGCCTTCAATCACGTTTGTGAGTCATCCATTGCTAGTTGATCTTCATAGTAAGCTTAGGCAATGGATTAACTGCAAAATAGGGGATTAGTCACAAGTATTTATGTTTGCTCATCATTAACACCAAGTAGGGAGAAGTCCAATACTCAACACGACGGAGAGGCTAAACGACGTGTCGAGACGTCGCTAGAACGCAAAACAGCGGAAGCTCGCTGTTTCGACGCGTGGACGGCTGAGGGGGCTGCCCACGGAGGCACAGAGGTCAGAGGGAGCGACGGGGACGTGCCTGCGGCGGCAGAGACGCCTGAACGGCGGCTGCAGCGGCGGTTGCAGTGGTTTGCGGCTGATGTTCGCCGATGCGAGCTGCTGGCGGAGAAAATAGCACTGCAGCGCTTGGATAGCAGCTGGGTGGGGGTCACGGCGGGTAGAGGTGAGGGTAGGTGCCGGCGATGGGTTAAGGTCGGAGGAGATAGGCGATAGCTGCGCTGGGAGATGTTATAACGTGAGAGCGAATGTTGCAGCGATGGGAAAAAGTTGTTTGCGTGAATAAAAAGTGGGGGCGGTGCTGCTTACAGCTGGGAGAAGAAAATAGACCTAGGGTTTTATTATTAACAGAGGAGAGGGGCTCACGTGGGTAGGGTCTAGGGTGGTTGGGGTTGTTTTTAAGTTAAAAATTGTTTTAATGATATAAGGAAACCCAATATATTATTCCTCCCTCTCACAAATGCTGTGGATGAGTGCGTGACACAGATGGGTGCGGCTAATGAAGAATTAGTCTAGGATCAAGGTTTTTTTATAATAGAATTGTTATTATAAAATTAAAACCCAAGTTCTCACCCTCTCTCTCTCCCTGGGTTGGGTGCGGCCAAGAGTGGCAAATCTGGGTTGGGTCAAAATAATATGGATGTGTATTATTATTAATAAATCATCAGGGGACAGAACCAAATGAAACTTATGGCTAAACCGATATCTAAACTGGGGGAAAAGTGAAAGTGGGTCAAACGTGGCTCTAAAATTGTAAGATAAATACTGGGGTGACCGTACCGCGAGAGAAACAAAACACAGAAGATGGATCATGATTTCGACGACGAGAAACGAAACTAAAAATGAAAAGGCCTCACGACAAAAGTGAAAATCGCGACGTCTCATCAAACAAAGTCAAATTGTGGGAGAACGACCCGTGAAATGACGTTCCAAAATAATTCCACAATTTAATACTCTTCGAGAGGGTCACAACGACATATCACACCAAATGGTTCGGATACAGGAAAGGTCTAAAATAAATACGTGCACGAACAAGACTACGTGCACGAAAAGCGTACAAAGGATACGGGGTCCATAGGCGACAGTAATCCCAAGTTGGGCACACGTCGGGGGTTGGCTTGCTAAGGATGCAACCAAGGTGCTACGGCCCTATCGACTCAACGACACGACTCACACACAAAGCAACAAAACCAATCAGGTACCCGAAATTGCTATACGCACAGCCGTATTACGAATAGCGAGTACAGGCCGTTACATCCTACCCACCTTAGGACAAAGTCCGTCCTCGGACTTTCTAACATATCTAGCCGCTCTAGTAACTACCCCAATCATATCACATTATAATTCAAACCAGGTATAGTCATTACAAGTGCTTATATATGCACTAGGTAGTCAAACATTAACACTACTAACATGTATATATATTCACGCACATTATACACTTATACCTATCATAGTCAGTCAAATTCATACACGTATTTCAATCATTCATATAGTCACGTCCATCCTTATATAACTATTTAAACACTTATTACATACCATGGTACACATACTCACAAACAAATAAATAGTTCACACCAGCAAATACAATCGTAGTACTTCACGTATATATAACTACTTATGCACAAAACAAACATGTGTATACTACTCCCTAATATTTCTTAGGATACATCCAACACCAAACACATCAACACATGTAATCACACCATACCATTATTAAATCAAGTTTACTATATCTAATATACATTCACCATTACTAGAATTTCACAACTATATAGTCATTCAAATGCACGCAGATACTTCACCATATATTCACATCACATACAGTCCTAAAACTATATTCACGACACGCCACACATACCATAGTCACCAATACATATAACTAAGCACATACTTACCCGTGCATGGTGCACACCCACACACGCTAACATTTCATTCATATATACCAATCATACCACTATATATCCAGCACATCTACACACCTAGTTTAGCTAGCACACATATGTTCACACAGGCAAGTCCTTAGTAAATAACTATACCACAAGACCAACACCTATAACTATATACTGGTATATCGACCCACAATCATGTGCGTAACACAACCAGGCACAAACAATCCTATCACTATGCATACATCATCCATCGCTATATTCATGGTACTACACGCAAACCACAAACATATGTAACATTATACTTAGAGTATATCCACTCGAGCTTGAGCGAGACTCAAAACACATATCAGAAAACTCTATATACGTAACACGGTATCTATACATATACCAATACCACTCCAATCTATACACATCTACCAACATAACCATATACATGCCATAATGTCAATCACACTTAATATTTAGTCAGGTAACACCACGTAGTTCAATCACTTTATATACCATAATAATATTACAGACATCAGCACACGTATAATTATAATACACTCCCTAATACATGCATTCATCGTATAGTCACAGCCATGTAACATATATATTCACACCATATCCATCCACCTATAATTAGTATACCAACACATATACTTATCCATACATAATTAAGATATGCATTAATCGTGTATACCCCATGGTATACACGCACACAACATCCCGTAAAAGCAAGCAATACCAATCAAAATTATAATCCTACTACCATACGTATATCACATATACACTCATGCAGCAAATAATAACTACAGACGTCTAAGCATAATACATATCTACGTACGAGCACACATTCACACGTACTAACATATAAGCCATATAATAGGCCTACTCACTTAACTATAAGTACAACTATTATCATTACACCTAACATTCACCTGACTTATATATATATACTAGTCATAACTCGTGCCCGCGGGCACGGTTCATTTAAGATTTCCCCCGCGAAATCTTTGTTACCTGAAAAATTATTTCTACAGCCAAAATTTAATTGCAAAGTAAAATATTTAGCGGCACGAGCTCCTTCGACGCGAAACAACAAATTCGACGTCGAACAACAAATTTGGCGCTCGCGCCTTCGGCGCGGGACAACACATTATCGGGAAAAAAAATTTAGCGGGCGCCTTCGGCACAGAACAACAAACCTCATGGTATTATTACGCTAATTTGTTGTTCCGCTAAATTGTTTTATGCTAAATTTTTTATTTTGTTTAATTTAATGGATCATGCCTCTCCATAATCTTTCCCAAGGCACTTTTAATTTCAAAGTTTAGGTTCCCAATGCACTTTTCCCCCAAATTTATTCTCCACAATCTTTCTCAAGGCACTTCTAATTTCAAAGTTTATGTTCCCAATGCACTCTCTCTCCAAATTTAATCTACACAATTTTTTTCAAGACACTTCTAGTTTCAAAGTTTTGGTTCCCAAGACACTTTTCCCACCAAAATTTAAGTTTTCCCACTAAAATTGTCACAAAATCCAATCTCAACCATTGATTTCTCAAGATCAAATCTCAGCCACTCTTTATCTTGTCCTAGTCAGCCCTAGAATTCAAAAAACGTTGTCAAATGTATAATAGATATATATATATATATATATATCAAGCATTCACAAGTAATATATATAATCTCATTCTCTCTCTTCGGTTTTAGAGAGAGAAGCTCTTGTCGAGAGGGCGATTTTCCTTTTGGCCGCCTCGCGGCGGTCCTCGGCGTTTCCCGCCGGGGGTAGTTCGCTGGGTTGCCTCTCGAGTGTTGAGGAAGAAGGTGTGGTAGATCTATGCTGCTCCGCCTTCGTTTCGTTTGGTGCTGCTCCGATTCGTCACAGATCTGATTCGATCGAAGAACTTGCGTGGATCGAAGATCGGTCTCTCAGATCTACCTCCGCTCGCTGCTAATCTTCAAGAGAGGTGGTGAAAGGTGTGGATCTAAGCTGCCTCGTCTTGACAAGGTGCTGATCCGATCATTCGCTGTTCTTCGAATATGATCGCCTCAGATCTATTTGTTCGCCTCCGTCCTTGGCTGCTAGTTCTTCTGATTTGGATCAAGATCTCGGTGTAGATCTTGATCCGTTGGTGAGTTCTACTCCCAGTCTTGTATAGCTCTGTATAGATTGTTTCTACTGGGATTGTTTTTTTGCTAATCATGTGCTTCTACTGGACTGCACGATCGGAGTTCGTCCCGATCTGGCTAAATCCTTTGAGGAGCAAGTATTGCGCTTAGCGAGCGTCTTCGCTCTGTTTGTCGAGATCGTGTGGATCAAGATCCCAGGAGGGGATTTTGATCCGGCGGTGAGTCATTTAGTACTCACAATTTATTTTTCTTCTGCCTTCTTGTCCTGATCCATATTTTCTTCTTGCGAGTATGACTGATCTCAATGGTGGTCCGAATGGTGAGAAGATGACTAACGGAGATGGAGAATGGCATCTTGTTAATAAGAAGAAGACATCAAATATTGCTGATAAAGGAAAGGCCCTCAGGTTCGAGTATCGACCTCGCAACCAAGTGCTGAAGGAGAAAGGACCATCATATAGACAGAGATCCGAGAAGGAGGGAGCTCGTCCTACAGGCCCTATGAAAGTGTTTGAAAGAAGAGCTTTGAGGCCTTCGGTGGAGATAAGGATTAATCCATTGGCAATCAAGCAATCCTGGCTTGATGTTTGCACAAGCAGGAGGAAGGTTGCCGACTCTCTGGAGATGGAATACGTTCCCCCGGTGATCGATGATGAAGGGAATGCCATTGCTGTTCTTTCTCATGGAGCCATCGAAGAAGCGGTGAGTGACTGGGAGAATACATTGGTGGCGTATGTCCTCGGAGATGTCCCGTTCTATGGCCAGATGAAGGCATGGGCAACTAGATCATGGAAGAAGCAAGGAATGACTATCTTTACGAGAGACAACGGCTTCTTCTTCTTCCGCTTCAACTCCAAAGCTGACAGTGATGGAGTGCTATACGGTGGCCCGTGGATGTTCGACGGAAGACTGGTCGTCCTCCAGCGATGGGTGCCAGATGTGGAGTTCGAAAGAGACATGCTCTCCTCCTCTCCTATATAGGTGCAATTTCCAAATCTTCCGCTCAAATTTTGGTCTATAAAGATACTTAATATCATTGCAAGTGTCATAGGTACGCCTATCTACTTGGATAGAGCAACTGCGTCGATGGAAAGAATGGCGTACGCCCGGTGCCTTGTGGAAGTCTCTGCGGCTAAGGAGCTTCCTCTCTCTGTTGAGGCTCAGACGGAAGATGGAGATGTGTTCTATGTTGATGTCAGATACGAAGGGCAGCCACCAAGATGCGTTAATTGCAAATGCTTTGGTCATTTTGTGAAGCACTGTACTATTGCGGGGGCTGCAAATAATAAAGGGGACGGACACAATGGTGATCTGGATGCTGCCCCTATGAAGATGGCGATGGCTACTTCTCCGGGAGACCCTGTGAATAAGGTTAGCGCTCTAGCCTCATCTTCTTCTATCTGCTCTAATTCTGGGTTGGAGCACGGGGTGTTGTCTGCTGCTGGTAGAGGGGAAGGGAAGAAGCAAACTATGGAAGGTAGGACTAATACTGAGCATACTTCGGGGGTTGTCAATGCTAATGATATGGTTGTTGGTTTAAAAATTTTGAGGCCTGTAGAGGCATGTAAGTATTCTTGTGCTGAAGATAGGGGACCTGTAGGGGTTTGCAATAGTGAGGAGGATGAAAATGCCGCTGGGATGGAGATATGTAATGATGCTATTACGATGACTCAGCGGGCTACAGGCGGAGATGAGGAGGGAAATGATGTTAGGATAAATGTATATGAACTGGCTACGACCAGTGGGGGCAAAGTGTGTAATAGGGTGACTAAGACTGCGGGCGTTAAAGCTTGTAACAATGTTGAATCAAGCAATCATCGGGCTCCTGTCGAGGAGGTGTATAGAGTGGATACTTGTAAAAATGGGGAAGGCGATGAGGCCACTGTTAATGCTGTAGGGGATGTTACAGCTGTAAATAAGGCGTGTGAGCTGGCTGTGACCAGTGGTGATAAAAATTGTAATCGGGAGGGAGACACCAAGGCGATGCATAAAGATGGGCTGTAGAGGCAAGTGGCTAGTATTGACTCCCGCGAAGCTAAGAGCAAAGACAAAGTTTCTGCGAAGACCACAGAGGCTGATCCGGACCAAGGAGTTGCTAAGCTGAAGGCCTTGCATCTGAAGATCAATCATGGCTTTGGGTCCTATAATGATGTTTATGGGCTAGCTGGGCCTAGCTCTGAGGGGGCGACTGTAGGCCCGTGTAATAATAATAATGAAATGAGGGGGAATGGGTCGGGGATCGTGGTGAATGACTTGGGGATTAAGGCGCTCGCCTCGCCCCCTCCGCCTAACACTAAGGCAGACGCGCCCCACGACAGCAGCAAGCTTAGAACATATGATGACAACCCATTTAATGTCTTAAGAGGGGGACAATATCCCATGCTTAGGGGCCTCCTTGCTTGACGACTCCAATAATGCCATAGACTCGGATAATGAACCCGATGATATGACCACTATCAACGAGCTTTGGTATGAGGAACAAGAGAAGTTGAAACAAAAAAGGAAGGAACGGAAAAGCTCAAAGCCGATTAAGAAGGGTGCGGCCTCCTCTAAGGGCATTCGTAAAAGTTATAGAATCAATAAGGATGTTGAGCATCCTTGCTCCCCCTCTTAATGACTGTGTCATTTGGAACACTAGGGGGCTTAATAGCGCCGCTAGACGGAATGAACTCAAAGTCCGTATGCGTGATCTTAAGCCCTCTTTGGTTGGTCTTCTTGAAACTAAGGTTGTTGAGGAGAATGCACATCGAATCCTCAAGTGCTTTCCTAAAAATTGGGTCTCTATTAGCAACCGTTGTTCACACCGCAATGGTCGGATTGTTATCATGCATGACCCCGACATATGGAAGGGTATTGTTGATGGAGTCTCGGCTCAGCATCTTTCTATAAATTGCGTCAATGCAGCTGGATTCACTATGATGGTGACTATTGTTTATGCGCTCAATTCTTACCAAGATCGCAGAACTCTTTGGGCTGATATTGTGACTGCTGCTAGCAGATATAAAGGTCTCCCCTGGGTCATTGGGGGTGACTTCAATTGTGTTAGATATGCTATGGATAAAGTGGGAGGTAGACTGATTGATGGGCATATGGTGGATGAGTTCAATGACTGCATTAATGCCAGCGCTCTCATGGAACTCAAAACTGTTGGTAATACCTTGAGCTGGAATAATCGTAGTATAGGGCAACGACGTATTTCTGCCACCCTTGACCGTTCTTTCTGCAATAGCTCTTGGATGGATGTTCTTACATCTTCATACTGCGAATACGTTTCTGGTGGTACTAGTGATCATTCTATTCTTATTATACATACTCATCAGAAGGAGGAGTCTGATCCCAAACCTTTCAAATTCTTTAATGCCTGGCATCGCAGTCCTGAGTACCTTAGTGTGCTTAAGGAACATTGGAGTATTAGAGCCAATGGTTGTCCGATGATTCGCTTGGTTGCCAAGCTTAAAAACCTGAAAATGGGGCTCAAGTGCTTCGGAGCGGTTTTCCGTAATGCCAATGATGTTGCTAAAATTCGCACTGAGCTTGCTTCTATTCAAAATAACCCTAACCTGAGCTTTTGTGCTGAGATGCAAAAGAAAGAACGTATTTTAATAAATCAGTTGGCTGAGGCTATTGATATTGAGGAGTCCAATCTTAAGCAGAAGAGTAGGCAAGATTGGCTGCAACTCGGGGATCGTAATTCCAGATTTTTTTACACGGCCATGAAGGCCAGGCAGATTCATAATAATCTTGGGTATCTTATCTCCGCCAATGGCTCTAGTAGCAATACTATTGACTTGCTTAAATCTGAGGCCCCTGAGTTTTATTCAAGCCTTTATAACCAGAATGATTATTGGAGAGTTTTTCCCTGTCTTACTCCCAAAAGAGTGCTTACCAAAGTTGCTGCTGATTGGGTTGAGAGACATGTCCTTGCTGATGAAGTTAAAAAAGTTGTATTTCAAATTGGGGTGGACAAGGCCCCTGGTCCTGATGGTTACAATGGGTTCTTCTATCAAAATTCGTGGGATGTCATTGGTGGAGATGTCACATTAGCCGTTCTCAATTTTTTCAAATCTGGGAAGATTTATCGGCAGATTAATCATACTTTCCTTACTCTTATACCTAAGAGTGCCAATGCTTCTGGCCTGGGGGACTACAGACCGATATCCTGCTGTAATGTTTTATACAAGATTATTAGCAAAATTCTATGCAATGGTTGAATAGAGCGGTTATTGAGCTCATATCTCCCAATCAAGCGGCCTTCCTCCAAGATCGCCTCCTGGCTGATTGTGCGCTGCTTGCCCATGAGCATATTCGGGGTTTTAATAATCCTATGGGGGCCCGGGCTTGTCTCAAGCTTGATTTACGCAAAGCTTTCGATAGTGTTAACAGAGAATTCGTCTTCTACATGCTTCACCAAATGGGTTTCAAGCACAAATTTATTAGTTGGATATGTGAATGCATCTCTACCCCCTCATTCTCTGTCATGATTAATGGTTCTCCTTATGGTATGTACCAATCCAATAGAGGCTTAAGGTAGGGAGACCCTCTATCCATTGTCATGGAGGCCTTCTCCTTGTTTATGGCAAGGGCCAATGTCACGCGCAGTATTATGCCTATGAAAAGAGCTGGGGCTGTCACGCATCTCCTTTTTGCAGACGATTTGTTGGTTTTTTGTCGGGCTAATCTTAAATCTTTTGAGGGTCTGAGAGACCTCCTCTCTGTTTTCAAGTCCTTTTCTGGGCTTGAGGTGAATTGGAACAAAAGTGCTGGCATATTCAGTAAAGGGACTAGGGGGGCTGGTGGTCTCGCTGACATCTTGGGCATACGTAGAGTGCAATCCTTATCCACGTACTTGGGCCTTCCCCTCTCTACTAAATATCCCAACGCTGCTATGTATGGCCGCCTGATTGATAGATGCAAAAGCAGATTGCAGGGATGGTCCTCATCCTTATTATCCATTGCCGGGTGTATTAAGCTTGTTAAATCTGTTATCTATGGCATGGTTGGTTTTTGGATGCAGGCCTTTAGTATACCAAAGTCTGTTCTTAACTCGCTCACCTCCATGTGCAGAAAATTTATCAGGGGGAAAAACCATCTTTGGGCCTGGAATGATATGTGTGTCCCCAAGCAGGAAGGGGGAGTGGGGATCAGAAGCTTTACGGATTTAAACAAAGCATATGGTAAAAAACTCACATGGCGCATGCTTACACATAAAGGTATCTGGGCTTCTTATATGAGGAACCATTATACAAGTAATATGGGGTTTTTTTTGGCTAAGTCCCATCCTATGCAGTCTGGAACCTGGAAATTTCTTCTACATTGCCGTGAATACACCAAAAAACTTACCAAATGCAATGTTAGGGATGGTTCTTCTACACTCTTCTGGTATGATAATTGGCTTCCTTGTGGCCCCCCTTTATGACTCTTATGAGGTTCCTGTTGGGGAAGAGCAGAGCATGGTTAGTGACTATTGGGCTAATGGGAGTTGGACGGATTGCAGCTCCCTTCTTCCTATCCGTCATATTATTAATACGGTAGCATTGACCGTTGGCAGTGATTCTTGGGCCTAGGTTTCCAAAACTCCTTCTCTTCGCAATGCAGGGGATGGTTCTCTGGATATAAAGCCACTCTTTCCCTACTACAAGGTGGTCTGGTTTCAGGGGCACATCCCCAAGATGGCTATCACTTTATTACGAGCTTTCCACGGGAAACTGCTTACCCGTGATAAGCTCGTGCAATGGGGAGTGCCTACTTCACCCTACTGTGTTTTATGCTCTGATAATATTCATGGAAGCACGGATCATATTTTTTTTGAATGCCCCTATACTAACTACCTCCTTTGCAGGAGTTTCCTTAAGATGGGGGTCACAACTACCTTACCCTCTACTTTGGCTGGTATTGGAGACCTGATACTCTCACTTTTTCATAGGAAGAACAACGTGGGAAGAGTGGCCAAAACTGTTTTGGCAGTGATGACTTGGCATATTTGGCGAGAGAGGAACAGAAGGATCTTTGAAGGAAGCAATCAGATACAGACTCTTCTTTTTGAGAATATAGCTGATGACGTCAGAATTGCCCTGAGGCAAGCTGATTGGGACCGTGATACTGATATTGCGCCCCCTTCAAATTGGGGTTTGATTGACTAGCTTGGCTACCATGTATTTTTTGTTCTTATTTGACCCTACAGATAGCGGAAGGTGTCATGTATCGGTTGGGATAAGGGCGCCTGTGCTCTTGTCCCAAGTTACACACATCCTTCTTCCATCCGTGAGAGTCTTGTATCTTTTTCATATGACTCAATAAAGATAAAGAATATTCTCCAAAAAAAAGCATTCACAAGTATCTTCAAACTACATACACTACCAGTCTATACTCCAATACAATTTCCAATATATATACAGACATTCCTAAAGTGTTATAGCTACCCACACACATATAACTAATATCATCCATACAACTTCATATACATATATCACGAATAACACTGATTATACATACATAATACAAGAGTCAAATATTAATATCCTAAGGGTAGCACGCTCATACGGGTCCACACACTCCACCTATATGCATGCACCACCACGACATAACAACTTATACTAATGGGCCCACCAAACAATACTAAGGTTGACACAGGCAACGACAAGCACTAATGGCTAAACAATAAGAAAGAAACCGAAGCCAAAAGCGTAACGAAGGAAAGATCGAAAAGCACGAGTTCAGATAGGACGAAGATAAGGAGACAGCTTGGTTAGGTGAATCAGGGGTATAATTGTGAATGTTTAGGTGGGAAAAGAAAGATGTAATGATACTCTGTTAGGATACAGGAAAATAGTATGTAAAAGATATAAGTTAAAATACGAAGAGTACAAAATTGGTCGTACGTCAAAAGTTGGAGTCCTCTCATGCATAGAAAAATATTGGTGGTCGATAAAATGAGTTGTTCGAAATAAGTTTGAGTCGTATATACATAATAAGAAAAATGGTTTATTAGCTTATTGAAAATTATTATAAGGAAGAATAAAACATTCACACGAACATTAAGGACATAGGTTAGAAAATATTATACGGCAGTAATTTAATATAATTTCGGCAAAAATTTCGAATTTCAAAGAATGAAATTAGATTAACTGAAATGTAGAAAATTTAAGCTCATGTTAAATGCTTTCAACGTCTTTAAACTGGGGAGAAATTTAAAATAAATAATATTGAAACTACTTTTAGAGGAACCATGATTTGCCAAAAGAAACGGTTTTATACAAAGATTTTAAAGTACGAGTACGACGTACCTAGAACTGATATATAAAAATAATTGAAGTTCTATTTAGCTTGGAAAAATATTTTAAAGTATGTATGTTAAGCGGTTAAAATGAATCTCAAAATTTAGAAAAGATGGTATATCGAATTTTCAAAATAGTAATAGAGTTTTTGAACCGAAATGCGAAAGTATATATCAGAAAATAGTTATAGTAATTAAACTTACAACCAATAGACTTCAAAATCTACGAAGGAAAAATTTTACTCAATTGTAAAGTGAGGAATTAAATATATAAGAAGAGGGTTTAAAAACAAAATTTATACTGAGCAAAACTTTTAATCAAGGGAAAACCGAAAACAACTTTGAAAGAGTCAAGCTTTGCAACGGAGGACATTCGAAAGATCAACGATTATCGTAATGTGGTGATCATATGAATCGAGAGCAAGGAATGTGGTTGTATGATGAATGCGCCTAAATTACGATTCAAAAAAACTGCGATGGAATTCTACGGTCAGTAACACAGAAGTGTAGTGATCAGGAAATGATAGAATCAGGGGGTTCTAATTATCGGATTGACTAAAGGTCAAGAGAAACTTAACACTAAGGCTTTCTAATGAGCTAGAATATATTAGAGACCTCAGGGAAAGATCATAAGAGAATCAAGATCATGTTCTGTTGGGCCCGAAATCGATGAACCCAAGCGAACGACTAAAGAAATTATAGAGGTCTATCATGGTCAGAGCTAGGCAGGAACCACTAAGGTAACTCCTAAGACGATTAGATCAATTTCTAGCGTGGAGTCTAGCTAACAATCAGGGACCTCTAACTAGCCAGCACAGACGTCTAACTAAGTCTTACTATAGTCCTGATCAATGGATTTCCTACTAAGCTGAGACAGATGTTCGGGCAACACGTTTGCCAGCCACCTAAGACAAAGGAAACTATAAAAAAAATTAGACTCAAGGCTTATGATTTTGGATGTTTTAATTTATTTAATGGACATTCTATTTTTATTATCGTTGTTCCGATAATTCGCAGTTGCAAGAGGGACCTGCATGGGCCACCAATAAAACCTGGCACGACCCGCTTCCCTAAAATGGAAGGCGATGTGTGAAAAGTCCGCTCAGACTTGAAGCTGTGAGGCTACAGTTTGTAAAGCGTCAGGAATAACCAAGTAAAGGTCCTTGCAAATGCGAAACAGAACAAAAATAATAATAATAAAATAAAAGAGATAAGCAATATTTTTCCAATCTCAGAATGTCCACAAATAAGTCCAACATCACAGAAAAGCCACCAGGCTTAAAAGAGTCTAAAAAGGCCCAAGCATGGCCAACAGAAACAAACGAACGTACAGAAAAGGAAAGGTGCTATGCACCAACAACCTAACAAGAACTAAGCTGAAAGCAACACAAAAGGAAGCTATACGACTGGTCGTCGATGTCCTCATATTCCACTCCAACAGTGGACCCATGCTCAATGCCAGCAAACACCTCGTCCTCAGCAACGGGCTCTGGCTCAGCAACTAACATACGACACCCAAAGAGACGAGGGTGCATGTCAGCAAAGTCTACAAGAGACTTTGTGCAAGGAAACTAAAAGAAAGAGAAGCAACCTACAAGGCTACGATGTTGAGCGTCGTAGGGGATGATAGTGACGCCGAGAAACACCTCTAGGAGAGGTAGAGGGCTGCCAGAAGAACCCAACATCGAGAGAGAACGACGGGGAGGCGAAACGACCCGTCGAGACGTCGCTAGAACGTAAAACAGCGGAAGCTCGCTGTTTCGACGCGTGGAAAGTTGAGGGGGCTGCCCACGGTGGCGCAGAGGTCAGAGGGAGCGACGGGGATGTGCCTGCAACGGCAGAGACCCCGGAACGGCGGCTGCAGCGGTTTGCGACTGCTGTTCACCGATGCGAGCTGCTGGCAGAGAAAACAGCGCTGCGGCACTTGGATAGCAGCTGGGCGGGGGTCACGGTGGGCAGAGGTGACGGTAGGCGTCGGCGATGGGTTAAGGTCGGAGGAGATAGGTGATAGCGGCGCTAGGAGATGTTATAACGTGAGAGCGAAAGTTGCAGCGATGGGAAAAAGTTGTTTGCATGAATAAAAAGTGGGGGTGGCGCTGCTTACAGCTGGGAGAAGAAAATAGATCTAGGGTTTTATTATTAACAGAGGAGAGGGGATCACGTGGGTATGGTCTAGTGTGGTTGGGGTTGTTTTTAAGTTAAAATTGTTTTAATGATATAAGGAAACCCAATATATTACTCCTCCCTCTCACAAATGCTGTGGGTGAGTGCGTGACACAGATGGGTGCGACTAATGAAGAATTAGTCTAGGATCAAGGTTGTTTTTATAATAGAATTGTTATTATAAAATTAAAACCCAAGTTCTCACCCTCTCTCTCTCCCTGGGTTGGGTGCGGCCAAGAGTGGAAAATCTGGGTTGGGTCAAAATAATATGGATGTGTATTATTATTAATAAATCATTGGGGGAAAGAACCAAATGGAACTTAGGGCTAAACCAATATCTAAACTGGGGAAAAAGTGAAAGTGGGTCAAACGGGGCTCTAAAATTGTAAGATAAATACTGGGGTGACGGTACCGCGAGAGAAACAAAACACAGAAGACAGATCACGATTTCGACGACGAGAAACGAAACTAAAAATGAAAAGGCCTCACGAAAAAAATAAAAATTGCGACGTCTCATCAAACAAAGTCAAATCGTGGGAGAACGACCCGTGAAATGAAGTTCCAAAATAATTCCACAATTTAATACTCCTCGAGAGGGTCACAACGGCATATCACACCAAAGGGTTCGAATACAGGAAAGGTCTAAATTAAATACGTGCACGAATAAGACTACGTACACGAAAAGCATACAAAGGATACAGGGTCCAGAGGCGACAGTAATCCCAAGTTGGGCACACATCGGGGGTTGGCTTGCTAAGGATGCAACCAAGGTGCTACGGCCCTATCGACTCAACGACACGACTCACACACAAAGCAACAAAACCAATCAGGTACCCGAAATTGCTATACGCACAGCCGTATTACGAATAGCGAGTACAGGCCGTTACAAATGGCATATGATTTTCATCTTCTAGATGATATTTTCATCTACTGGATGATATTTTCATCTTCAGGATGATAAGTCTGTAAGCCAAGACATGTCTTTATTTTTTGCCTGGTCTTGCATATCATATTAGGCATAAACAAATATTTCGATTTTCTCTTCAGGAGATCCGATGAGATTCTAGTCTTTCTCAAATCATTTTCTTTACTCTTTTATAGATGTAAAGACAACCATTTAGTGGGAGTCCTTGTTTAAGGAACTCTCTTGATTATATTTTATTATTTCTCATAGAGTAGATGTACTGAAGTCTATTCAGGCAATAAATAAAATTAGGAATAAATCCTTAGGGGTATGCCGTCACAACATCTAAAGCAGCATATCCACAATTTCTTTTGCCAATTGAGGGTTTCTCAAACATAACCAGGGAGTTTGATGAATCATTTATTTTTCATAAGTGAGTTAAGCTCATCTTACTTTATTACTTATTGGTTTCATTGAAATGAACCTCTAAGCTCTAGGTTATTTCTTATAGCATATGAATTTATTTATATTTTATACAATACCCACTATGCTCATAGGTTTGATACCTTTTGATATCGGGACTACAAGTCAAACACTTCACGTTTCATAAGTGAGTCTAGCTAGACTTATTTTTCCTCGTTCCACAATTTTGGCCAATCACGTTTTCTTTTTAGCAACGGAGTGTGGATTCATTACTATAATTTAAATGGCAAAATGAATCGTGAAATAATTGTCGACAATTGTGTTTTTTTATCCAAACACCTCCCATGTACGTACATTATTCATTTATATTTCATTTTATTCCAGAATTTCCTCTTTTGGGGGTCTGAAAAGGGAGATGATATGGAGATGAGCTCACTTTCCTGTGGTGGTATTGTTTTAAGGTATCCATGAGTTTTCCTCTATTTAGAGCCTCATGGTCTGTCCTCTCTTAATTGAGGACATCCACTTCTGCTGCTAGTGGATTGCATCCATCATTTTTGGTATGTCAATCTTAGCTAGATTTTTAGCAGTATGGATGTGTAATTTTGAAAATATTCGGATTATCAGTAACTGTGTCTGATAACTGTTTAACAGTTTCATAATTGTGGAAGATCTTCAGGATCTCATCACAATTCATAATTCTTGGATAATAGATTTTGATATTTTGATATGGTCAACTGATATTTAAGCTCAGGGATGATGGTGACATCCAAGTTGAACCTAGTACTGGAAATTAAAGAGTTCTGAATGTGAAGGATTTTCTGGATCTCATCGTCATTATCGAATTTTTAAATGAGGGCACATTAAGGCACAGTATATGAGATGTGCTTTTAAATGCTTCCCCTGTTTGGAGTGCTTGGAATCTATTTATCTGAGGTGATTAAGCCTGATAAATAGTTCTAAGACGGCATTCTGATGGTATATAGTGGTGCTATAGGGATGTGGACCCATCAAGGCACAATCTATAAGATGTGCTCTAAATGCCTCCTCCATTTGGAGTTCTCGAAAACTATTTATCTGGGGTGATCAGGCCCTGATAAATAGGTTCTAAGGTGTCGTTTTGATGGTCTACTGTGTAATTACATGTCCCTATGCAGTCACCAGCAACTGGATTTTTAACGGATGAGTAATCCGTTTAAATCATTTTAATGATTTACTCATATGACCCATTTTTAGGTGTGAACACAATCTTTGGGATGTTCACTTTATTCCAGATTGCAAATTATGGTTGATTTCCCAGTATTGTCCAGTTTGTCCACCATTTAATAATGTGTCCTCTTTGCTTTGAAAAAGCTGGACTGTAGTTGGATAATAGGATTGCTTATGACCATTTTTAGAGGATATATGGATGAGTACACAAGGTACTTCATCGGCCCTTTGTAGGGAGTGGATAAGTCCACTTTTATCCCTCAACTACTCTCAAGAAACCTAAAGATCTTATTATTTTATTTTAATGGTGATAGATTTTATAAACATATATTATGAAATTCTATTTGAGGAAGTCATGAGAGTCAATATCCACGTGTAGTGGAGATGATCTCGTAATCTTTTTTCCCTTTAAATGGGACAATGAAAGCTCGCCCTTCTGAGGAATCATCGTGTTCTTCAGGTTATGATTATAGGATTAGGATATGATGTCTTGCATCATCAATGATCTCGGGTGGCATATTATGTCGTACCAAAGTTAAAACTTGGACGATTCTGTGCACTTCAGGTGTTCCTTTTGCTTCCTCTTTTCGAATTTTTATAGGACTTTTGAAAGTCCATTTGAATGCTCAAGTATGGTCCCAGGACATTATTTCTTGAGTCATTCTGTATGGATTTTATTTTGACGAATATCCATCGAAACATGTTAAGTTTCTTTTTCAAATATTACTGGGCATCCTCATATAGAATATTCAGGTTTGTAATTCTTGAATCTCAAGTCAGACTTTCCAAAATAGTTTCATACTGGACTATTCTAAGGGTGAAATGCTATTGAAAGCATACGTCTTGAGGTGTCAATGTGGATGATTGTGTTATCCACAATTAATAAGGCATTGATTAACAAAGAATTCTATATTACAGATGCTAAAACTAAGCATAAAATTTGCAGTATAAATAAATACATAAAAGCATAAACATATATATACTGTGATCAACAATTATGTTGGAAAAGTATTCCAAGTAATTATGTTATGGCAACAGATTATTGTTTTTCAAAGTTTATGTGTGCTCAGGGAATTGTCAATTATACGATAGTTGTGTCGACTTTCGTCTTTAGACTATTCTTTGTATAATTTTTCTATGGCATAAACTAATGACCTTTCATATTGCAATAGTATGTGTCTTATCAGAACTTCTGGTCTGATCTTGGTTTGCCATTGCTTATTCCACGTCGAGGTATTTCACATCTTCCATTTCTCCTTTTATTTTCTAGACATTGTTGGTCCTGAAATTCCACGGTTTTCTATCTTCCATATTATTATTTTTTAGGAAGGAGAAACATTAGTCTCTCTAAGGATACATACACAAGGGAGAAAGTTTGTTTCTATACTTTCACTTTTCAGTTTGTGGAAAGAGAAATATGCTAAAGGGGAACAAATACTTGGGTGCAAATCTCATAATATATTTCTCTCACTTAGTTATTTAGCCACGTCTTCAGGAGTAAGCTTATATTCAAGGCTAGATTCAAGAATCATTCCTTGTAGAGTGAGATTACTCTAAAAGAGTATAGCGATGTTATGCATACTTATGGTATCCATGATGGTCTATTTAGACCATAGATTTGTGTGATTTATTTACCAAGAAGTGCGCATATTTAAGATGGCAGAAATAGTTTTCGCATAATCCCTTCGTATTTTATTTGAAAAAAAGGGTATTTGACATTTTAATGTGAACTTCAAGTTTGATTGTCAATAAAAATATGATTTTTAAACTTTTGAAAATTATAACTAATTGTGTGCCATAATGCGCATAAGCATAGTTATGAGCATATATGCATGAAGTATTAAACGTGTAAAACCATATGATGTAGACAATATAAAGCATGTAAGCTAAATATTATGCTCAATAATATCATCATAGGTAGATCATATAAAGCATATAAAGACAATTATATACATGAGAAAAACCTAAATGATGCATGCATATATTCTAATTATGATCAATTGTGCGATAATCTTTTGTTCATAAGATGCCTTAAATTATATGACATGCTCCCATAGATTCCTTGGGGGTTTAACCCAGAATGGAATCGAGAGGGTGGGTGGGGGCGGACAAAGCCACCCACGGTATGAATTGGGTCAATCGGGCCATGTTCAAAAAAAATGTATAACTAAACACACCCTTAAAACATTATTGATCGATATCACATGCATCATTTATTCCCCCAAAAGAATTTATCTATTTCCAATCCACTCTTATTATATTCCTTGATTTATCTAAAAATTTCCAGAATTTTTCCAGAATTTTCTGGATTTTCTGGACCATTTATGGGCATTTTCTGAATTTATTATATATATACATATATATATATATATACATACATATATATATATATGAGGAGGGATCAAATGACCCCCAAAAATAACCCCCTAAAATGACCCCCTATCAAAAATCCTATGCCCCCCATTTTTTCGGAAGATCCGAACCGTTCATCTTGATCTCCACCCTCTAAATACCTTACCCACCAATTTTCAACCCGATCCCATGTGTTTTGCCCGTTCATCAACCATTCGCAAAAGTTCTATTCATGCGAAACCATTAAATTTGGGTCGGATGGATGAACGGGCAAAACACATGGGATCGGGTTGAAAATTGGTGGGTAAGGTATTTAGAGGGTGGAGATCAAGATGAACGGTTCGGATCTTCCGAAAAAATGAGGGGCATAGGATTTTTGATAGGGGGTCATTTTTGGGGGTTATTTTTGGGGGTCATTTGATCCCTCCTCTATATATATATATACACACACACACACACACACACACACACACACACAGATATATATATATATATATATATATATATATATATCAGAAAAAATATTTAATTTAAAAAAATATTGGCCTGCGGGCATTAGGCCCGTTAGGCTCTTGATACGCTTTTTTGATAATTAAGTCAAAGCCTGTGGGCCTGAGGCCCACAGTTGGCTGTAGGCTTCAGGCCCACAGAAAAAAATGTGCTAAATTTTTTTTAGCTGGGCTAAAGCCCACTAGGTAGGGAGGGACTGCCTCCCCTAAACCCTATGGATTTGTGGGTGGCACCGCCGCCAGAGGTGGCACCGCCTGTCGCCGCATGCGACGGTCGGTGGGGGGCACCCCTGCAAAACCCAATTAGGGTTTGATGGGGGCAGCGCTACCGCCCCTGTTTGTGCATCCGCCGGCTGCTACATGCATCGGGTGGGGGCAGGGAACCGACGGCCTTGTCCGCAACGGTTTGACGGAAACCGATGGTTCGACGAAAAATGAACGGTTCGATGTAAAAAAAGGCCGACTGGTGGCCTTTTTCCACCAGCCCCACTTTGGGGGGGGGGGGGTTGCTTCATCCACGGGCCACTGCACTGGAGGTTGTACCGTCCTGAGGTCGCTGCTACGATGGCCGATGGAGGTTATGTTTATTCTCACATATTCCGGAGGTGGCAATTTCAGGCGATGGATGGCTGTTTCAGGCCATGGAAAGCCAGATCCAAGGCGAATTCAGGCCGAGTTCGTCACCGGATTCAGGCCAGATTCGTGGCGGCTTCATGCCACTATAGGGGGTTGTGGGGCTACATGCCGCTGCCATATAAATCGGCAAAAATATTTTTTTTGTTATTTGCATAAATCATAATAAAAATTAGATTTTTATATGATCTAGGCATAAGAACATGATTTTGCACATTTGATCTAGGCATAAAAATGTGATTTTTGATCTTAAAAAAAATTACATCTAGGTATAAAATGTGATTTTTGATCTAAAAAAATAGATCTAGGTATAAAATGTGATTTTTGATCTAAAAATTAGATCTAGGGCACGCAACATCAAGATCATGATAAAAATAAGATTTTTTTGATTTGTAGGAATCCCTCTAGATCCATCTTGCAGATCTAGCGACGGTTGAGACGCCTACACGAGATTTGGATCTGGTTCCTCAATGTCCGAGCATCTACAATCTTTTGATCCTCTGTTTTCCACCAAGACTTCCATGACGATTCATTCTCTCTGTCAGTTGGTTAGAACGTGCTGATAACTTGTTGTAAAGTACTTTCTATGGGAGGCCGTTGCATTGTATTTATAATATTAGGGGTACATGGTGGTGGATACATAGCCTTATATAGACCTCATACAGGCCTACATAAGCCCATTCATAACATCTTTAAAGTTCAAATATTAAATTACTTAAAATAATCATTTTTAGCTAACATGCATGTGTGTCCTTATCTTTAGGGCATGTTCCACAAGTTGGCAATGGTTTTTGGAAAGTTGATTGTGTGTGAAATCTTGGATTGAGAAAAGTAAAAAGGTTTGTGTTTCTTTTAGCTTGAAAGTGATGTGAGAAGTGGGTTTGAGAGTTTGTTATGGGTCCTACAAAACTTTTAGTGTTTCTTTGGGTTTGAAAGTTTAATGTGAATGTTTAATGTGGGGTCCATGGTTTGAAATAATAAATAATTATTTGTAATTATACTAATTTAATTAATTTAAATTATTTTTAAGTTAATTTTAATTATTATTTTATTTAATAGAAATTAGGGGAAATCACACAAAAATACCCCAACGTTTGGGGCCTCTTTCATATTAATACCCTGAACTTTTAAGTCATACACAACAGTACCTTTTTTGGTTTTTTGTTTAATTTATACCCGTTTTGCCCTTTACCCTATTCAGAAAAATAATACCCTAACGTTTGAGGTATCTTTCAAAAAAATACCCCTGTGATTTGGGCACTAAAACCCAAATCACATGGGTATTTTTTTGAAAGATACCCCAAACGTTAGGGTATTATTTTTCTGAATAGGGTAAAGGGCAAAACGGGTATAAATTAAACAAAAAACCAAAAAAGGTACTGTTCTGTATGACTTAAAAGTTCAGGGTATTAATATGAAAGAGGCCCCAAACGTTGAGGTATTTTTGTGTGATTTCCCCTAGAAATTATAAATATTATTACAAATAATAAAATCTAAGTTATACACTAACCTATTTAATTATACTAATTATTAAACTAACCTATTTAATTATAATCATTAAACTAACATGTTTAATAATTAACTAACCAAATTACTAATAAACTAACCTATTAACCGCGCGGGGCACTGTTCATGAGGAGTTAACAGTGCCTCCAATAAATATGACAAAAATTTATCGGAGGCAATGTTCACTCCTCATGAGTGAACAATGCCCCGCAGAAAAAAATCAAAATAAATTAATTTGTTAGGCTCCTATTCGTCGAGGTGAGATGAGAGAGAACATGTGGGCCCCGTGATCCAATTTCTTGCCAGTAATCTGCGGATTTCGATTATGAGAAGTTTTGTGCCAACGAGGTGCCACATATGATAATTTTCCCAAGAAAATTTTCAAAGATTGAAACAGAGTCCCTTTGAAAGTGCCATAGAAAGTGAGGAATAGTGCTTTAATAGTGTATGTATAGTGGAATTTTTCCACTTAATTTCCACGCCATAATCCCGCGGCAGAATGGCCATTAGTGTAGTTTCTTCCCATTTTTGGCCTTTGGTTAACACGGTTAAAGCATATGGAATTAGGCAAGTGAGAAAATCAAGGGTGATTTAATTTCGTCATTAAATTAGGGTTTACTTTAACTCTTGCTTGTTGCTTCTTTATATGTGTTGAGTTAGATTTTTTTAGATTTGTATTTGTATAAATGAAGAATTACCAATGTAGGGTTTCAATCAAAATGGAAGTTTGTTTTCAAGGGAATTGATTTGCGCACCCACCATTTTACTCTGTGCACATCCCACTTATTTATAAGTTTGCCATTACTCCTGTGCACATACCATTTATTTAGAAGTTTACCATTGAAATTACACACCGCGCACTCTCAGGAACAAATACAATGCACTCTTATGGACAAATTTATGAAAATGCACATAGGTGTGCACAGTGAGTAAAACGGCTGCTCGAAGGGTGAACGGCAGCGAGTAGCGACACCACCCCCTCCTATGACCTCCCCAGCACCCCTCTCACTCTTCCCCACCCCCTCTACCGCCCCTCCTCCGACCTCCTCAGCCCCTCTCCCCATCCCCCTCCTCCGACCTTCCCAGCCCTCATTCGACCTCCCCAGCCCACATCTCCATCTTCCCCTCGAAAGGCGAACAGCGACGGGCATTAAAGCCACCCTCACTAACCCCACCTCTCCCTCCTACGATGTCACGCCCAGCTTTCCATTATACTTGGGAGCGAGGACGCGAGCGGGTCCGCATGGGCTGAAGCAGTGAAGCTTCAAAACCCAATAAGCGTCTGTTAATAAATCCATACGCAGAAACTTGCATGCATTTCAGAACAACAGAAATAAATAAGAATTTAAAGCCAACATCCAGATAGAGTGCACAAAGTAATAAGGGCCCCAAGCATGGCCTACAACAACATAGTTCTACAAAGGTGGGTACACACCCTACAGAAATGCAATAAATGAAATCCTAAGCATCGGCAGGTAAAGCTCAGCAACAGCTAGTCCTCTGTGGGGAGAATTCTGGATCAGCGTACTCCTGGTCCAGTGGGCCAGTTCCCTCAATCAGCTCGTCATCAATATAAGCTGTCTCGTGTCCTGACATACATTCCAAACAACATAGAAATGTATGTTAGTAAGGTCCTTGGCAAGCAATAATATGATTAGGACCCTTAGCAAGGTTTTTGAAATAGTTTACATGGTAGTTAAGCATTTATAAATAAACGAACAATTGCAATTTCTAAGCAGTTCAAACAGATATTACATTAGCGTGGTAGTTCTACTTCTAATCAATAAGAACAGATTTCTATATTAGCATGGCAGTCCTATTTTAAATGGAAGCAGTAACAGTTTTGTATGTTATACATGTTCAATATAGCATTTTCAATATGTTCAAGAGTGTATTCAATTTAGTGCACTAAGGTTCACGTCGTTAGGCAGCAAGCAAGTGAATCTACCTTCAAGTGCCTCCGAATGTGACCTGTTTACCTCCGACTAGTGCCCGCGAGCCCAACCCAACCCACGTGTACTTTCTGGGCCACGAGCCAGAATCAGCCAAACCGGCCATCAAAAGTTGTAATACTGGAACACGAGCTAGACTAGCCAAACCGGCCCACACAAATAGCCAAATCTTGGCATGCAATAATATGATTTGCCAAACCGGCCCGCAATAGTCATGAGTTTTCAAGTGGTTCAAGATATCCATACGTGTCCAGAAATGATTATAAGTTACATGGCATCATCAGTTAACTACTAAATGTCCACACACACATAGAGGTTTTTATCTTGCAATACACAAAAAGTAAGTATCTGAAGTTGGTGTCGCATTAAATGTAACAGTATTTAAAACATGGAGAAAATGCACACTTGCCTGATTTGGTGATTTTTGGTGTCGTTGTGTTCGTCTTGTCAAGTGTGATATTATGGAGAGGTTGGTTTTCTGTTTTGTTCAACATGATAAATGGTTAATAAGAAGTTATACAACTACTAGCTCGTATAACTATTTTTATTAATCGTTCATATAATTAAACATATAACTTAAAGTATAAACATGTAACTTAATAATATCATTAACATTTTAAAATCTTAAATAACTTAATTAACTTAATCAACATTTTAATAGCTTTTAAAAACTTAATAACTTAACAACTCAAATAACTTACTAACTTAATAATTCAAAACTTATAACTTAATAATTCAAAACTAACTTAATAATCCTAAATAACTCAAATCATTCAATTAACTTAAAAAAATAACCCAGAACCCACTTATTAATAACTCAACAAACCTAATAATCTAATAAGTTAATGATTCATACCCAATTCCCAATAAGCCAATTAAACCAATAGCTCAAATAAACCCATACCCAATAACTTAATTAAACTAATAACCCAAATAATCAATTAACTCAATTAAACCCAATAACTCATTAACCAATAAGTCATTACCCAATAAAACACAATAAGCTAAGGATCCCATACCCAATAACTTCACTTAAACCCATACCCAATAAGCTAATTATAACTCAACAACAAAAAGAAAAACCAAACCCAATAACTCCTTCCCCTTTTCATACCTGGCTCTCTTCTTCCCCTTCTTTCTATTCTTCCTCTTCTTTCTATTCTTTCTCTTCTCCTCCTCCTTTTTATTCTTCATCTTCTTTCTATTCTCTCTCTTCTCCTCCTCCTTTCTATCTTCTTCCTTTCTTCTTTCTTCTTGCTGCAGGGGGGAAAGTTTGGCGTGGCAAGGGGCGGTAGCTGCGGGCGGCAGCGGCGGGCGGCTTCGGCGGCGGGCGGGCGGCGGTGCTGGGTGCGGCGATGCGCACGGGGCCTGGAGGAGTGGCGGCGCTGGGCACGGTAGCAGGCGGCAGTGACGGCGTTGGGGGGGACACTGGGTGCACGCGGGCGGCTGGGCTACAGGCGGCGCGGGGCAGGGCACTGGGTGGCGCGGCGAGCTCCGCCAAGGGTGAGGGGTTGAATTTGGGTTGCAATCAGATCTAATTTGATCTTCTCTCCCACAATTTTCAGATTTGATTTCGATTTGGGTTTGAACTGGCTGTTGTTGTTTGGGGTTTGAATTGGTTGTTGTTGATTTGGGGCTGAATGTTGATTTGGGCTGGGTTGATTGAGAATGGGAGGGGAAAGGAAGAACAGAGAGGGGGAGGAATGATGCTGCCGTTGTTGATTTGGCTGTTGATGTTGTTTGATTTAAGAACAGTGAAAAGGGGTTGGGATTTGATGAGGATGTGTTAGCCATGTGGTTGCATGTTGGATCTCATTCAATTCATACAGTGTGATTCAATGGGTAGGGTTAGGGGTTTGATTAGGGAAGGTGGGTATGGTTAGGGTTAAAAGTAAACAGGTAATTAGTAATTTAATTTAGTTAAAAGTAATTAGTTAGGGTTTAAAAGTAACTAATTACTACATGGTAAAAATCCGAAAAGCTGGGGCGCGCTCACGTCGGTGCGTAGAGATGGAACTTACGGACGAAAAACACTCGAATGATCGAAGTAAAATACAGGCACACAACAATCAAACACAACTAAAATTACAGGTCGTTACATACGACCTCCATAGCCCCCATTGTTGGATCATGATCAAAGACTTAGGGGGGGAATAGGCTTATAATAACTTTTCACAAATATAAAAATAGTAGCCTACTCAATTAGACAGTCACATAGTAAATATGGTGCATAGATAATAAAATGAAAGCAAGCACAGAGTGCACACGATATTTATCCTGGTTCGGTCGTCCCAACTATCTACGTCCGGCCTCAATGTAATCACTAGAATAATAATGTCAAGATACATACACATGGAACTTTGTGCCCCAACACTCAGCTCACCAAGCTTATATCTCACTTTCCAAAGTGTTGAACACTACTATTCTAGCAAATACTTACTCTTGACTAGCCCCAACCAGTCAAGAGCCCTAAACGAACCCCAAAAGAGAGTATATAATACAAAGGATTTAAAACACTTCGATCACAAATAAAAATATTAAACATGGTTTAGAGTGCTCAGTTTGTGTCGAATGAATAGTCCTTGTCGTTTTGCTCGTCATCGGCTTCGCGCTGGCTCAAACGGTGCCACAATCTGACATTGGATCAAAAGATATGGCTTTTCAAAGTTCATTGTGCAAAATTGTTTTTCTACGCGTAAAGAAATCAGATGCTCCGTCTTCTAGAAAATATAGTAAATAGCCATGGGCTCAGAAAAATCCAGAAAAATCTCTGTTGGAATCATGAGCTCATCCTCTTCAACAAAGAAATAAGAGAGCAGATTTGTTGATGTTCTTTGGCCGTGATTTACTTGTCATTGGAGGTTGACGATGATTTGGCTTTGGCACAATCTTTAGAGAGTTTGATTGAGGATGTTGAAGGAGCTTGATCCTGAAGAGTTTTACTCGGCAAGGTGATGAAGAGAGATGCCTAGGGCTGGCCTTGTGCTTTCTTTCTCTTGGTGTTTTTCCTATGTGGGGGTATGAATCATATATAATGGCATGAACCAAGAGTTTTAGTCCAATACTAACTCCTTTGCTCTCATCCAATCAATTTATCTCCATCTTTAAATTGATTTGAAATTGATTCTCATAGATCAATTTTAGTCCAATACAAACTCCTTTGCTCTTATCCAAGCAATTTACTCTATCTTTAGTTTGATTTGAAATTGATTCTCCTAGATCAACTAGGACTCTTTTTAAAATTTGATTTTCTTATCTCCTCATTCCTCCATGAAATTTGATTCTCTCTCTCATCTTATAGATAATCTTCCTCTTAAATTGGTTGCTTTTGATCTCTCCTAGAGCCACTAAAATTCTTTCAAAATTGATGAACCAATCAATTTATATCCTTGATGCAATGAACTTGATCAATCATAAGATAAGCAGGACTCCTCAAAAATTGATTTGAATCTTCAATCAAATCTTATTTTATTTCCTTATCACTACATGGAATTTGTAGAAGGTGTTAACCAAGTCAAATGCCATAAATCACAAGTTTGCTATTGCTCCTTCGCTTGCTCATAATAACAAGATTGCCACTATAAACATATTCACAATTTTGCCACTTTGTTCTCTATGTTTATTTGCACCTAAAAACACTCAACAAACACAGTAAAAATTTTCATGAAGTTTTGTTATCATCAAATAAGAAATCATATATCGTTGTATTCAACTACGCTGTATCCAACACCCCATCCCCCACTTCCGACCTCCCCAACCACATCTTCCTCTTCCTCTCGAAGGTGGAACGGTAGCGGACGACGACGCTGCCCCCTCCTCTGACTTCCCCGGTCCCCCTCTCCCACCTCCTCTGCCCCCCTCCACCGACCTCGCTAGACCCCCCCTCTTCCGACCTCTCCCTCTTACCAACTGCCCATTTCAAAACCTAGTAAATCGTCGTCGGAGTCTTTGTCGTCGTCGACGGGGAGCGGCGGCGAGGGTAGACGAGGGTAAACGAGGAATAAGTGGCATGTGCGCCTAATGTAATTGAATGACAAACTTGTAAATCAGATGTATGTGCGCGGTAGTAAAACAGTGGGTCCGCAAATCAATTCACATGTTTCAAACTTTGATATTATGTAGATTGTGGCCGCGGTAAACTGTGGATGATGCTATGGTTTAACAACAAACTAATATTTTAGGGTTCCAACAAATAATCAATTTGGGTTTTTGTGTTAATGAGCAACTTGCGAAGTTCCAATTAATTTTGGTTTTTGATAATTTCAAGCAAAATGGAGTTTTCATCCCAACCAAAATCGAATAGAAGAAGCAATTCTTCGACAATGATATGTCGATCTGCGCGGACTTCTGTTTTGACTCAAGATCTGATACATCTGCAATTCCTTGATTTCGTGCAAGGTGTCAATGTGGCATACAGTCTGAAGTGAAGGTATCTACAAGTAGAATGAATCTTATAATATCCTACTTCAGCCACCCACAGTTTCCTAAATGCAGCAAAATTTTCTTGTGGGTTGATCCAGACATGGATATTGATAACAACTATGAATTCAATCACCCAGTTCGTAAGGTCCAAGAACTACGAAATGAAGTAATGATGCATGATGGAGAGATGAATGAGAAAGATCGATGTCTAACGACAACAAAAGGGTATTGTTTTATGTTTGGCTTTTGTGCATGTGTTGTATTCAGTTGTGTGCTGTTTGTATGTGGAGAAAGCCTTTCAGATGATAGGTTTATGGGAAGTCCAACATGAATTGCTTACGTTCTCATTTTAGCGATTGCTGGATATGCAAGTGATTTAGTAGCCAATGTGCGTATTTGGGTAATCATGTTGTATTTTTATTAAAACGTTTGCTGTTCCTGTAACTATTTAAGTTTATATTTTGATATGTATTTTATTTATTTTGTATCTTAATGTAACACTGATAAGATATGAAATGAAAATTATATGGTATTGTAACTAAGCAATTGAACTCCATTATGATGATGTTTTTCTTACCATGACTAATTATTTGTGTAGTGTGAAATATGAAAAATTGAATTAGCATGATGCATGAAATTATAAGAAAAAAATTCATTTTATGGATGTAACATGAAAGAGTACTTTAAGCTATGGCAACAAGCTAAGATAATGGATATTTTCTTCAAATTCTGATTCTTTGCATGTAGTGTAACACGTTAATATAAAAGATTTTGGATTTTTTTTCCATGGTGTTTGTTGAGATGAGTTTGAGTAAGATGATAAAAAGAGAGAAATGGAAAGTAATGAGATCAAGAGGGTTGCGAGCGAGCGAGGTATGATAGTGTTATGATAGATGAGATGCATGGCTGGTTGGATGAGAGTGGTAATGAGAGCCAAAAAAAAGAAGAGTATGTATCCACTAAAGGCATCAAAAGAAGTGGTTCACATGGACACTAGTGGTTTGGTGTGATTTGGGAGGACCATATGCTCGTCCATGTGAACAACGCATATGAACCTCTCCCTCTTTTTTGCCAACCAAACACATGTAGTAGCAACAAGACAAGTGCATGAAGCCCATGTAACAACAAACCAAACATATTCAACAACAGATCACTTCTTTTTTCTTTTCTCACCAAACTTGTATAGCAGCAGCAAAGCACCAAACCTATGTAGTAGAAAAGGATGAGACACACATTTTCCAACTAATATAGAATGATGCATGCCATTGTAAACACTACAGAACTGAATCAGTGAAGCAATCTGAAACTGAGACATAAATGTGTAGCTATTCTGAAAACTGGCACACAAAACCGGATCACAGTTTAGCAATTATATAGTTCATCCACTTCACACAACTCTGAAACATGTTATTGATGCACATTCCTATCAAGGATGATACATACAATATATTTATAACTTGAGCAAATTTTAGTTGAACCCCCTTTCTAAATTCTATTACGAATCAAAATGGGGTTATATGATCACTTGACATTGCCACTAATTGTTAGATACCTTTTACATCATAAGTGGCCTGGTATTGGGCCATTGCCATATAGGCCCACGGCCCATAGATCTGGGGTTTGTATAAGTCAACCCCCACCTTCCCCGTGAAGAGCCATTAGTGACGGGCGGTTACACCCCATGGTGGACCAATTCAATAACCACTAAGTGAGCAATAAAGGGCTATATTCGTGGAGGGAGTTATGAGAATAAGCACTACTAAAAAATGGACCTTTAATAGCGCTTAAATAAGGCCTTTAATAGCGCTTTACAAGCGCTGTCTATCTCCCCGCTGCTATAGGGGGGCTGGTTTTAATAGCGCTTTAAAAGCGCTGTTAAAGGGGGCCTTTAACAGCGCTTGTTTATGCAAGCGATGTTAAAGGGGGGCCTTTAACAGCGCTTGTTTGTGCAAGCGCTGTTAAAGGGGGGCCTTTAACAGCGCTTGTTAGTGCAAGCGCTGTTAAAGGGGGGCCTTTAACAGCACTTCTTTAGTGCAAGCGCTGTTAAAGGCCCGCCTTTAACAGCGCTTGTTTGTGCCAGCGCTGTTAAAGGCCCCCCTTAACAGCGCTTGTTTGTGCAAGCGCTGTTAAAGGGGGGGCCTTTAACAGCGCTAGTTAGTGCAAGCGCTGTTAAAGGGGGGCCTTTAACAGCGCTTCTTTAGTGCAAGCGCTGTTAAAGGCCCCCCTTTAACAGCGCTTGTTTGTGCAAGCGCTGTTAAAGGCCCCCCTTTAACAGCGCTTGTTTGTGCAAGCGCTGTTAAAGGGGGGCCTTTAACAGCGCTTGTTAGTGCAAGCGCTGTTAAAGGGGGGCCTTTAACAGCGCTTCTTTAGTGCAAGCGCTGTTAAAGGCCCCCCCTTTAACAGCGCTTGTTTGTGCAAGCGCTGTTAAAGGGGGGCCTTTAACAGCGCTTCTATAGTGCAAAAGGCTATAAGCATTGCTGTAACGAAAGAAGATGAAACTCAATTTAACTTGTTTAAATCCATTGGCATTGATGGATTGTCGATCAATAAGTCAGCCTGTGGTTCCCAATAGACATTGGTTACCAAATAATTACCTCACAAGATTCAGAGAACAAATAAATCATGCTGCCAGATTACATGTCCAACTACATAATAAACATGTCCAGAGACAGAATGATATCGTATGTATAACTAACAAGACCGGCCATTGACCATGGCATCAGTCTTTCCATTTTCTACACGAAAATAGCAAAACAGAAACTTACACAAAAGTTGAGCTTTGAGCTGGAGCCTTGTATGATCGATACACATAATTATTCCCAAGCAGCAATTCAGCCGTAAATGTAGGTCTTTCGAACTCTGATACACGTCTTATATAAAAGACCGAGAATCTCTCCAAAAGTTTCAAATAGAATGTAGAAAGAACACCACGATACACTCCCATGCTATAACAGTGACAATTTACAATCTGATGGATCAAACCTAGAAAATTGTTACAATGTCAATATAGATCAAAATTATACAAGTGCACACAGCGCAGGTCAACCGTAGAATGCAGGCAGTTCCCCAGCAATCGACCAATCTGATTCAGTTTTGGTTGCAAAGCTGATAAAAGGGTTCGAATTACCCGTAAAATCCCTTGCCCCATTACCTAGCGCTGAATTTTCTGTGTAATGTGTATGCTACATCTGTATGGGGCCTGCATATGCAAATTGAAGAAGCATAAAGGATGTAATTTGTGAGGGGCTATAACAAATGTACACAAAGAATGAATAAAACAAAACAAAACAAACATAAGGGCAGAATCATCCCTCAGTTCCGTTAACGATCAGGTTGGCAATAAAATTTTGCTTAATCTATTCTTCGTCTGTTCATTGTAATTGAAGAGTTGTGAACACGACACACCAACATACCACGGGACTACATCATTGCAAATCTTAAAATGCTTGAAGGAATTAAAGCACAATGGACATCACAAACAAAACGCATTGGAAACCAAGATCTTGCGGCAGACACAACAACCACAATTATCCAGAGAATAACAGTCAGATAGAAAGAGCCCTCAAAAAGAAATTATTTTGAATTACAAAACATAAATAAACAATTAAAAACCATGCATATTTTTAACTTCACCTTGGATTTTTCACATGTAGCAAAGCGAACAAGATAGCAGTGAAAATGGACATGCAACCAGAAGCAATGTATGCTAAGCCAAGGAAATTGTTTTTGCCTCCCAACAGACATTGGTTACCAAATAATTACCTCACAAGATTCAGAGAACAAATAATTACATGTAATTATGTAGTTGGACATGTAGTTGGACATGTTTATTAAGGTGCTCGGTATATAAGAAGCGGCTTATGCTTGTGGATGATAAAATAAAACAAATTCAAATATATTGGACAATCTGGTCCCATTACAGTGATTTAGGGTTATATCTTATAAGCAACAGTGAGCAAAATCAAATTGTGAACCTCATTTATAGTTGCTGGTGCACTAAAACAAAGGTGCAACATGCAGCATCAGCGGTGGAAAAAATTAATGATCAAGCACCGAGCATAGGGAGTACCTGAATGGCATCTTCAGAGAAATAACGACCATCATCAGAAACAACAAGTATAGCACCTGCATTATGTAGCTCATTCTTAGATAATCAGTTCTCAGAAGCAGTAAGTTCATCTAATAATGAGAAAACTAAAAAAAAAGTATGCTAACATAGAAATAGAAAAAGTATTAGATACCCTCAGTTCTTAGATGCAGAAAAGGTTCTAGATTTAAAGAATATATCCCGGGTCCCTTCTTGTATAATATTACATGGGGAGTTTTCTATATGGTTTCCTTCCCTCACTTTATCTTCTACAGCACCATGTTACTTGGGGTTGCATCTTATGACTACCTTCTATTGATTGTGTGTATCCAAGCTATGAACACAAGATATATTCTAGTTTGTCCAGTCTTTGACTGGAGTAATATGTTTGTACATATGCTTTGCATTATGAGATAAATCCAGTGAGTTCAGTTGATTGCTTTGCTGATATGTGAGCCTTTGTTCGTTGCATGTGCTATGATATGGGTTGGTCATCAAATGGATGTTAATCTTCAGTGTACTTGGGTGAGTTGCTCCTTTCTTAATTATGGGATAATATCTGATTTAAATTTAGATGATAAAGAACTGCCTGATAATGCTTGGTTTAAGTTTAAATGATAAAGAACTCCTTGAGTAGGAATGGGAAAATATTTAGTTGTGTTTCTGTGGTTCAACAGGACCACATGAATACCTATGGCTTAGAGTAAAGATAGCAACAAAGATATCACCATATTTATACTCAAGGAGTTGGTCCTTTTAACTGAACAGGGCGATAACAGCCAAGACATGGATTAATTTGAAAATGAGCAACATTATATATTCTGAAATAATTCGATGTGTGTTCCTTTTAACTGTATTCATTTTTTTGCAGCAATTTGACATATGAGAATGTATTCGCATGTTCACAACCATAGATATGGTCGGTAGCCATAAAAACTAAGAAATAGCACATGTAATTTCAGAATATGGGTGTGAATCGTATAATTCTCATAGAAATGATTGCTGTAATAGTCAACCTAATACAAGTAGAAGCATTGAGAAAGCCAATAAAATTCTTGACTAAATTCTCTCAAGCAGCAAAGAGACAATAAAATATATCAATAATGATAAAGAATGATAAATTGGAAACCCAGGTTAATTAACTATTTTTCTGAAATTGCTCAGGAAGATGACATGAAGAAATGAGAGGTGTCTCCACACATCAACTACAAGAGTTAGCAACAGGTTCTTATGGCATTCCATAGAAATGGGATTCACCTTTGGCAGATTGAGGAAAGAGAAACTTGCCATACATCACAGTATTCAGCGACGTTACAGAGACAAATTCTCAAAATACGGTCACGCACATGCTATCCAAAATTTGATGAGCATAATAAGAGACAACCATCACATATGTTACCAAATCATAAAATAAGATGGCGAGCTCACAATGTAATCGCGCGTGCTTCTGGAATCGGGTTAGGGTTTAGGATCAGCCTCGACGATGGTTAGGATCAGCCTCGACGATGAGAAATTAAGGGTTGGAATCGAAAACGGCAAGCTTCTGGAGCCCTCGATGCCGGTGTCCTAAATTCCCCCTTCTCCCCTTTCGAGCATCGGTCGGAGACGCCGCTGAGGAAGTAGAACGACCCGAATCGATCGGAGACGCCGCTGAGGAAGTATAGCAGCGGTCGGAGACTAGGCCTGTGAGGAGGGGGAGGTCGAAGATGGCCGGGAGGAGGAGGGAGGAGGAGGAGGCCTGAGACGAGGGTTGGGAGGAGGGGGAGGCCTGAGACGAGTGTTGGGAATTTAATCTAGGGCTTCGGTTATATGAGAGGGTTACGCGGGTATCGCGAAATTGCGAACCGCTGAGTGTAAATGTATAATACCTTTAACAGCGCTTGTTTCAAACAAGCGCTGTTAAATGGATGCCTTTAACAGCGCTTGCAGATACAAGCGCTGTTAAAGGGTGGCCTTTAACAGCGCTTGTTTATGAAAGCGCTGTTAAAGGCCCCCTTTAACAGCGCTTGTCTGTGCAAGCGCTGTTAAAGGGCCTTTAACAGCGCTTGCACAGACAAGCGCTGTTAAAGGGGGGATTTTAACAGCGCTTCTTTCTACAAGCGCTGTGTATTATCTGTGCCTCTAATACACAGCGCTTGCAGAAAGAAGCGCTGTCTATTATCCGACCTTTAACAACGCTTGTAGAAAGAAGCGCTGTCTATTCTCCGACCTTTAACAGCGCTTGCAAAAAGAAGCGCTGTCTATTATATGTGCCTCTAATTAACAGCGCTTATAATTGGCAAGCGCTATTAAAGGTGTGCTATTAAAGGTCCTTTTTGTGGTAGTGAAGGCCGGAGTGTGAATAAACACTCCAGAGAACCATGGAGAAAGGGGGATCCAACTTGAGGTATACTAAACTCATTCCACATTATATTTCTCCTTCATCTATAGCTCGGCGCGGTGGTGATAGGATGACCTCCCTAAAGGTCGATCCTAGCCGCCCCAAGCCCCCCTTTTAGTCATCCGCTTACTTGGGTATCGGAGGGGATTCGGTCGGACCCCAGCCTCGACCCCCTCATGATTTTCATATGGTGCAGATCCATGGAGATATCGCAAATCTAAGGTGACCGTCATTCAAATAGCTCAGTCCTAGCTCCTTGGGACCCGGGGTCGTCTCTCCACGATTCCCACTTCTCAGCTGACGAAGGGTTCACTCAATAAAGGCGTCCTCGTCGGCCCTCCTACTGGAAGGCAGAACCTATATGTCAATAGTTGTAGCCATCTATGGGAAACCAAGGGTCAATATCTCAATCTTCAACTATGTCGATTTCACCCACCAATCAACATGCTCAATGATATATCTGTCTTCAAGTTGGGGAGGCTCCTGCTCCGTGGCCCACTCCAACCAAAAGACCGTATTGGTCCAGCTTTGCATAAACCAAGTAATTTATAGATTAACATGTGATCATGTCACATCAGGGTGAGGGGGAAGTAGAGCGATGTTTCCTGGCTTTCTTTCTTTTTTGCTTAAGAATTAAATCAGTAACATCGAAACAGTGAAGTTGGATCAAGCCTCCATCTGAGCACTCATAGAGGTGCATACTGCCTTACTCCTGAGCTGCGGGCTTGGGTTGACTTTGCCCCGTCCAAGCTCGTCCAAGCTCGATCAAGCTACAAATTTGATCCGAGATCTGAACCTTGTCCAAGTTGACCACTCTGGCTAGACATTTCGACCCAAAGATTGCCCTAATTTGAGCTTTAGAGTAATCCAGTGACTGGTCTGAGTTGATCGACCCAGCGATTGCCCCAATTTGAGCTTTAGAGCAATTTGGCAACTGGTCCGAGTTGATCGACCCAACGACCCAATGAACTTTGGACCAATCTGGCGACCGGTCCAAATTGATCAACCTAATGACCCAACGATTTCTCCAATACGAGCTTTTTCGATGACCCAGCTCCGACGACCACCCTCCGACTGAGTCTCGTTAAGTTACTGATCTGAGCTGGACTGAGCCTCGACGGGCTACATCTGCATTGTTTCAAATCTCGTGGCCTCTCTTAATTTCAATTCTCCATCGGATATAGGCTCTCTTTGAGCTTGATCCCTTGTCGGATCTGATTCTTTGATCGATCACCAAATGGCTTAACGAGGCTTGCCGACCTTACGAGTAATGCTCGCTGACCCATCGAGGCTCACGGACCCTACAGAGCTGACATCCGACCCAAGGGAGCCTCAGATCTGATGATGCTCGGTCACTCGAGCACCGACTGATCTTTGTCATAGCTCGAGTCTTTCATTCGGGTTCCGATGATCGAACATCATCGAGCTATAGCCTGAGGTTGTCAATCCCTTGGTGTTGATCGAAGCCCATTCCTCCCTTGGTGATGAATGAAGTTGTTCAAGCTTGTGTAAGTGGTGACCCGAGCTTATGTCTGATCTGATGCAATCGAGCTGATGCAACAATTGTTGGGGGCGACGATGGACAGATCTCAATTGGGTTGGTCCTGTTCGATACCAAGCTCCGAGCTTGTTGGATGCAATGATCTAGGATCTCTAGTTTGATTTGACAAGCGTGTGTGAACAATTTGATGTGTGTGCTAAGTGTTTTCAGGGGTGTCAAGCTCGTAAATACGCAAAGAAATAAAAGGGCAAACCAAAAGAAACTCATGCATGAAAGCACAAGGAGCCGGCTATACAAATTGGTGAAGCAAAATTAACGAAGAGTCATTTACATTAAGGCGATGAGTAATTAAGGAGCAAGAGTTAATTGGCCACAAAAATCCTCAAGAAAATAACTACAAGGAAATCTATACTTAATTGGTTTAGTGCACTAGTAATTGAGGCCCACAATGTTAGTTCGGTTGGGATTCTCATTAATTCAAAGGCAAAGGAATTTTGATAGGATGAGGATTGTGAATCCAAAAGAAATCAGGAAAAGGCAATAGCATGTGAATACAAACAACACAATTGAGAGGAGCATGGGATTTGTGGGGGGGGCATCCCTTGCAAGTGCGCGGCTGAGATTTTGTTAGTTTGTCCAAGAAAAGTCTAAATGCCAAGATGGTAATTGAGTGGAAATTGGACCAAGGGCAACTCGGTAAAATATCACAAAGAGAACTAGGTCTGTACATTTAACGCGTACAAGAGATGCTCTCTAGATGTCATGCGGCTCAGAAGAATAGCATAGAGGAGCAGCTGGCAGTGCGGTTATCGAAGAAAACAATTGAAGGAGAGAGAGAGTCAAAGCTCCTGATGAATATTGTCAGCCTAATCATCAACTAGTGAATTAAAATGTTTATTTGTTTTAAGCTTTAATCACCACTTATATTGGTTTGTTTTTTGCAGGCACATTCATCCAAGGGGGCTAGCACTAAATTTTTGTGGGCATAACGTTAAAGGCTCTGCCAAAAAAAAATTTAAGGCCATGCAAAAGGTTTGATTTACAGGCCATATAGGTGCACTCCTCTCAAGACTTGCGGTAGGGCATACTGTGAAAAACAAAGACGACAACAATGTAGCCCGACTTCTCCATGTGCATGAAAGCCGAGGCGAAGCAACATCTCACCTGACCAAGAAGCCGACGCGTGACCGCCATGTGGACAAGAGTGCGGCACGAGACCCGAGATACTGACCATCAACAGCCGCAACCCGAGTTGCCGAGAGACGACGACTACTTGTTAGATGCGATCTGACCCGTGTGAACGACAGAGACGACACACCATCACTAAGCGATTCTAAACTCTATTTTATTCTCTTTGTGATTGTGTAGCGATCTTTGTAGGGGAAACTTTACCACTTTTGTGTTCTTTTGGAACTTGTTTAGTCTGGGACTAGACAAAAGGGTCTTGACAAGTGGGACTTGTCAAGATAGAGCATTTACTAGGCAGATAGTGTTCTGCACTCGGTGAATGTGGTACGTTTTGGGTGGGAGGCAGTGAGCTCAGGACCCATTGTAGTTGTACAAAAGGAATATATTAATGTTAGTATTTGCTTGGAGGCTGGAGTATGTCGTGGGACGACCGAACCAGGGTATATCTGCGCGTATTCTATGATTGCTTCATATTTACCATGCTTGTGATTATTAACTGCGTGTGATTTCTAGTGGGTTGAATTTTTTATAAGCCTATTCACACCCCCCTCTAGGCTTAGATCCAGATCCAACAAGTGGTATCAGAGCCAGTTTATTACGATCTAGCCTAGGATTGACCATGAACCCCATTGATAGTGCTTTTTCTGAGGGTCAGTCCATATCTCGTCCCCCTAGATTTAATGGTGTAGATTGTGCATCTTGGAAAAATAGAATGAGAATCTACCTTATATCTGTTGATTATAAAGCTTGGCAAATTGTTGAAAAAGGCTAGAAGCTGTCATTAAATTTGGAGATGTTGATATGCTTAAACCTGATGATAAATGGGATGACAAAGATTGGAGACTTTATGATCTTAATGCTAAAGCAATGCATGCGCTTATTTGTTCATTAGATAAATCCGAATTCAATCGCATCTCACATTATCTAACTGTACAGGAAATATGGCATACATTGAAGGTGAAGTATGAGGGAACGTCACAGGTGAAGGAGTCTATACTTGCACTTCTGAGCACAGAGTATGAGAGTTTTCGCATGCTACCATCAGAGTCCATATCAGAGATGTTTGCGAGGTTCATCAACATCGTCTACAAGTCTAGCTCGATCGGTAAGCCATATTCTAGCGTTGAACAGGTGATGAAAATTTTAAGAGCGCCGCTAAGCTCTTTTAGGCCTAAAGTCACCGCCATCCAAGAAGCGAAAGATCTATCACAGATGAGGGTGGAGAACTTGATATGCAACCTAATGTCCCACTAGCTTGAGTTGCTGAATATAGAGGGGAGAGAGAAACCTGAGGCGAAGGAAACATCTCCAAAACCACCAGCTCTTCAAGCTAGCGAGGATGACGACGATGAGGAGGAGCATGCTCTTATGGTAAGAAGATTCAGCAGATACATCAAGACAAAGCAAGGAAGAGCTGACATGGCGCAAATGTTTAATCGCTCCAATAAATATAATCCTGCTAGAAATACTTCTGAATAGAATACTAGTAATGATAAAGTTGAATGTTTTAAATGCAGGAGAAAGGGACATTATGTGAAGAATTTCCCACAAGAGACGACTCAGGTTGCAAAAGAGTAAGGGAAAGTCGTTGTGCTAACGTGGGACATGGATAGTGGAGATGAGCTCGAGGAGAATGAAGCACACTCCTCCCTCTGCTTAATGGAAAAGAATGATGAGGTAATATCTTACACTAAAGCAGAGCTCTTTAAGAAAATGCAAGAAGAAATTGATGAGCTAGATAATACTGTTGAATGCTATAGTAATTCTTGGTTTGAATTGCAAAAAGAAAACTGTGATATGATTGAAGATTCTAAAAACTTAAAAGAAGAACTTGATGAATGCAAATCAACCATTGCCATGTTAAAAAGAAAAAATCTAGCTCATCTAAAAAAGCTGCTTGTCTTTCTTGTCCATCCTTATTGAATAATATTAGCATGTTTAAGCAAGATTTAATTAAGCTCGAAACTGAAAAAGACTATGTGATTAGAGAGCTTAATGATAAATTCTGCATGCCGAATAATGATCTTAAAAGAAAAATGATTGAGTTTGAAAAGAATGAAGAAGAAAACAAGAAAGCTTTTATAAGTAAATGTACTTTGCTTGTGAATGAGAATGCATTGTTGAAATCCAAAGTCTCTAGTCTTGAATTGTCTATTAAGAATTTTTCCATAGGAAAACAATCTCTAGATATCATTCTTGGAAATCAATTATATAACAATAATAGACGAGGACTTGGATTTGGTTTGAAAAATGTTGAAAAGCCTAATTTAAGAAGATTCACAATGTGCCTTCAATTGTCAAAAACATGCATGCAAAGTGCTTTACTTGTGATAGTGTTGGTCATACATCCTATTATTGTAAGGTTAGGAACACAAACATAAAGTTCAAACAAGTGTGGGTTCCTAAAACTTTGATGACTAACACTAGTGGACCTTGTTGGATTCCAAGGTCACACATGACACCTTTCATGTAGGTGAGATGGAGATTTGGTGAGGAGTAATGAATTGAAAGTCTCATTTTTAGCTCCTTAGTCAATTGGCGACGCGAAGGTATATTTATTTCCATCTTTGCATTCATTGCATACCTTCATAGATTTTTGTGTGTGCTTGATTTATTTCTTATTTGTGTGCCTGCGTGTTTGATTCTAGTTTTGTTTTAGTTCATTAAAAAAATCAAAAATCAAAAATCAAAAAATAAATTGGTGCATAATGAATACCTCCTTATGAATCTTTATAAGTGGTATTGTTGAATGTTCATTCATACCCTTATAGAAATCATTGTATTATCGTTATAGCTACATGCGCATGTTAGACCTTATTTAGTAGCCATGACATGTTTCATGAAATGAATGATTTGATTTCTACACCTACATGCTCACTCCAAAGAATATTAAAGTTGTTGTACATGTGGAGATTCTTTTTATGAATATTGAAAAGTGAATGTAGGTTGATAATAACTGAATAATCTTAGAGATATGATGTGTATTGCCATGAATAAAAATTGAGCACGAAAAAATGAAAAAAAATACATGAATATAGCTCCGTATGAGAAATGGATACAATTCAAGGCAAGCACACTACCCACGAGTATCCAACATACGCTTTATAGGTAATCTTTAGCGTTGGTGTATTTTACTCGTCAAGCAATGCCACCTCCACATCTAAGAGTCCTTATAGGCTATGTTTTGGGGTTTGGTACCTTGAACTCATTTTTAATGAGGTGGAAAAAATCAATCCTAGGTGATATTCATGTTAAATGGAAAATGTGGATTGGTTTTGGTTGATGTTCATGAATGAATCTCCATTTGTACTTCAATGTTTAATTATCACACTTACACAATGGTGTTGAAGTCTAAATTGCAATTTTCATTGAACTTGAATTGCATACTCTATGAAAAATGACATGCAAGTGCTAGTTATAATTTATAATACTTTATTTTTGCATGTGGTATTTTGTTTGACTTCGTTTATACACTTTTGATGATAACAAAGGGGGAGAAAAATTGGGAAAGATTTGAGTTTAAGTTGTGTACTATTGGAATCCGGTATTCGGTATTCGGTATTATTTGTGCTTAATGCTCGTGGAAATACATGATTATTAGTTCAAGGGGAGCAATAAAAATACATGAACACAGGTTCAAGGGGGATAAAAAAATAGGGGGATCATGCTTGTATGTTTGTACATCATTGTTGCATGCTTGTATGTTGCGCGTAATTTTGTACATTGTTGCATACATCCTCCATCACACTTTACACACACACTACTTGGATCGTTATTGCAAATCTTGTATTGGTTTGTCATCATCAAAAGGGGGAGATTATTGGATGCAATGATCTAGGATCTCTAGTTTGATGTTGACAAACGTGTGTGAACAATTTGATGTGTGGGCTAAGTGTTTTCAGGGGTGTCAAGCTCGTAAATACGCAAAAGAAATTAAAAGGCAAAGCAAAAGAAACTCATGCATGAAAGCACAAGGAGCCGGGCATACAAATTGGAGAAGCAAAATTAATGAAGAGGCGTTTACATTAAGGCGATGAGTAATTAAGGAGCAAGAGTTAATTGGCCACAAAATGCTCAAGCAAATAAGTACAATGAAATCTATACTTAATTGGTTTAGTGCACCAGTAATTGAGGCCCATAATGTTAGTTCGGATGGGATTCTCATTAATTCAAAGGCAAAGGATTTTTGGTGGGATGAGGATTGTGAATCCAAAAGATATCAGGAAAAGGCAATAGCATGTGAAGACAAACAACACAATTGAGAGGAGCATGGGATTTGTGAAAAAAGGGGCATCCCTTGCAAGTGTGCTGCTGGGATTTTGTTAGGTTGTTCAAGCAAAAGTCTAAATGGCATGATGGTAATTTAGTGGAAATTGGATGAAGGGCAACTCGGTAAAATATCACAAAAAGAACTAGGTCTGTATCCTTATTTAAAGCATACAAGAGATGCTCTTTAGATGTCATGCGGCTCAGAAGAATAGCATAGAGGAGCAGCTGGCGGCATGGTTATCGAAGAAAACAATTGAAGGAGAGAGAGAGAGAGAGAGTCAAAGCTCCTGATGAATATTTCCGGCCTAATCATCAACTAGTGAATTAAAATTTTATTTGTTTTAAGCTTTAATCACCACTTATATTGGTTGTTTTTTGTAGGCACATTCATCCAAGGGGGCTAGCACTATCTTTTTGAGGGCACAACGTTGAAGGCTCTGCCCAAAAAAAATTTAAGGCCATGCAAAAGGTTTGATTTGCAGGCCTGATGTGTCATTATATTCCACGTTTTATCTATATGATTACACGTCAAAATGATATCTCAATTACATATTTCATATGCTTTTACGCTCATAATTGGAACTATTGTACTTTAAGAGCGTTTGGTTGCATTTCATGGAATATCGAGCGATTTGGAGTATATTGGAGGAGAGAGCACGTGCTTCGACACCGAAGCTCCTGAGGCGCCGCGTTCGGTGACTCAACGCTGCTTGGGAGTAAGGAAGGGGCAAGAGAGAAGGAGCGAAGAAGAGGAAAATGAAGAAAGCATGTTTCCATAATACCATGACTCATGGACTCCATAGCGCTCGATCAAGATATGATGCGGCAAAGGAGGAACAAGGCTATGAGGGGCCGCACGATCGAGCGACCCTACTCGCTCGATAGAGCAATCCCTCAGAGGAGCCGGTCCTGGAAGCCAAAATCACTGTTTAATTAGCTCTTTCGAATGATGGACCGCTCGATCGAGCGGCCTAACCTGCTCGATCGAGCGGCCTAACCTGCTCGATCGACCCAAAGTGCTGGAAACAGGACAGTCGTGCACTCTTTTCAAATATGCTATCACCTGAGATTTTTTTTAGTATTTTTCTGATATTTTTTTCCAGATAGTAGACTTCAAGAACATGCCAATCAGAGGTCGGATGAGCTGTGGGAAATTTCTGCAAGTTGATGCTACAATGCTGAAATCAGTACTCGACCACCTACTCGACCAAGCAGCTACCTACTCGGTCCGAGCAGACCCTACTCGGTCCAAGCAGACAGAGCAGTGTTTTTGGAGGAATATCTGTCCTGCTGCTGACTTGACTGAGTAGGGGGCTACTCGACCGAGTCAGCTGGGGCTTAGAACTTAAGTTGCGCTCGGATTTGGCTTTGGGCACAAATTTTAGAGGGTTTCTTGGGCTATTTGCTAATGTTTTTGAGGGGACTATATATATGAATTGTAGTCGTCATTAGAGAGGAGGCTTAGAACTTTTTTAGAGAGTTTGGGAGACGATCTTTTGGGAGTTAGGCTATGCCCTAGGCCCCTCTCTTGTATCAAGATAAGTATTTTTGTTCTCTTTAATTCTATTTTAAGTTCTTCTTATTGATTGCTTATTGAATATCTCTTTGATGCATACAATGAAGTTTTCTATCGTTCTTATATCTATATCTATGATGCATGAGTAGTCTTTTCTAGGGCTAATGGATTAGCCCTAGGATTTTAGTATTTAGATGCGAAGTTGGGATTTTTATGATGCGTTGGAAATAAAAGGGGTTGTATTTTGGTTGATCTAGCAAAATCCCTAGGAGAACTCGTATTGAGATCATGCCCACAGTTGGTGGAATCGATTAGCTTAAGGAGTAGCCTACAGATTTAATTAGGGAGTTAGTGGATTCAACCAAGGCTCGTGGCCATGCTGGACTCGTGCCTTGATGGGATCCACCGACGAACTATATCACTAATTGACGACTACCGCCATTGCATCAATGAGAGCCACCAAAATACCTCGAAGCTCTGACCCACGAGAGTGGTATGAGTTGAGAGCATTCGAACCACGAGAGTGGTGAGATTATTGTAGATCCTTAATGCATGTATCGTATGCGCCTATCGCGAGAGCAGGGTTAATGTGATACATTAGATTCATGATGCACAGACGCATGAATTCACTTCCTAGATGCTACAACCCCCAATGAAACCAATGCAACGTAGAATTCCTTACCTAGCATCGACCTCCGACGGTCCTATTGGTGTTTCTTAACGCCCTAGTCTTTTCTCTTTTCTTTCTTTCTTTGTGTGGAGTCCTCTGTTTGGACATCGAGTGACACGACTTTCGCATCCATCACCATTACGACACTCCACAATCTACATCCACCAATAAATCCGCAAGTCTAACTCAACCTAGGAGTCGATAGGTAGTATAGCACCGCCTTCCCGTGTTCGATACCCGCTTGCCACTATACCGTGCGCTTGTGGTTAGACGACATCGTTTCGGAGTTAGTTCCGGGTCGATCAAGTTTATGGTGCCGTTGCTGGGGAGGCGTTCCGCCATATTATCTATTTACCACAATTAGGTTGATTAGATTGTGTTTAAAAAAACAAAACAATAACAAAACAAAAACAAACTTAAAAAAGAAAAAACAAAAACAAAAAAAGAGAGAGAGAAATTTTTTCCCCAGCCACCTCCTTTATCATTATTTCTATCTTCTTGTGCCACTGATATTTTTATCCAGGTATTTATCTTTGCTAATCAGGTGTTATGGCTGAGATGGCTGAGATTATATAGACCACATATTTTTATGCGTACCTTGATAGGATTCTTGCACGGCAGGCTGAGGACATTGATGCTTCAACCTGCGAGGAGACAACGGTACTATAGCTTCCGCAGCTACCTCATCCTTCCACTGACGAGGACTATCCCACAGAGCTTATTTCTCCCATTCAGGGAGAATCTTTTACTCCCTCGCCCTTTGCTTTTGATTCCACTCATGTATATGATGTTTTTTATGATTCAGATTTTGATGACTCATTGCGCCTTTTGTAGGATACACACACATATGATCAAGATGTACGATAGGACGTATACGAGGAGGAGAGCGAGGAGTTAGCACCCATGGATGCTATTGAATATGATCAGTAGATGCACTGGGACGAGTCTGACGATGATGAGGAGTTGCCTGATGAGACCCACACTTATATGCCAGAGTTACCTGAAGAACATGAGGCAAACCACGAGGAGCTGGTTAACGTGGTGCACGAGAGTAGAGATTTATTTCCAGGGAAGTGTTGTCAACTATATTTAATTTTAAATACTTATATTGATGACCATCTTTGGAATACATTTATTTTAGGGAAGAATTATCCACATTAGATTGATGCGGCTTATCTCTTGCATGGTATATGTGAAGTCCTTTGAGAGATGCTGGAAGCCACATTGCTAGAATCTGATGGAGTCCATGGACACACGTATCTGGCGGAGCCACTAAAGGAGTAGTTGGAGCAGTTGTCTGCACCGGTAAAGATACTAGATCTGCCTTTTGCTATAGGTAATATCAATCCAGTAGTGTAGTATTTTATGCTTTAAATAAACACGAATACTCTCGACAGCGAGAGGACCGTATAAATTTTCTTGATTTGTTAGTTCAGGATAAATATCACCTCTTATGACGGCAACAATAATCTTTTACACCCCAAACCCATTATATATATTAATTGCACTCTTCACATTTGATATGTCCTACCATTTTGCTCACCACCATCGAGCATTTCTTTCAAGTGAAACCTTACTTTCTTATTGTTTGACTTGATCTCTCTTAGTGAAGCCATGACATTTTTGATCAAGTCATTTGAATAGGATTGTTTGGTATAAGCTTGGGGGAAGGCGCTCTCATGCATCATTGCATGTGCATGTAGTTGCATTAGGATTTCATGTCATTCATGTCATCATTTTTCATTCACCCCCTCATATTTATCGTTGTTCCTCATACTTTTCCTTTTATGATCATATTGAGGACAATATGAAGTTTAAGCTTGGGGGAGTGCATTTCCATGCCATTTAGTTGCATTAATTGCATATTTTTACTTTTATTTTAGGGGATTCTTAAAATTTTTCAAATTTTTGCATCATCTTTTCAATTTTTCCATCTTATTTTCCTTTTATGTGTGTTTATGCATCATATTGTTTGCTTGTTTTTCTTTTATTTATTTCTTCTATTTTTATTTCTCTAGTTTCTTTTCTTTCTTTTGCTAGTTGAATTCCCTGTGATGTTTTATCTTATGCTTTCACCTCTCTCACAACGCTTACTTTTCATGCCATGCTACTTAGAGAATTTCAAATCATAATCCTTATAAGTACTTGAAAATATTCTTTTGATGATCTCTCTAGTGCGAATGCATGAAGCTTATTGAAACTGAATATGTAGAGTAGTATTAGTATGCTTTCATTGGAGATACACCAAGATTCAAGCATCACTAGTATATCTGAAGCCTTGCTTTCATCTCTTATTCGCATTCTTATTGCATGCTTGATATAATTGAAATATTACTGCTTGACTTCACTACTCAATGATATGATTAAGGATACTCGTGTTATTACACGAGTTTGGTTGATGTATTGTTTTACAGAACCGTTTGTGCACACTTTTGAGTGAACCGAGCGTTATATCTATTCCTTCTCCACATATATCTTATATTCTCTACATGTCACTCGATTTCACTCCCCAAAGCTATTTTTACCGCATCCATTTCCAAAAAAATCCCTACAAAAGAAAAAGTTAGCTCCAAAAGTCCAAAAAGCCAAAGAGGGACCAAAAAACTAAAAATACAAATACTATTGCTCCTACAAGAATCCAAAAAGAAAAAAGAGAGAGACAAAGCTCAAAATTCAAAGAAGAGCTCAATTTTCATTATTTGGAGCGATACATATACTATTGGAAAAACCAAAACAAAATTCCAAATCCACAAATACTTCTTTGGATGCGACGCCTCAATTCAGAGCGGGCCCGTAACTTAAGTTGCGGCCATAATTACTTTTGGGCACGAATTGCAGAGGGTGTCTTGGGTTATTTTCTATGGTTTTGAGGGGACTATATATATGAATTGTAGCCGTCATTAGAGAGGCACCGTAAGGAGCTTAGACCTTTTTAGAGAGTTTTGGAGACGATCTTTTGGGAGTTAGGCTATGTCCTAGGCCCCTCCCTTGTATCAAGATAAGTATTTTTGTTCTCTTTAATTTTATTTTAGTTCTTCTTATTGATTTCTTATTGATATCTCTTTGATGCATGCAATGAAGTTTTCTATCATTCTTATATCTATTGCTATGATGCATGAGTAGTCTTTTCTAGGGCCAATGGATTAGCCCATGGATTTTAGGATTTAGATGTAAAGTTAGGATTTTTAGGTTGCGTTTATATAAAAGGGATGTATTTTGGTTGATCTTGCAAAGTTTGTAGGAGAACTCGTACTGAGATCATACCGACGATCGGTGGAATCGATTGGCTTAAGGAGTATCCTATAGGCTTAATTAGGGAGTTAGTGGATTCAATTAGCACTTGTGACCATGCCCGGCTCGAGTCTTGATGGGATCCATCGACGAACTATATTACTAATTGACGGTTACCGCCATTGCGTCAATGAGAGCCACAAAAATACATCGAAGCTCTAACCCACGAGAGTGGCATGAGCCGAGATCATTCCATCCACGAGAGTGGCGTGAATATTGTCGATCTTAATGCATGTGTCGTGTGCGCCTACGGGTTAATGCGATACGTTAGATTCATGGTGCTTAGAACCATGAATTCCACATCTTGGATGCGACAATCCCTATAAAACCGATGCAACGTAAGAGTCTTAACCGAGCATCCACGTTCGAAGATCCTAGTGGTGAGTCCTAAAGCCCTTGCCTTTTATTCCTTTCTTTGTGGAGTTCCTTGTTTGCGACATTGAGTGACACGACCTTCGCATCCATCACCATTACGACCCTCCATACTCCACATCCACCAATAAATCCGCAAGTCTAACTCAACCTAGGAGTAGATAGGTAGTATAGCACCGCTTCCACGTGTTCGATATCTGCTTGCCACTATACCGTGCACTTGCGATAAACAACATCATTTTGGAGTTAATTCTGGGCCGATCAAGGCCATATAGGTGCACTTCTCTCAAGACTTGCGGTAGGGCATACTGTGAAAAACAAAGACGACAACAATGCAGCCCGACTTCTCCATGTGCATGAAAGCCTAGGCGAAGCAATATCTCACCTGACCAAGAAGCTACTGCGTGACAGCCACGAGGACAAGAGGGCGGTACGAGACCCGAGATCCTGACCAGCAACAGCTGCAGCCTGAGTTGTCGAGAGACGACTACTACTTGTCAGACGCGATCTGACCCGTACTGAATGACAGAGACAACACACCATCACTAAGCGATTCTAAATTCTATTTTATTGTCTTTATGATTGTGTAGAGATCTTTGTAGGGGAAAATTTACCCTTTTGTGTTCTTTTGGGACTTGTTTAGTCTGGGACTAGACAAGAGGGTATTGACAAGTGGGACTTGTCAAGATAGAGCATTTACTAGGTTGATTGTGTTCTGTACTCAGGGAGTGTGGTACGTTCTAAGTGGGGGCAGGGAGCTCAGGACCCATTGTAGTTGTACAAAAGGAACATATTAATGCTAGTATTTGCTTGAGAGTTGGAGTAGGACGTGGGACGACCGAACCAGGGTATATCTGTGCGTATTCTGTGATTGCTTCATATTTCTCCTGCTTGTGATTATTAATTACGTGTGATTTCTCATGGGTTGCGCGAGAATTTTTTATAAGCATATTCACCCCCTTTAGACTTAGATACAGATCCAACAGAGCTTACCTCCGAGCTTAGACGGATATCATCTCCGAGCTCCGAGCTCACCTCTGAATTTGAGGACAAGATCACCCAGTCACAACTACTTGCCGATCCTCCAAGCAATTCGATTGAAGGAGTCGCCGAAGTGGAGAATCGTACAGTCCAGACTTATCAATCTTACATGGGCGAAAATCATGTGCTCATCATGACTCGATTTGGCTCGATGGAGGACCAGCGAGTTCAATTACGAAATCGACTCGAATGTTCAATTGATTATGGATTCTGGTGCTAGCTTGATCCGACTGAGCACGCCGAGGCATGAATATACTCCGACCATACTCTCGAATCCAAGTTATTCTCATCTTACCAAGCAACATCGCCGATGTTCAAGCTGATGTATAAGCCCCGATGCCCGAGCCCCGATGTTTGGGTTTGATGTACGAGCTCCTCCCAGTCGACACACATGTATGATATCTGAATTCCTTCCATGTCGCATGATGCAAGCGACCAAACCGGGTTCTGATGTCCAAGCTTCGATGTTTGGACCTGAGATATGAGCCGGTTTGTTTTGGAAGAACTTCTTCAGAGCTCTGATCCAAATTCCAACCTAGTTCAAAGTTTCTTACCAAGCTTGGGAATCACATCCCACAAGCTTGCCGAACTTGCAGAGCTACTTGTGAGCTACTATCAAATTCATCAGAGCATCCCCAGGAGGAGAAACAAGCTATCAAGCTGATCAGTGAGAAATTCATTCAATGACATCCACAACGAGGATCCAGATGTTGTGGCCCATGAGAAAAATGCATAAGATAGGTCGAAGTTCCCAACCGCTTGTCGAGCTCCAACTCTGAGCTCCAAGTAAGCTCTAAAGGTGCTAATAATCATCCGATCCCCAGGGGAGCGTTTAGCCGAACAAAGCCTCCACTGCATTTTTAGCCATCTGAAGGCCAACGACCCTCGTTGTCAGCCGTAAGCTGAGGATCCATGCCCCTCGCCATCGAACGACCCTTGTCATCGGCCGTAAGTCGAGGGGCCACCCCATCGCCACTGAATGACCCTTGTCGTCGGCTGTAAGCCGAGGGGCCACCCCCTCACCACCGAACGACCCTCATCGTCGGGCATAAGCCAATGGGCCACCCCTCGCCACTGAACGACGCTCATCATGACTATACGATTGAGGTCCGATTCCTCGCGGGCCAAGCATGCTAAGCGATCGGGGCCGACTACACGAATAAGGGTCATACTTTGAAGTCTTTGCAAACTGATCTGTGGATGTAGCTCCGTCTCAGTAATAAGTCGAGGGGCCATACCCCTCGCGAGCCAACTCAACTTTCTGACCAAGTATTCTTCTTCTTCATGATTATCATATTACCCGACCTCAACTTTTGCAGCGGTTGAGCTCAGACGATGGGGGGCCAATGTTACATCATAGGTGGCTTGGTATTATTGGGCCATTTCCATATAGGCACACATCCCATAATTCTGGGGTTGAATGAGTCAACCCACACCTTCCCTTTGAAGAGTCATTAGTGACGGGTCGCTCTATGATGGACCAATTCAATTGCCACTAATTAAGCAATAAAGGACTATATTCATAGAGTGAGTTATGAGAAGAAGGCCACTTAATTAGGGAGTGTGAATAAATACTCTAGAGAACCATGGAGAAAGGGGGATCCAACTTGAGATATCACAATACTAAACTCATTCCACATTATATTTCTCCTTCATATATAGCTCGGTACGATGGTGATAGGATGACCTCCCTATAGGTCGATCCTAGCCGTCCCCTAATTTAGTCATCTGCTAACTTGAGCATAGGAGGGGATTCAGTCGGGCCCCAGCCCCGATCCCCTGACGATTTTCCTATGGTGCAGTTTCATGAAGATAGCGCGAAGTTAAAATGATTATCATTCAAATAGCTCAGTCCTAGCTCCTTGCGACCCATGGTCATCTCCCCATGGGTCCCACTTCTCAGCTGATGAAGGGTCCACTCAACAAAGGCGTCCTCGTCGGCCCCCTTACTGGAAGGCGGAACATATCCTTCAACAATACCTAAGAGAAATATTGATACAATGATAACCTGATACATCATAATTGATACATTAACACATACACTAGTACACTGATTCATTGTTTCAACACACACAACCAAAATGAGATTAACCCTTATTATAAAGGACCTGATGTCTGCAGTAAGCATTTCATGGCCTGCAAGTTCATTTTTAACTGTTAGCGTGTTTCAATAGGAAATGCTGTAAAGTCAATTCAAAAAGAGACGTAAAATTAATTACTTTTTGGTTGTTGTGGATTGATGGGTTATGATATTGGTAGAATGTCCAACTCCTTAGGTTGTTCTATTAGTTGATTGATTAATGCAACATATAGCACACGAATATAAAAAAGTTTAGAAATAAAAAATATGTGTAATCCATATAATTTAATTAGTATCTTAATGTAACTCTTTATAAAGTTCATGGATTGTAAATAAGTAGATATTTGTTTACCATGTTAGAAAAATCATATGTGAACGATCCTTTAGCTCCAGCACCAACACTACTTAGAATCCATTTAGGGTGTGCCTTTCCTGTTAGTGGTATAGATCTCCTTTTCCTCTTACAAAAGCTGCTTTGTGCTTGGTTTGCAGTATGGTGATAGTGGAAAATCTCATACGTGGAGCTTGGAAACTGGAATAGGTTAGGGGGACCGAACCAAGATAAATTCCACGTATTTGTGACCGTCTTTTTTTGGTTTCATTATTTTAACTCTTCTATATTATTCTCTATTTCAAGTTATTAAAATTTGGTTATGAAAGATATTAATTGGTAACTCCGATATTATCTTCATTGATTAATTGTAAAAGATAATATTCATACCCACCTCTACTATCTCTTTGTCCATCCTAGGAATCCAGCTATTGGATATTAAGTCACACCAAGTAAATTTGTGATAATGTACAAACAATTATTATGTGCTAATCAAATTTGTAAGTATCGGTAAACAAAGTTCAAAGCTCATGATAATGATGCTTGCAATAGGACTTTGGAGCTCACCAATTATAGATGTAGTTTATGAAAGAAGCAAGATTCCCAAAGTCAAGTGATGAAGCTCACCAAACTCCATGGAGTGCAAGGAACCAAAGACATGGATCAAACTTAAGTGAACAAAATCAAGATTCAAGGATTTGGTAATTTTGATGTATTTTTTCGTCATGTTTTAGATTCTTTGTGCAGCCATTTAGTGAAGTTTCACACACGTAAGAAAATCTTTTTTGTTGCTTGAAACTATTTTAAAATTATTTATGAAAATATTATTCAAGATTTTAAGTAATCATTATTGGCATTTTGATTTTGATCTCCTCAAACTTTAATCTTGATTTTACTTGAGATCAAAATCTTGTTTTCCTTAGTCACACTTCTACACAAACTTCAATTCTTGGCTATATGAAACTTGTAATCTCCACCAAAGTAAGGTTTGTAAAATCCTCAATTGTGAGGTGGCAAGCTTTTATTGTTTTGCTTGGTGATATTTGGAAATATTCACTTGGTGAGGTGGTGTTGTAATATCCATATTTGTTGTGTTGGTTGGTGTAAGTTCCTAGGTTGTGAGGCAATTTGAAATCTCTCTTGTAGGGAGGCATGTGAAAGTCGTCGGGTGGTGATGCAAGTTGTAATACACTCATTGGGAGTTTGATTAGTGAAACTTCAAGCATATCCTGGGACAGGACTAGCCCAGGGATTGAGTGAACCCATATAATTTCTCAGTGTTTGCGTTGGCTATACTTTTCTCTTGTTGCTTGCATATTAATTTTAATTTCTGCCGATTATCATTTATTTGCAAGAATTCAATATGATTGATTAAGAATCAAGTTAACTAACACTGATTGATCTCTTAGATAGACTTAAGAGTAAGTAAAATTTTAAAGTGTAAATTTTATTTGATATACACTATGCACCCCTCCTGTAGAATCTATTTGCCACCTACAGCAGATCCTAACATATGGTATTAGATTGGTTTATTAGATGACGTCAACATCCACACCATTCCCAGTGGGCCACTCTACTCCCTAGTGGGGATCTTGAGGTGGCAAATAAACACTAGAATGGATGAATAGTATTATCCGAATAATAGGTAAACTTTAAAAATTAACCTTCTAAGCTTACTTATGTATCCACTGAGTGTTACCCCTATTGGAACTTAATCAAAAAATCTCAACTATTTGCACAAAAAGTAAGCAGCGTCATGTAAATACAGTTATGCAAATAAAGAGATAGAGTAAGTGACAAGCGAGCAATCACAAAGATAAAGTAATTATCATGGTTCACCCTCCAGTGGGCTATGTCTAGTCCCAAGCAACGCTGCCTTTTCACTAATCACATTCACAATGAGCTGATTACACTTGCCTCTTCTTAATAAGAGGCCTCTCTAATTGCCTCACACTTTGAGGGCTTTTACACGCAACCAACCTCTTTACAAAGAGGACCTCAGTAATTGATGCTTTTGTCAAATTACAGTAACCAAATTCACCATGTAATTTCACAATGAAACTTACCACCTCTCAGTAGAGGGTTTAAAAACCTTTGCTTTGGTGATGAAGAACAATGTCCTATAGCCAAGATATTAAAGCTTATGAAGTGTAGTGTGGCTAAGAAAAAAACTCAAGTTTTATTCTCAAGAATATCAAGATGACACTTGAGAGATCATAATAAGAAGGCCAAGAAAATCTTGCTTAAAAGCTTTGAAAACACATGAAAAAAATATGGCCTTAGAAATTTTTGGGGTGCTTAAGAGAGCTAAGAAAATACTTGCAAATACTTAAAAATTGCTCAACAAAATCATACCAAACACTTAAGCAAACCCTATATATATATGGTGAAAATCTGTCTAAAACAGACTACCCAAAATACCCTCCAACGGCTAGTTAAAAAGCAAGTCAAATATGACCATTGGAGCAAACTAGTGGATCACAATACATCCACTGGTCGACTAGTGGCTGACTGGTTGACTTGTTAAATAACATGTTCGACTACTACAGTTTGCCACCAATTCCCGAGTGCACTAGTTGACCACAGTACTAGTACTGATCGACTTGTTTCTTGATACATAGATATAGCTCAAAAAACTAAGGGAATATCAATTAAAATGATTTAAAAACATTTTTCTAAGCGTGTGCAAGCTTGTATTCTTTGACTTTAACTAGAGGTGTGCAAAAAACCCGATTCAGTTTCCGAACCCAGTTCCGGACCCAAATCCGATTCCGAATATTTGGACTAATCGGATTCGGGGGAAAAACTGAAAAACGATTACTTTTCAGATCGGATTCGGAATTGAGAAGTCAAAGTACGAGCCCGACCTGATTCTGAATAGTGTTTCATGTTGTATGGATAGTGTTTAATGTCACGCGATAGACGTCGTACGCTGCACTAGCGAATTATTAATTTTGTTAAGTGTTTCCCAAAAGAACATATTTAAACCACGCTCTCTATTGCACTCCAAATGATGTGGGACTAAAAGGCAGTTTCTCTTTCAATTAATTCTCCAGCGCTATCATAAACTGGGCAGAATTTAGTCCCACATCGGTCCAATTACTGACCAAGAGGTAATTTATAATTACTTTGTGAGCATAACCTGACAAAATTACTGACATCGGAGACGGATGTTGAATCGGAATCGCTCCTGTGTAGCACTTGGTGAAGCAGACTCAGGTTTCGGATGAGATGTTATATTCCGATTTTGGAATTGTAATTGATGATTCCGGATCCGATCTGTCGGAATCAGAAATCGGAATCTGTTTTCCCATCCGAATTAATTCGGATTCGGATTCGGTTCAATCTAAAAATCGGTTTAACCCGATGCCCACCCCTAACTTTAATAATATAAGATAAGTTAAAAAAAAATATACAACACTCATATTATACTTGAAGTCTTGATGTATTCTTTGACCCATCAACTTGTCTTATGAAACTTTTGCACACCGTGAGTTATTAGATGAGCTTCTGGTCTTTATGTTGAGCTCCAAATCCTCTGATTTTTCATTCTCTAAGCTTTACCTCCATATCTTCAATTCTTGTGAGCTTGAATAGATTATTGATCATGTTGATTTAATTACCTACACTCACAACTCTCGTTAGCAACTTAAATTGTTTGCTCATCATTAAAATATACATATGGATGACTCAATATCCAATATTCTTACCCTTTTTGATGATGACAAATAACTTGGTACATAAAATACGAAATTACAAAGATTTAAAAACTTACTCCTCCTACATTGATGCAAAGTAGCTTAAGAACTCCCCATTCATCAATGCATTTTAGAAATAAGCAAGCTCAAAGCATGTATCATATATGTATCAATGGAGTGCCAAAGTGAGTATACAAAATATGTGAAGTCAACATGTCATATTTTATGTGAACAAGATTTCTCCCACTTTGACATTATCAAAAATCAACAAACAACTAAAATGACTAAATATGTAACCATAAATAAGCATGTCGTGAACGATAAACTAAAGTTTTATGAATAATTTTTTAAACATTTTATAAATAATTTTTTTAAAGATGACATCGATGCATAACACAATTCTTTGATATTCATGAAAAGTGGAATATCTTCTTATTAAGGGTGACGCAATACCACATTCTTAATTTTTAAAGCCAAATATCAATTTTGCCATAATGATATAAACATCTAAAATCCATAGACCTCAATAAAAAGTATGATACTAAGTGTTATAATATAGTAGACATATGTCAGGAGAATAAGCATGAGTCAATACATATGTGACCGGCGCCCCCACGAGTGTGTACAATGATGCGAACGGGGGCGCATGGGATTTAAATATTTGTAACCGCAAGCGCACGGTGTTGTAGTATGGCTTGGGGGTCGAACACAGGGAGGCGTGGTTGTGCTTGTGTCAAAGAGGATCAAAATCACCCCGTGGGCGAGCTAGCCCAGATCGAATGATGGGTTGTCACGGTAAAGGAATGCAAGGTATAGACAATATGGAGGAAAAACCCGGGACTTTGGTTTCGACCCCAACGAGCGACTCTCGCCGATACGGCCTACGGGTAGGATGGCGATCGGAATTAGGGTCTAATGGTGAGACGTTGCCTCTGAAAGTGGTACCGGCATCCCATGGGCCCGATATTCCGGTCGGTGCCCAGGATGATACGCCGGACTTCCCGGGTTCGATCAGTGGGCACTCCCGTGTCCATTAACACTGATAGACTCCGGGAGCACTAAGCTCGCAACGATAACTCCCAACGTCTCATCCTGTCGCTCCCGTGCGCTAGGATTCGGTGTCTACGCTAAGGGCGTGAGCTATGGCTAGGGAGTCAACCGCCAAGTTTATTCCCCCTTGGCCCAACGGTCAAAGGCGGTCTTTTTCCCGCCGATGACAATAAAACACCCCGCGTAACCGTTAGAATCCTAATCCCTATCGATTTCCTAACCCTATGGACGCATCGGGAAGAGCCCACGAAGGGGTTTCCGCCAAAATCCCAGATTTGGGAACTACTCACAAATATTCATTAAAAAGCGATCTAAATGAAAATGGACCGTCAAAATCATAATCAGACAATAGAAATGCAATGGTAGTAAAGAAATTAAGATAATACTAAAGTTTAACAAAGATCCGAAAACTTACAAAAACTGGAAAATTACAGCCGTCACAAAATGAAGAAAACAGTAAAAAATAACCAACTCCCGAATCTGGGAAACCTAGGGTTCTATTTATAGAAAACGACATCACCCGATCGGTTGACAAGTCAACCGATCGGGTGAACCGCTTCACAAAATGTCACGCCCCGCTTCCCATTTTACCGGGAGCGAGGACGCGAGCGGGTCCGCGATGTGCTTAAAACAAAGAGGAGTACTTTTTTTTCTTCCTCCTTGGTTTAAACACACTAAGCGTCCATGAAATAATATGGCAGGATCTTGCATGCTTATAAGAAATAGTACAGATGACATTATTACAATACCAAAGCGTCTGAAAGTAAAGTACAACATAGGCCTAGTATGGCCGCAATCAACAAGTACAACAATTACATTATTCAAATATATAAAGTGCAGTCGCGAAGGGGAATGTCTAGTCTTCTGTGGGTAGATACTCCACGTAGCCTTCGAGCTCTGGCTCAGTTCCTGCAGCAAAGACTTCAACGAACTCACTGTCGGTACCTGACAGACATTTCATTAAAAACAACAAAATGAAATGTCCGTCAGCGAGGTATACTCGGCAAGATATTCTCAAAACCAAAATGTTAGACATTTAAATTAAAAACTGAAAAGACAAGTGATAAGATAAATAGAAAAGAGTTATAGCAGTTTAAAGCAGTTAAAGTAGTTAAATGTTCGCAACCATTTGCAACCTACAACAATTTAATAATCTGATAGCAATTGGCGATGCTGCTAGCAACCTGCAACATTTCAATACTTAATAACAATTTTCAAAGCCATATGTAACCTGTGACAATTTAGCATTCAATAATCTTACTATAGCAACCTGCAGAAAAGATGTTAGAACAATTAATCAAATACCACTCTATCCTAGTGATAAGTCCATGTCCAAGAGTACTAGAGATAACCAACATGCAGCCTGCGACGGGAGCAACTCCGAGGCTTACCCACCGTTCCGATATGGCAATGGTCAAGGATCTAACCCCCGTAATGTGTTGGAGGTAATTTAGTATGTCGCATCCAGTCATTCTGTGACACTTGTGATCATAGACTACCCCAATCCCAGGTCAAGTCAAGTGTCGGTCAAAAGAACGTGTACTATCTGTCTATTATTGAAATTCCACCTTCCATTCTATATTATTAAAGTTCCATCTTCCATTCAATATTGTTGAAGTTCCATCTTCCATTTCAGTCAATTCAGTCTCGGTTTTCAACAGTCCGTATAATAGTTTCACAAAAGTTCACAACTTTACGACTTGTTTAGCAATTTAAATGAAAACATCAGGATAACTTAAATAGATTAAAGAACGAGTAAGATATGATTTTAACTAAGCAAAAGAGTTTAAATTAGTTCAAAATATTTTCTAAGACTAGTAGTTATTTTTCAAGATTTTTAAACAATTTTTAAACAATTTTAAAGAGCCAAAAAGCAATTTTAAATCAAGAAACCATTTTAAAGATGAATATTCAAAGAATTTTTTCGAGCAAACCGTACAACAGAATTCTTCAAAGAAGGTGTCAAAATGGTCGTATTCACTAGTACTACGACATATTATTTTTATCGTACATTAGTGTACGTAAAAATCACAGGTTACGAATTTTAAAAGGATTTTTAAAACGAGAAATTATTAATAATACCCATGTTCAAAGATTTATTCCGGACAAACCATACGTCAGAATTCTGTAAATAAGATGTCAAAACGATCGTATTTACAAGTACTGTAACATATATTTTTATCGTACAGTAGTGTACGTAAAAATTGCAAGCTACGAATTTTAAAAGAATTTTGATCTATTTAAGTTTTGCCTTTAAAAATTCACTGTGAGAAATATACTTGCCTTTGGGCGATGAAACTAGCGCCAATGGATTCGTTTCGATGTTTCTGATTTTCTGGGACTAGCCTCGTAATTTTCTGAGGCCTGTACAAATTACCATGAATTTAAATCCAATAATATTATTTAATAAATATTAGAAAATACAAAAATACGTATTAAAATACGTATTCATTACGTATAACGTTTATAAAAAACAACCCAGCGCTCTCGGGGCTCACTTGACGTTCGCCGGTGGTGTTTAGAGGCGGTGGCGGAGGCGGAGGCGGTGGCGAGGGCTGTTGGCGGTGCGGCGGGACTCCGGCGACTCGGTGGACGGCGGTGGCAACGCGGCGGAAGGTGAGCGGCGAGGAGCATGGCGCTGTGAGGGTGGACGGAGAGCGGGTGGCTGTTCGGGGCTTCGACGGCGGCGGTTGCAGCGGCTAGGGGTGAGCTGCTGGCGGCGGTGGGCTCTCGCAGGGGAGCTAGGGCGAGCGGGGTGTCGGATCGGCGCCTTGGCAAAGGCGGAGGCGGCCTTGGCGGATCACGGGGACGCGGAGGAGCGGGCGGCAACGAAAATAGGGGAGGGGCGGTGCTGTTCTCGCCGTCGTCGCCGTGGCTCGGAGGAGGGATGAACGAGAGGGGCGGGCGGCGTTGTTTGGGTTCGGGGGAGGTGCGGACGGCGAGGGAGTCTAGCGGGCTCCGGTGGCTTCGGCGGCGGCATGTTTGTGGGGATGCCGGAGGGGAGGGAAGACGGTGGCGAGACGGGCTTCGGGTGTTCGCCGTGGATGAGGCGAGGGCGGCGATGCTCGGATAAGAGCGGGCGAGTGGGTTGTTCGGGCCTGGGTGAGTTTGAGGGATGTTTAATCGAAGGAGAGAGATTAGTGAGGTGGAGGGAAATGGGTTTCGGCTGTGTTGAGTTTGCCAGGGGATTAGTGAGGAGAAAGTAAGTTAACAAGCGGGGTTGGTTTCTGTGTGTGTGGATAGGAGATAGTATCAGGCAAGGGGTTTAAATAGGGTATGATAATTAGTTAAATAATAGGGTACTTAATGCTTAGTCAAGGCTATTAAATAAAAAGTTAGCTTTTGAAAAATAGGTAGGAAACTTAGACTTGGCTTCCTAATTGGAACGTGTGAGTGAGGTTGCCGACAAATGTGGGTGATTATCAATAGTAATTAGGGAAATGTAAAACGGTAATTAGTGAAAACAATTGGTGAAATTACGATTTTGCCCCTGGGGTAAAACGACTCCGAAAAATTACGAAAATATAGCCACGGGTTCGTATCATCACGAGGATCGTGACTACGAGATCTATTTTATAGTTTGGACTACGAAAATACGTGTTTTGGGCCAAAACGTTTAGGAAGCGGGTTCGTGGGTTCTCTATTGATCCGACATCGGAAAATTACGAAATTAATGTGAGAGGCTCTAAATGATCTTAGGGTGATACTGTAGAAGTTTGAAATCACTTTGATAACGTTTACGTAGAAAATAATTGTTACGGCTGTAACATCAATAATTGAGTTTAAATAATTATAAAAATCATTTAGGGATTTAGGATGGCACTCGTATACCCTAAAATAGGCTATAATTATATTGGTTCTACAAAACATTTTTTTAATAAATGATTTAAAACTATTTTGATGTTCAACTCCTAACAAACCATTATAAAATATTATTAATTAAGAAAATACATAGAAAATGGGTATTGCTGAATACGGGTCATCACATTCTACCCACCTTATAAAAATTCCGTCCTCGGAATTCCTCACACTAAAATACATCTAATAAAGATACAATGAACTAAGATTCGGTGAACAAATATGGATATCTCTCGCGCATTTCATCTTCTCGTTCCCAGGTGGATTCGCCAGGTGAGTCATGTCGCCACATCGCTCTAACGAGATTGGCTACGCTATTCCTGAGAGTCTTCTGACGTTGATCCAAAATTTGCACTGGTTGTTGCTCATATGAAACATCTGGTCGTACTGTGATCTCTGAGTGGTCAACCACATGAGTAGGATCACTAATGTAACGACGCAGTTGTGAGACATGGAATACATCATGTACTCCTTCCAGTGAAGGTGGTAGGGCCAGGCGGTAAGCTACTTCTCCAACTAGCTCCAGTATATCGAAAGGGCCGATAAATCTCGGACTGAGCTTTCCTCTTCTTCTAAATCTGATTACTCCCCGGTTAGGAGATATCTTCAGAAATACATGATCTCTAGGTTGAAACTCTAGATGATGACGCTTCTCATTGGCCCAGTGCTTGTATCGGTCTTGTGCAATGCGAAGTTTGTCTCTGATAGTACGCACCACATCAACAGCTTCTACAACCAGCTCTGGACCCAAAAGTTCTCGGTCGCCAATGTCGTCCCAACTTAATGGAGAACGACATTTTCTTCCGTAGAGTGCTGCAAATGGGGCCATACCGATACTTGCTTGGTAGCTGTTGTTGTATGAAAACTCCACTAAGTGCAAGTGGTCTTCCCACGAGCCTTTGAAGTCAAGCATACAAGCTCTCAACATATCTTCGAGTATCTGGATGGTGCGCTCTGATTGTCCATCCGTCTGCGGATGATACGCAGTGCTGAAGCTCAGACTGGTACTAAGATTTGATTGCAGACTCCAAAAGTGAGAAGTGAATCTCGTGTCTCGATCAGAGACAATGCTCACTGGGACTCCGTGCAATATCACGATTTCCTGTATGGTCATCGCTCATATTACGACATAAACTAGGAAGAAGTTATAAGGTATAGGAATAATCATTACCTCCATGTACTTCTTCGCAAGTAGTTCAGTCGATTGTCCTACTCAGAATGGTATGAAGTGTGCCGATTTGGTTAATCGATCAACGATCACCCAGATGGCATCATTCTGCTTTGTACTCCGAGGTAGTCCAGTGACGAAGTCCATGGTGATGTGTTGCCACTTCCACTCAGGAATAGGCAGCGGTTGAAGCAATCCTGTGACGTGATGATGTTCAGCCTTCACTTGCTGACATACCCGGCATTTGGCGACGCTTCGAGCAATGCTTCTCTTCATTCCATGTCACCAAAAATTTAGATGAAGATCCTTGTACATTTTAGTGCCACCAGGATGTACAGAGTATGGGGAGCTATGTGCTTCATTTATTAGCTCCTCTCGGATATCACCTGAAGGCATGCAGATTCTGCTGCCATATCTCAAGGATCCGTCTTCATGGATAAGAAAATCCGTTCGAAGACTTGCTTCTACTTGAGTTTTGATCTTCCGTAACTTTGCATCTCCAGCTTGAGCGGCTTTGATACGGTCGATGATGGTAGACTGAATTTGAAGGTTCATCAATGAAGCTTCAATCCCAGGTAGGATGATTTCAATCTCCATCTCTCGCAGCTCTAGTTGTAGTCTCTTCTGAGCCGGGAGTGTCATAACAGTTGGTAGCCGGCTCAATGCGTCTGGCACGACATTAACCTTTCCAGGATGATATTGGAGGTCGATGTCGTAGTCAGCCATGAGTTCCAACCATCTGTGTTGTCTCATGTTCAGCTCCTTCTGCGTGAAGATATACTTCAGACTTTTGTGGTCGGTGAAGATCTTCACTTGCTCGCCCAGTAGAAAGTGTCTCCAGATCTTCAGAGCAAAAATAACTGCGGCTAGCTCCAGATCATGAGTCGGATATTTCTTCTCATGAGTCTTCAGTTGTCGGGAAGCATACGCTACAACATGACCATGTTGATGTAGCACACATCCGAGACCTTTGCCAGATGCGTCACAATATACTTCAAATCCCCCAGTTCTGTTTGGTATAGCCAGAACTGGTGCAGTTGTTAGATTCGTCTTCAATCCTTCAAAAGCTTGTTCACAAGTCTCGGACCAAATATACCTGACGTCCTTCCTTGTCAGGCGAGTCATGGGCTCAGCAATCTTGGAGAAGTCCTGAATGAATCGGCGGTAGTAGCCAGCCAATCCAAGAAAACTTCGGATGTCCGAAACTGACCGAAGGGTTGGCCAATTTCTAACAGATGCGACTTTCTCCAGATCGACAGAAATACCATCTCCAGCTACCACATGCCCAAGAAAGGCAACGAGGTTAAGCCAAAATTCACATTTGCTGAACTTGGCGTAGAGTCGGTGATGACGCAGAGTCTTCAATACGATCCGCAGGTGGTCAGCATGATCTTCCTCGATTTTCGAATAGACCAGAATGTCATCAATAAAGATCACTATGAATTTATCCAAGAACTCATAAAAGATGAGGTTCATGAGGTTCATGAATACCGCTGGCGCATTGGTTACGACAAAAGGCATAACTGCGAATTCGTAGTGTCCATACTTGGTTCGAAAAGCAGTCTTGGATATGTCGTCCTTCTTGACTTTCACTTGGTGATATCCACTTCGGAGATCAAGCTTGGAGAAGACTCGGGATCCACCAAGTTGGTCAAAGATGTCGTCGATGCATGGCAATGGATACTTGTTCTTCACGGTGACCTTGTTCAGCTCTCGGTAGTCCATGCACATCCTTCTTGAGCCGTCCTTCTTCTTGACCAATAGGACTGGTGCACCCCAGGGAGATACGCTGGGATGTATCAATCCCTTCTGCAACAGGTCGTCTAATTGGGTACGAAGTTCCTCCAATTCTGCTGGTGCCATACGATAAGGAGCTTTGGAGATAGGCTGAGTATCTGGCATCAGGTCAATGGTGAATTCGAGAGCTCGATCGGGTGGTAATCCTGAAATTTCTTCAGGAAATACGTCGTCGAATTCTTGAACTACTCTGGTCTTCTCAGGTTCAGCTAGCATAGAGGCCATCATCATCTTCAGAGGCTTGGCCCAGAATTGAATAGGTCCAAGCGACTGGCTTCCGCTCGAAAATTCGAACATTGGATGGTTGGGAATTTCGAACACTACCTTCTTTTTGCGACAATCGATGGTAGCGTAAAAAGTTCCTAACCAATCCATTCCGAATACAGCGTCAAAGTTTGGCATGTCGATTATCATGAAGTCAGCGTAGAGCTCGCGACCACATATCACCAAAGGGCATGATCGACAGCCACCGGAAGTCTTCACTACGCCATTCCCGGTGTTGATGTTCCATCGGTTAGAAAGGGGGTCAACAGGAATGGAATGTGTTGTAGCGAACTTATGTGATAAGAAGCAATGGGATGCTCCAGAATCAAAAAGGGATAAGGCTGGTGTAGATGCTACTAAAACGATACCTAGAGTATGATAAGGTATACTTAGCAGTCTAAAGTAAAGCTATAGGCATCTAGTAAAGTACGGGAGGATGTCTTAGATGTTACCTGTGATCACTGGTTCAGTCGCCTCGGCTTCTTCAGCAGTCATGGTAAAAGCTTGACGTTTAGGCTGGGCCTGTTAGAAAACCCTCTGCTGTGGCGGTAAAGGTGGTCCACGGGATGTTGATCCAGGAGCTCCAGTAGTAAATGGTTTGTTGATGCACTGAGGGCAGTCCTTAACAGTGTGCTCTGGTGATCCACATGCCAAGCATTGGTTCAATAGTTGGAGACAGTCCTTCTTGGTATGGCCCGGTCAGTTGCAGTGGAAGCATACCATAGTAGCTCGATTGTTGTTTGGAGGAGCAGCGGTCCGGTTGTTGGCTGAAGCAATAGGCCTGTAGTTGTTGGGAGCAGTAGGCCTCTTGAAGGTAGTAGTCTGCATCGGTCGGAGATTGTTCCTTGGTGGTTCCATCGGGCGCTTTCCTTGGGCTGCTTTACGCTGTTTGTCAAGAGTCTCATGGTTGCGGGCAGCCTCCAGTATCTTCTCATAGCTGGTCAGATCAGCCGAGGTCATTGAAGCTTGAATATTGTAATTCAGACCTTGGCAGAACTGGAAGGCATGATCTTCCGTATTCTCGACCATGTGAGGAGCGAATTGACTCAGCATAGAGAACTCAGCATCATATTCATCAACAGTCATCGATTCCTGTTTCAAGTTGACGACATGTTGTTGAAGTTCCCTTCTTGCTGCTTTAGGGAAAAACTTCGTGTCGAAATGCTCGCAAAATGTGGCCCAGGCAATAGGCCGCATTATACGCTTTTCCTCAGTGTCCCACCAGGTTCGGGCGTAATCAGTCAGTTAGAGCCTGGCTATCTCTACCCATCCAGCCTGGGGGATGCGGGCAGCGGCCAAATTATCTTCAGTGTTACGTGCCCATTCTTCAGCTTTCAATGGAGTTTCCTTCCCAGAGAACGTTTTAGGACGCATCTCACAGAATTGTTTAACTCCGGCTTCTCCTCGGCGTTCAGTTCTAGGTTCACGCTCGAGGATTTGATGCTGGATGTCCAACATCTCTCTGATGATCCCCATGAAGTCATTCTCGGTGATGCCGTTGGCATTCCTGGTGTTGGGTCTACCTGCCATGCTGCAAAACAAACCACAAGGTAAGTTCGGTAATTATATACTAGTTAGATACTTTGATATCAATGTCATCCAAACCATTTCTTAAGGTATTCGCATAAGCAAGACCTGCATGTGCCACCACTAAAACCTGTCACGCCCCGCTTCCTATTTTACCGGGAGCGAGGACGCGAGCGGGTCCGCGATGTGCTTAAAACAAAGAGGAGTACTTTTTTTTCTTCCTCCTTGGTTTAAACACACTAAGCGTCCATGAAATAATATGGCAGGATCTTGCATGCTTATAAGAAATAGTACAGATGACATTATTACAATACCAAAGCGTCTGAAAGTAAAGTACAACATAGGCCTAGTGTTACGCCTATTTGGCCGAGGCCCGAAAGACACGAGCCCAGAAACCTGACCTCCGGTCAAGAGCCCATCTGAGCACTCAGGCCCACTCGATAAGGCCCTATCGGGGACTCCCCCGAATGTAGATCCGACCCGGCCCCGGTAACATACGGGTCACTCACCCACTCCTGCGATAACCGCCCCCTCGATCCCACGACCACTTAATGGCAGTTATGGGAGAGGCTGGCGTGGCGCAGGGAGCGGCGGCAGGGGGCGGATTGAGGGGGCACGATTGGGGGCGGACGAGCGACGTGGGTCGGGGGCAATCACGGCGGAGGTCTATAAAGGGGCTAGGAGGACGACAGGACAGGGGACTGCATCGGAGGTATCTAGAACCTAAGGTACTCCATCAACGACCAAGTTCCCCCATTTCATTTCCTTCCTCCCCCGCTCGCGCCATGAGACGCCGTTCCGATCTCCTCACGAGTCGAACCGTCTCCGCCGGGCCTCCTCTTTCAGATCTCTGTCTGACTTAGGCATCGGAGGGGATTTGGCCGGAACCAAGGTCCGGCCCCCTGACGAGCGTTCTCGTCTACGCAGGAGGGCATCAGATCCACGGGCCAAGGCTTCCCCTCCGCCCCTCGACGACCACGCAACCAGCTGGACGATTGAGGCTACCCCTCGTCGTCCGACTGCCGAGGCCGAGCGCAACTGACCGAGGCCGAGCGTCTCGACCCGGGCCGAGGCTACCCCTCGCCCCACCAACAGCCGAGGACTCCGATTCAGTCCGATCGACACGCTCCACGTCGCTCGCTCGATCGACTCGGACCTCAGCTGCACCAACTCGACTCGCCCGAGGGACCCAAACGGGCCCCTTGATCACGTTGACCGGGTTATCCACGGTTAACGCTTTGTAGTGAGAAAACACTTTGAAACATCTGGCGCCGTCTGTGGGAAACCGAAAACTGTCCCACGAAGAAGCAAACCACACCAACAATGGCACGAGCCAGCAATGGAAGGAAGCGCATGCCCCCCATCCCAGAGGAGGGGAATGGCGCATCCAACGGCAACCCCGAAGGCACGACCGTCGGCGATCACTCCGCCCCCTCAACCGAAGGGACAGAGGGCGAATCGATGAATGCATCATCTCGTCGGTCACGGTCGTCCCGCCGCAGGAGAAGCGAACGACACCACTCAAGAGACCGATCGCGGCGGAGCAGGAGCTCCCGTCGGAGGAGCCGGGAGCGCCGGGTCAGCCCGACCCCCAGCGTGGCGAGGGCCACGGAGCCAGCCCCGCCGGCACCTGTGCACCCTCCACCACCGAACGAGCCAGAGGCAGGCGACTATCGAATCCCTGGAGGCATCCACGGAGACCGGTGCCCCCTATCACGGAGAATAACCGACGCACGGGTCCCATCTCGATTCAGGATCCCGGCGCTGGGGAAGTACGACGGGATAGGGGACCCGGGACACCACGTAATGGACTACGAGGGGGACATGTCCTTCCAAGGGGCTGACGATGACCTGCTCTGCCGATGCTTCTATTCTACTCTCAGGGGAGCGGCGAGGACCTGGTACCGCAGCCTGCCCAGCCGCTCCATCGACAGCTTTGAGGAACTCACCCAGTTGTTCTGCAAGCAGTTCATGGCAGTGAGGCAGATCAAGCCTGATGCTGAACATCTGTTCAACATAGTGCAAGGCCCGGCCGAGCCGCTCCGGCAGTTCATGCGCCGCTTCAACACGGAGAGGCTGAACGTGAACAGCCCTCCCGACCTGGTGGTCCAAATGGCCCTTAAGAAAGGGCTTCGCCACAGAGGCCTCAAGAAGTCCCTGCACAACGATCCCCCGAAGGACCTCCCCGGGATCATGGCAAGGGCCGAGCGCTTCATGTTGATCGAGGAGGCCTTGGCCGTGGATGCAGGAAAAGCCACTCGAGGATCCAAGCGCGGCGAAAACGGACGAGGCAGCCCCGAAGGATATCGGACCGAGAAGAGGCCGAGAAACAGGCAGCGTGGAGAAGGTACGAGAGACGCCACCCCAGACACCGTCCTCGCCCAAGTACAGAAGGAAGAACGCACCGATCGCCCCCCACCGAGGGCGAAAAGAGGTGGGAAGAAGGAGAAATACTGCAAGTACCACAAGGACAACGGCCACGTCACTGAGGACTGCTGGCATTTGAAGAAGGACATTGAGAAGCTGATGAGTCGGGGGCACGCCAGGGGCTTAGCCGATGAGCTGGCCCATGGGGAAGGGACCTCCACGCAGCCGGACAAGGGGAAGAAGATCAACACCGTCCAAGGACCCCTCCGCATCATAGATCCGACAAGACTCTTAAGAGTACAATCACATTCCCGTTTATCTTCCCTTAATCTTTGATGGAATCAACGTTTCACTAAGGGTGCAAAAGAACGAAGACCTCTACTGGAGGGAAGGCATTCGTAGGTCTGGGGGCAGTTCCCCCAGCCTGCGAGGACGCCGACCGGTCCTAAGCCGAGGAGCTTTGCCCTCGCCGACCGACCCTCGCGCTCATAAGTCTAGGGGCAACTCCCCCAGCCGGCGCGGACGTCGACCAGGTCCTAAGCCGAGGAGCTTTACCCTCGCCGACCCTCACGCTCGTAAGTCTGGGGGCAACTCCTCCAGCTGGCACGGATGCCGACCGGTCCTAAGCCGAGGAACTTCGCCCTCGCTGACCAACTCCTGCACTCGTAAGTCTGGGGGCAACTCCCCCAGCCAGCGCGGACGCCGACCGGTCCTAAGCCGAGGGACTTTGCCCTCACCGACCGACTCCTGCGCTCGTAAGTCTGAGGGCAACTCCCCCAGCCGACGCGGACGCCGACCGGTCCTAAGCCGAGGAACTTCACCCTCGCCGACCAACTCAATCGTTCTAAAATTGAAGACAACTCCCCCCGTCGGCTCAGGCGTCAGCCAGTCCTAGGCCGAGGACGAAGCGACAAAGCGAAATATACGAGAAGCTCGGGTAAGTCAAATTTCGTTTATAACAGTATGTCTTATTTACAGGAAATCAAAATGAAGAAGCCTCTCTACAATTAATCCGCTCTCAACGGACAACAAAGCTCGTCACCTACAGAAACTAGGGCCACATCGGCGAAGCAAAACTTGTCGACTAAAAGAACTCGAAGTTGTAAGCCTAAGCAAAAATCCATGCAACCAGCAATTATTGGCTCTGGACCAGGGAGTCGCTGGCGAGGCCGAAGGAGGAAGCAGGGTCAGGGGTCCATTCCAAGTAGACTGGCCCAAAGCAAAGCGGATGCTAAAAAATTTGAGGATAAACGGCCAGGAGGAACGACCTAGGGAACCCGGGCTCGAGAGGACACATCCTCGGGCACCTCCCCCTGCCCGGAGCGAGGGGGGTCGACCGGCGGAGGGGCTTGCCCAACACACTCCGCACATTCCCGGAAGGAAGACTGGACGACTTCGACGATCCGAGGGGCGATGAGGTCTTCATACTTACCGAAGGCCTCCCTGAGAACCTCGAAGATCCTCTTCCCCAGGGTCTCGACGATGCCCTTCTCCACCTCCTCTGCAAGCCGCGTCACCTGGCGCCGATCCGACAGTTCCCTCTGAAGCTCCTCCCTCTCCAGGCGGAACGACTCCGCCGCTTCCTCAGCCGACTGATGAGCATCCTCCAGCTTTCCTTGGAGGTCACCCACTCGTCCCTCCAACTCGGCCACACGGAGGTTGAGATGCCGAGACTCCATCTGGGCCTCCGTCATAGCCACCTCAGCCGCCCCGGCCCGCTCCTGAGCCCTCATGGAGGACTCCTCCAGCTCCCTCAAGCGGACGGCTCGACACTGCAACTCCACAGCGAGCGCTGAACCCTGGAAAGACGAGACATGGGCTAAGAAGAGGATAAAGAGAAGGAGAGGATAGCAAGATAACCGAACCTGTTGAAGGATCCAGACCAAGGAATCTGACATCTTGTCGGCTGGGATCTTCTTGAGGAGGCTGCGGTCCCGGGGAGGGACGGAGACCTCGGCAACCTGCTGGGCCAAGGCTCGGTCGACAAACATCGAACTCCCAGGGACGACGATCGAAGCCAAGTTGCTCGCCAACAAGGCCCCGACCCCCGGTGATACGGGCGAAGACGCTGCGAGGGGGGTGGCTAACAAAGCTACCGAAGGATCCCCGGTGGTCGCCACGGGAAGCACGGAACCCGCCGGACTGGAGGGATCCGCGTCCTCCCTCCTCTTCTTTCCTCCGTGGGGCTCCGAAGGCGCTGGAGGGGAACGCTTCCGCCTCGCACCATCCTCACCCTCGGGAACCTGAGGGGGCACGCCAAGGGCAGGAGGGACTGCACCGGACCTGTCATTACCCCTGCCTCTTGGGCTGACGGGGTGGGTCCGGCCCTTGTGACCCCCCCGGGAAGGGGATCGCCAGAAGAAGAGGCGGGAGGCGCGGCCACCACCTTACCCACGGAAGGCTCGGCTCGGCGCACTTCCTCCTCAACGGTCCGCCGAGGCGCCCTTCCAGAGGTACTACCTCGGCTCCGAGCAGCTCCACGGCGGATCAATTCATCGACGTCACGGACGAACTCGCGGCCGGCCATCCCTGCGAGGGAAACCAAAATTAGGATGAGTCACATGGCGATTCACGACAGAATAAAGCAACCTACCCGGAGACCACAAGACGGCCTTCAGGAGTAGGTCGTCCAACAAAGACCAGATGGACTTTGATTCCAAGGGGAGGGTCGACAGCAGCGCGGCGGCTGCCTGATCGACGTCAGAAAGGGCTAGCGGTGGACGAGGCTGGACAGACCCGCCCCAACTTGTCAAAATCTGGGCATCCTCCAGGAAGATCACAAAGACGTAATCCGAACTCCAATCCCCCGACCAGCGGGGCAGCCCGACCAGGCATTCCCTCCTCGAGCGAGCTCGGAGTTGTAGCCATGACCCCGGCCCGACCGTCTAGATCTGGTAAAAATGGAAGAGAAGGGGGAGAGACGGCTCCAGACCGCGGGTACAGCAGAGCGTAGCGAAGCCCGTCAGTACCGCAATCGAGCAAGGGGTGAACTGGCAAAGCGGCACCATGAGATATTCCATGACCTAGATAAGGAAGGGGTTGAGCGGGAAACGAAGACCCTGGCGAAACATTTCGACGTAGACGCCGACTTCATTGCTCCTCGGAAGGCAAATCCGCTCGTCGAAGAATGGAACTCGGACATCGTACGGGAACCAGAGATACCTCTCCCGGATCTCCGTGACCACCGAAGGAATGGTCCTCGATGGCGTTCGGAGGACAACCGGGGGCACGTTAAGACGCACGGTGGCCGACGCCACGTCGTCACAGGCGTAGTCCGGGAATAGCTTCCCCTTCCCCTTATCTCGGAGGGGACGACTCCCGGAGGAGGAACCTGATCCCACTAGCCGAGGTCTGCCCCGCCTGGACTCTGGAGAATCCCTCGCCCCTCGGCCAGAACCGCCTATCCTAAGAGCAGCCATAATACGAGAGCGAGAAAGAAATTACCTTTTAACTAGTTTGAAGGAGACGAAGAAGCGAAGGCGACGGGAGACTCCGAGTTGTAGAAAGCCTAGAGCAATGGGAAGAGCAAGAAAGGAGAGGAGATCAACGCAGGTGGGGATCTTATATGTTGGACGCAGGGACGAATTCGAAGCGCCTGACAATAACGCGTGGCAGGACTTGAAGAACCGGCGGTGTTTCGAAATCAGCGCCAAGGGAAGTCCAATCGATCCGCCTCATCATAACCTACATTTATGACCACGCCTCGATTAAAGCGCCACTCGGAATCCCAGGAGGCACAGCGGCTGAACCGAGCAAGCCAAGGCCGGTCGACCCCACCAAGGGCGGCTCACGAACCCCTCGGCTTCTCGACTTAAGACGACCCCACGAGCGGTGGGGATAAGCTTGCAGCTACACGTGGCAGCATCAGAGGACCGACGGCGCTTCGGAGCCCGCGCCTTAAAAGTATCGAACGGACCAACTCATGATGACGACTAATAAATGAGTCGACATCGATTGGCGAGCCTGTCAAAGTCGGCGGAAGTCACATCGGCCGAGCCGAACCGGCCGAGGCCGATCGACCCGACCGATGGGGGCAATTGTTACGCCTATTTGGCCGAGGCCTGAAAGACACGAGCCCAGAAACCCGACCTCCGGTCAAGAGCCCATCTGAGCACTCAGGCCCACTCGATAAGGCCCTATCGGGGACTCCCCCGAATGTAGATCCGACCCGGCCCCGGTAACATACGAGTCACTCACCCACTCCTGCGATAACCGCCCCCTCGATCCCACGACCACTTAATGGCAGTTATGGGAGAGGCTGGCGTGGCGCAGGGAGCGGCGGTAGGGGGCGGATTGAGGGGGCACGATTGGGGGCGGACGAGCGACGTGGGTCGGGGGCAATCACGGCGGAGGTCTATAAAGGGGCTAGGAGGACGACAGGACAGGGGACCGCATCGGAGGTATCTAGAACCTAAGGTACTCCATCAATGACCAAGTTCCCCCATTTCATTTCCTTCCTCCCCCGCTCGCGCCGTGAGACGCCGTTCCGATCTCCTCACGAGTCGAACCGTCTCCGCCGGGCCTCCTCTTTCAGATCTCTGTCTGACTTAGGCATCGAAGGGGATTTGGCCGGAACCAAGGTCCGGCCCCCTGACGAGCGTTCTCGTCTACGCAGGAGGGCATCAGATCCACGGGCCGAGGCTTCCCCTCCGCCCCTCGACGACCACGCAACCAGCTGGACGATTGAGGGTACCCCTCGTCGTCCGACCGTCGAGGCCGAGCGCAACTGACCGAGGCCGAGCGTCTCGACCCGGGCCGAGGCTACCCCTCACCCCACCAACGGTCGAGGACTCCGATTCAGTCCGATCGACGCGCTCCACGTCACTCGCTCGATCGACTCGGACCTCAACTGCACCAACTCGACTCGCCCGAGGGACCCAAACGGGCCCCTTGATCACGTTGACCGGGTTATCCACGGTCAACGCTTTGTAGTGAGAAAACACTCTGAAACACCTAGGATGGCCGCAATCAACAAGTACAACAATTACATTATTCAAATATATAAAGTGCAGTCACGAAGGGGAATGTCTAGTCTTCTGTGGGTAGATACTCCACGTAGCCTTCGAGCTCTGGCTCGGTTCCTGCAGCAAAGACTTCAACGAACTCACTGTCGGTACCTGACGGACATTTCGTTAAAAACAACAAAATAAAATGTCCGTCAGCGAGGTATACTCGGCAAGGTATTCTCAAAACCAAAATGTTAGACATTTAAATTAAAAACTGAAAAGACAAGTGATAAGATAAATAGAAAAGAGTTATAGCAGTTTAAAGAAGTTAAAGTAGTTAAATGTTCGCAACCATTTGCAACCTACAACAATTTAATAATCTGATAGCAATTGGCGATGCTGCTAGCAACCTGCAACATTTCAATACTTAATAACAATTTTCAAAGCCATCTGTAACCTGTGACAATTTAGCATTCAATAATCTTACTATAGCAACCTGCAGAAAAGATGTTAGAACAATTAATCAAATACCACTCTATCCTAGTGATAAGTCCATGTCCAAGAGTACTAGAGATAACCAACATGCAGCCTGCGACGGGAGCAACTTCGAGGCTTACCCACCGTTCCGATATGGCAACGGTCAAGGATCTAACCCCCGTAATGTGTTGGAGGTAATTTAGTATGTCGCATCCAGTCATTCTGTGACACTTGTGATCATAGACTACACCAATCCCAGGTCAAGTCAAGTGTCGGTCAAAAGAACGTGTACTATCTGTCTATTATTGAAATTCCACCTTCCATTCTATATTATTAAAGTTCCATCTTCCATTCAATATTGTTGAAGTTCCATCTTCCATTTCAGTCAATTCAGTCTCGGTTTTCAACAGTCCGTATAATAGTTTCACAAAAGTTCACAACTTTACGACTTGTTTAGCAATTTAAATGAAAACATCAGGATAACTTAAATAGATTAAAGAACGAGTAAGATATGATTTTAACTAAGCAAAAGAGTTTAAATTAGTTCAAAATATTTTCTAAGACTAGTAGTTATTTTTCAAGATTTTTAAACAATTTTAAACAATTTTAAAGAGCCAAAAAGCAATTTTAAATCAAGAAACCATTTTAAAGATGAATATTCAAAGAATTGTTTCGAGCAAACCGTACAACAGAATTCTTCAAAGAAGGTGTCAAAATGGTCGTATTCACTAGTACTACGACATATTATTTTTATCGTACATTAGTGTACGTAAAAATCACAGGTTACGAATTTTAAAAGGATTTTTAAAACGAGAAATTATTAATAATACCCATGTTCAAAGATTTATTCCAGACAAACTGTACGTCAGAATTCTGTAAACAAGATGTCAAAACGATCGTATTTACAAGTACTGTAACATATATTTTTATCGTACAGTAGTGTACGTAAAAATTGCAAGCTACGAATTTTAAAAGAATTTTGATCTATTTAAGTTTTGCCTTTAAAAATTTACTGTGAGAAATATACTTGCCTTTTGGCGATGAAACTAGCGCCAATGGATTCGTTTCGATGTTTCTGATTTTCTGGGACTAGCCTCACAATTTTCTGAGGCCTGTACAAATTACCATGAATTTAAATCCAATAATATTATTTAATAAATATTAGAAAATACGAAAATACGTATTAAAATACGTATTCATTACGTATAACGTTTAAAAAAACAACCCATCGCTCTCGGGGCTCACTTGACGTTCGCCGGTGGTTGTCACGCCCCGCTTCCCAAAACAGCGGAGGCGAAGCGTGACTAGGCCCGCTTAGGCCAGAGCTGCGAAGCCCTGACCCAATAAGCGTCTGTGTGATACCAAGGCAAAGGTACAGGTCCCTGCATGTTAGTACAGAACAATAAAAGTACAAGGAGGAAAGAACATCACATTTTATTCCAACATATCAAGAGTACCAAGTCTCAACGCCCGAAGGGCTACAATAGCAGAAAAGTAAATCTAATGGTGCAAGCACCCAACCTAGACAAAGAAACGTAAAGGTGCTACGCACCCAACAAAGAAAATAATAACGTCTCTGGAACTGCAACTAGAAGTCTCTAACTCTGATCCTCCTCAGGGTCGTACTCGGGATCGACGCTCTCTGGCTCCACGTCGGCTGGCAGGTCAGTCTCCTCCACGTACTCTGGCTCAATCCCTGACGTACAACACCAAAAGAAGGAACTGTACGTCAGGTCAGGTCTACAAGAAAGATTAGACCAAAACTACAAGTGTACCATTTACTTACAACGTTTTACTGGTTGATTAACATGCTGAGGTTTTAACAACAGAGAGAAACACAACAGGAAAGTAAACAAGACAAGTAGTAGTCACAGCGAGTGCTATGGACTACAGGACTAGCCTACAGGTGTCAAGACAAGATGGAACACGAGAAGCCAGACAAGACAAGACAAGACAAGACACGAAAAGGGTTCACGCCTGTTCGGTTCGAGGGGGATCAGTCCCTCTTGCCGCTTGCACGCTCAACCCTACCCCATAACCCCAAGAATCGTGACAAGACATGTGATCATTTGCTCTAGCTTGACAAGTGCCCAATTGCTCTCTGAGCTGTGTATCGGTACATGGGATCACCTGCTCTAGCTTGACAGGTGCCCAATTACCCATCGGGCTGTGAACTAGTACAAGGGATCACTCGCTCTGGCTTGGCGAGTGCCCTATTGCCCAGCGGGCTGTGCAGACGGAAAGGAACAAGACACGACAAAACAGGAGGGGTTGTACTAGGGTGTCCACAACTCACGCACACACATGTCAATCCTATGATGTCAAAATTGTTGTTGTTGGACTCAGATTTCGTTGTCAAATCTGAGCCATCAAAAGGCGTCCCGGACGCTATCATTTCACGTCCGTTTCTCAATGATCAAGACTAACAGTTCTAGCAAAACTAAGGCTTAAACACGGCCAAGAACGCAAGTGATACACTTGCCTGTGGTGGCGAGTGCGTCGTCTCCCTGGCACGACTCGTCCAAATGTCCCGTCGGTGGAAAAGTGTCTGAAAATCGTGACACGGCGACGGTGTCAGATCACGATTCATTAATCCCTATTAGGGTTGTGTCTAGATTATCGGGACTATCCTATTCAGTTAAAAATCACATTTTTAATGCAATTGACCTAATCGACGATCTATCCTATGTGCACATGCATAATGTCCATTCGTCGATTTCTATGGTTTGCACAACGTTTTAAAGATCAGCGGAAAATAAATTTAGTTCGATTAGGTTGCTGATTTTAATTAGGGTTTGATCATCTATTGTGGGAGTTACTATGAATTTAGGGCACCAACCTGAAATTGACGATTGCACGAAGATCCGACGTCAAATCTGAAAAGGGTGGAAGCTTTACGTCGTTTGGAAATTCCCAAGCCACGGGTAGCGCAGCAAGGAATGTTGATCGCCGGTGGTGGTGAAGATTTCAGCGTCTCCCGGTGTCGTTGCTGCTGGATCTGAGATGGGAACACCGTGCTAGGGCAAAAGAAAGAGAAATGAGAGAAGAGTGAGAGCTTTGGAGAAGATGGATGCTGAAAACAATCAGGAGAAATGAAAGAGAAAGCCCCGTTTAAATAAGAAAATGAAACGGCGGCTAGCACAGAAATTAGGGTTTCGGGGTCAACTAGTCGGTCAGAGAAGGGCGGTCGACCGACTAGTTTGGGAACTAGTCGGTCGGTCGTATAACTGTGACCGACTAAAACCCAAACCGTGAACATGGGTGTTGTAGAATTTATAGAGTTAGTCGGTATGTGAAGGCTCGTCGACCGACTAGTTTGTAACCTAGTCGGTCGGCCAGTGTTCATAGACCGACTAAAGAGTGAAAATGGTCAACAAGATATTTTGAAGATTAGTCGGTCAGAGAAGGATACCTAACCGACTAGTTCGTCAACTAGTCGGTCGGTTTTCGTTCTTTGATCGATTAACGGTAAACAGTAACCTGATGCAAAAAATGATCTCTATACTTAGTCGGTCTGTGAAGAAGTGTTGACCGACTAGTTCGATAACTAATCGGTCGGTGGTTGAACTTAGACCGACTAAGTGTAAACAGTAACTCAAAGGGAAAAAGCCTGACAAAAACTAGTCGGACCATGAGGAGTTGTTGACCGACTAGATGGACATCTAGTCGGTCGGTTCCTCAACGTGAACCGGCTAATTGGCACAAGAAGTCTCAAATTGAAGCGTGAAGCTTCGGAATGATGCCAATGAGTTCCAAGAGTGAACCTATACTAAGATCAGAGCGCGGAGAGGTAAAGAAGGAAGACGAACAATCGCATATATATATAAATATTATTCATCATACAAAAACCCGCCGTTACATCCTACCCACCTTAAGAAAATTCCGCCCTCGGAATTTCTTTCAGAATAGGTGAGGGTAACGCTCTCTCATCTCATCCTCTCTCTCCCACGTGGACTCTCCAGGCGATCCGTGACGCCACATCACTCTCACCAGGTCGACTACCTTATTCCTCAACTGCTTCTGTCGACGGTCCAAAATCTGCACGGGTTGCTGGTCGTAGGTCAGGTCCGGACGGACCGTGATCTCCGAGAAATCCACCGTGTGTGACGGATCACTGACGTACCGACGTAACTGTGATACGTGGAATACGTCGTGAACCCCCACCAAAGATGGTGGTCAAGCAAGGCGGTAGGCCACTGCTCCCACACGTTCCAGCACATCAAAAGCTCCAATAAACCTCGGGCTCACCTTCCCTTTCTTCCCAAAACGAATAACTCCGCGGTTCGGAGAAATCTTCAAGAAACGTGATCTCCAGGCTGAAACTCCAACGGTCTCCTCTTGGCATCAGCCCAATGCTTAAAACGATCCTGCGCAACTCTGAGCTTCTCCCTGATGTCTCTCATGACATCCACAGCTTCAACAATCATCTCTGGACCCAACAGTTCCCGATCTCCAATGTCATCCCAGCTCAGTGGCGATCGACATTTCCTCCCATATAAGGCAGCAAACGGCGCCATGCCAATGCTCGCCTGGTAGCTGTTGTTATAAGAAAACTCCACCAAATGGAGATGGTCCTCCCAAGATCCCTTCCAGTCGAGTGTGCAAGCTCGCAGCATATCCTCCAGAATTTGTATAGTCCTCTCGGACTGGCCGTCGGTCTGCGGGTGGTACGCCGTGCTGAAACTCAGACTCGTACCCAAATGCTCCTGCAGACTTCTCCAGAACTGAGATGTGAACCTCGTATCTCTGTCAGACATGATGCTCACGGGGACCCCGTGTAAGCATACAATCTCCTCAAGATATTTTCTTGCCAAGGCTTCCGTAGACTGGCCTACTCGAAAAGGAATGAAATGCGCAGACTTGGTCAACCGATCCACGATCACCCAGACTGCGTCGTTCTGCCTCGGGGTCCGAGGTAAACCAGTCACGAAATCCATCGTAATGTGTTGCCACTTCCACTCCAGAATAGGAAGCGGTTGCAGCAACCCAGCAGTACGATGGTGCTCGGCCTTCACCTGTTGGCATACCAAACACTTGGCAACGCTCCGTGCCACACTCCTCTTCATGCCAATCCACCAATAATTCAGACGGAGGTCCTTATATATCTTGGTGCCTCCAGGATGTATAGAATAAGGCGAGCTATGAGCCTCACTCAATAGCTCCTCACGAACATCACCCGCAAGTACGCAGAGTCTGCTGCCGTACCGCAGCGAACCGTCCTCATGAATCACAAACTCCGCACGCAGTCCAGCTTCAACCTGCCTCCTGATCCTCTGCAACTTCGGATCTCCTGCCTGTGCTGCCTTGATCCGATCCACAATCGTGGACTGAATCTGCAAATTCATGAAAGTATGAACCACACCAGGTAGGACAACCTCCAAATCCATCTCCTTCAGCTCCTGCTGAATCCTCCAGTCAGCAGTAAACACCATAGCAGTGGGAAGTCTACTCAAGGCGTCCGGCACAACGTTCACCTTCCCCGGATGATACTGCAAATCTATCTCGTAGTCAGCCTGAGCTCCAACCATCGTCTCTGACGCATGTTGAGCTCCTTCTGGGTGAAAATGTACTTCAAGCTCTTATGATCTGTAAAAATCTTCACACGCTCACCCAGCAAGAAATGCCTCCAAATCTTCAATGCAAAGATCACTGCTGCCAACTCCAGATCGTGCGTCGGGTAATTCTTCTCGTGAATCCTCAATTGACGAGAAGCATACGCGACCACGTGGCCATGCTAATGCAGAACGCATCCCAGGCCCTTCCCCGATGCATCACAATAAACTTCAAAACCTCCGCTCCGATCCGGTACCGTCAAAACTGGTGTCGTGGTCAACCTTGCCTTCAAGATACTGAAAGCCTCCTCACAAGCATCAGACCACAGAAACTCCTCATCCTTCCTTGTCAGCTTCGTCATCGGCTCCGCAATCCTCGAGAAATCTTTGATGAACCGCCGATAATAGCCTGCTAGACCAAGAAAACTCCTGATGTCGGATGCTGATTGCGGAGTCGACCAATCTCTGACTGCTCTGACCTTCTCCGGATCCACAGATATGCCATCACCAGACACCACGTGTCCCAGAAATGCGACTCTGTCCAGCCAGAACTCGCACTTGCTAAACTTGGCATACAACTTGTGTCGCCTCAGCGTCTCCAGCACTGTCCTTAGATGACAGCTGTGCTCCTCCTCAGACTTCGAGTAAATAAGAATGTCGTCAATGAAAATAACGACAAACTTATCCAGGAAGTCATAGAAAATCAAGTTCATAAGATTCATGAACACAGCTGGAGCATTGGTCACGCCGAAAGGCATCACCACAAACTCATAGTGCCCGTACTTCGTCCGGAAAGCTGTCTTCGGGACGTCATCCTTCTTAACCTTTAACTGATGGTAACCGCTCCTCAAGTCCAACTTTGAGAAAACTCTCGAACCTCCCAGCTGATCAAATATGTCGTCGATGCGCGGCAGTAGATACTTATTCTTCACGGTAACAACATTCAATCCTCGATAATCTACGCACATCCTGCGAGACCCATTCTTCTTCTTCACGAGCAACACTGGTGCACCCCACGGTGACACACTAGGGTGGATGAAACCCTTCTGTAACAACTCATCCAACTGCTTCCGCAGCTCCTCAAGCTCTGTGGGAGCCATCCGATACGGCGCCTTCGATATCGGCTGCGCACCCGGCATCAGATCGATACCGAACTCCAAAGCTCTGTCGGGTGGCAGACCCGAGATATCCTCCGGAAAAATGTCGTCGAAGTCTCTGACAACCGCTGGTCGGTCGATCTCCATCTCCATCTGCAATGCTGCTATCACCGGCACCTCCGGCTTGGCCCGAAATCTGATGAGCCCAAGCGACTCGTTTCGGCTACAGAACTCGAACTCCGGATGGCCAGGAATCCGGAAAACCACTCTCTTGCTGTGACAATCGATCGAAGCGTGGAAATCTCCCAGCCAATCGATGCTAAGGACGACATCGAAATGCGGCAGATCGTGGACGATGAAATCTGCATATAGCTCATGTCCACTAACCACTAAAGGAATCGACTGACATCCCAGATTCACCATCACTACTCCGTTCCCAGTAGTGATGTCCCAACACTTAGGAAGTGTATGGGTAGGAATGGAGTGCCTTGTTATAAACCTCCGGGATAAGATGCACATAGATGCACCGGAGTCAAACAAAGCCAAAGCGGGGTGAGAGAACACAAGAATGGTGCCTAAGAAAACAAGGGTCTAAGGTCAAACACTACTCTAACAATCCAACAAACAACACCAACTAGACTAGCAATACAATATAATTATGAAATGAAAAGACTAGGTCAAGATATTACCTGCAATCACTCCATCAAGATCCTCGGTCTCTACGGCAGTCATAGTATAGGCCGGCCTCGGAGGCTGCACTGCTCGCTGGTACAGCTGCCTCTGTGGCACCAAGGGTGGTCCACGAACGGCAGGTCCTCTCTGAACCGGAGCAGGTGCCCTCATCTGTAGCGGTGCTGGCGCTCCAACAACAGCAGTGCGGGCTCTAGGACAGTCCTTCGCAGTATGCGAAGCATCTCCACAAAGTAGGCGCAAACCCAGCTTCCTCCGACAGTTGGTCTGAACGTGTCCGAGCTTGCCGCAGAAATGGCACGGACCCTTGCTCTGCTGCTGCACTGGTGCTCCAGGCCTCTTAAATGGCACAGTCTGGACTGGCCTCATCGCCGGCCTAGCAGGTGGCTGGTACTGCTCCATGGGACGCTTCCCCTTATCAGCTGGAGGGTCAGGCAGAAGAGCTATGAGCTCATGATTTTTCACAGCATCAAGCACCTCCCTCATAGTCGAGAAACTCGCCGAAGACATCGAAGCCTGAATCTTTGGACGCAGTCCCTGGCGAAAGCGATCAGCTCGCTTCTCCTCCTTCTTCACCATGTGCGGGGCAAAACGGCTCAGCATCTCAAACTCGGCTTCATACTCCTCGACGGTCATATCCCCTTGCTTCAGATCTATAAACTTGCTCAGCAGCTCCCTCCTAGCAGACTTGGTGAAATATTTGTCCTTGAACATCGATCTGAAGGTCTTCCACTCCACTGGTTTCTCCAGACGCCTCTCCTCAAGACGCCACCAGTTCCTCGCATTCTCCGTCAGCTGCATCTTCGCTATCTCCACTCGGGTGTCGTCAGGAATCTTTGCAGCAACTAACTTCTCCTCCGTGCTCTGGATCCACTCATCGGCACCCAGAGGTCCTTCCTTCCCAGAGAAAGTCTTCGGCTGCAGCTCGTTGAACTACTTCACTCCTGGAGCAGCTCGTGGGGCAGGTGGAGGTGGTGGTGGTGCAACAGGTGGAGCCTGGGCAGCACGCTGAGACTGCTGAACCAGCTGATGTTGAACATCCAGCATCTCCCTCATCACACCCAGAAACTGACGGAACTCTCCGCCCTGGTCCTCCGGAACTCCATCGCCTAAGTTTCCCGATCGGGTAACACGTCGTCCGGCCATCCTATTGACAGAAAGACGAAGGTTAGACTCGTACAATGTTTGAATATCAAGAGTGAATGTCCTTACTCTTACTGTTCTGTACTTGCAGAAAGATTGGGACATGGACCTGCATGGGCCACCACTAAAACCTGTCACGCCCCGCTTCCCAAAACAGCGGAGGCGAAGCGTAACTAGGCCCGCTTAGGCCAGAGCTGCGAAGCCCTGACCCAAAAAGCGTCTGTGTGATACCAAGGCAAAGGTACAGGTCCCTGCATGTTAGTACAGAACAATAAAAGTACAAGGAGGAAAGAACATCACATTTTATTCCAACATATCAAGAGTACCAAGTCTCAACGCCCGAAGGGCTACAATAGCAGAAAAGTAAATCTAATGGTGCAAGCACCCAACCTAGACAAAGAAACGTAAAGGTGCTACGCACCCAACAAAGAAAATAATAACGTCTCTGGAACTGCAACTAGAAGTCTCTAACTCTGATCCTCCTCAGGGTCGTACTCGGGATCGACGCTCTCTGGCTCCACGTCGGCTGGCAGGTCAGTCTCCTCCACGTACTCTGGCTCAATCCCTGACGTACAACACCAAAAGAAGGAACTGTACGTCAGGTCAGGTCTACAAGAAAGATTAGACCAAAACTACAAGTGTACCATTTACTTACAACGTTTTACTGGTTGATTAACATGCTGAGGTTTTAACAACAGAGAGAAACACAATAGGAAAGTAAACAAGACAAGTAGTAGTCACATCGAGTGCTATGGACTACGGGACTAGCCTACATGTGTCAAGATAAGACGGAACACGAGAAGCCAGACAAGACAAGACAAGACAAGACACGAAAAGGGTTCACGCCTGTTCGGTTCGAGGGGGATCAGTCCCTCTTGCCGCTTGCACGCTCAGCCCTACCCCATAACCCCAAGAATCGTGACAAGACATGGGATCACTTGCTCTAGCTTGAAAAATGCCCAATTGCTCTCTGAGCTGTGTATCGGTACATGGGATCACCTGCTCTAGCTTGACAGGTGCCCAATTGTCCATCGGGCTGTGAACTAGTACAAGGGATCACTCGCTCTGGCTTGGCGAGTGCCCTATTGCCCAGCGGGCTGTGTAGACGGAAAGGAACAAGACACGACAAAACAGGAGGGGTTGTATTAGTGTGTCCACAACTCACGCACACACATGTCAATCCTATGATGTCAAAATTGTTGTTGTTGGACTCAGATTTCGTTGTCAAATCTGAGCCATCAAAAGGCGTCCCGGACGCTATCATTTCACGTCCGGTTCTCAATGATCAAGACTAACAGTTCTAGCAAAACTAAGGCCTAAACACGGCCAAGAACGCAAGTGATACACTTGCCTGTGGTGACGAGTGCGTCGTCTCCCTGGCACGACTCGTCCAAACGTCCCGTCGGTGGAAAAGTGTCTGAAAATCGTGACACGGCGACGGTGTCAGATCACGATTCATTAATCCCTATTAGGGTTGTGTCTAGATTATCGGGACTATCCTATTCAGTTAAAAATCACATTTTTAATGCAATTGACCTAATCAACGATCTATCCTATGTGCACATGCATAATGTCCATTCGTCGATTTCTATGGTTTGCACAACGTTTTAAAGATCAGCGGAAAATAAATTTAGTTCGATTAGGTTGCTGATTTTAATAAGGGTTTGATCATCTATTGTGGGGGTTACTACGAATTTAGGGCACCAACCTGAAATTGACGATTGCACGAAGATCCGACGTCAAATCTGAAAAGGGTGGAAGCTTTACGTCGTTTGAAAATTCCCAAGCCGCGGGTAGCGCAGCGAGGAATGTTGATCGCCGGTGGTGGTGAAGATTTCAGCGTCTCCTGGCGTCGTTGCTGCTGGATCTGAGATGGGAACACCGTGCTAGGGCAAAAGAAAGAGAAATGAGAGAAGAGGGAGAGCTTTGGGGAAGATGGAGGCTGAAAACAATCAGGAGAAATGAAAGAGAAAGCCCCGTTTAAATAAGAAAATGAAACGGCGGCTAGCACAGAAATTAGGGTTTCGGGGTCAACTAGTCGGTCAGAGAAGGGCGGTCGACCGACTAGTTTGGGAACTAGTCAGTCGGTCGTATAACTGTGACCGACTAAAACCCAAACCGTGAACAGGGGTGTTGTAGAATTTATAGAGTTAGTCGGTCTGTGAAGGCTCGTCGACCGACTAGTTTGCAACCTAGTCGGTCGGCCAGTGTTCATAGACCGACTAAAGAGTGAAAATGGTCAACAAGATATTTTGAAGATTAGTCGGTCAGAGAAGGATACCTAACCGACTAGTTCGTCAACTAGTCGATCGGTTTTCGTTCTTTGACCGACTAACGGTAAACAGTAACCTGATGCGAAAAATGATCTCTGTACTTAGTCGGTCTGCGAAGAAGTGTTGACCGACTAGTTCGATTACTAATCGGTCGGTGGTTGAACTTAGACCGACTAAGTGTAAACAGTAACTCAAAGGGAAAAAGCCTGACAAAAACTAGTCGGACCATGAGGAGTTGTTGACCGACTAGATGGACATCTAGTCGGTCGGTTCCTCAACGTGAACCGGCTAATTGGCACAGGAAGTCGCAAATTGAAGCGTGAAGATTCGGAATGATTCCAATGAGTTCCAAGAGTGAACCTATACTAAGATCAGAGCGCGGAGAGGTAAAGAAGGAAGACGAACAATCGCATATATATATAAATATTATTCATCATACAAAAACCCGCCGTTACAGTGGTGTTTAGAGGCGGCGACGGCGAGGGCTGTTGGCGGTGCGGCGGGACTCCGGTGACTCGGTGGACGGCGGTGGCAACGCGGCGGAAGGCGAGCGGCGAGGAGCGTGGCGCTGTGAGGGTGGACGGAGAGCGGGCGGCTGTTCGGGGCTTCGACGGCAGCGGTTGCAGCGGCTAGGGGTGAGCTGCTGGGGGGCGATGGGCTCTCGCAGGGGAGCTAGGGCGAGCGGGGTGTCGGATCGGTGCCTTGGCGAAGGCGGAGGCGGCCTTGGCGGAGCACGGGGACGCGGAGGAGCGGGCGGCAACGAAAATAGGGGAGGGGGGGCGCTGTTCTCGTCGTCGTCGCTGTGGCTCGGAGGAGGGATGAACGAGAGGGGCGGGCGGCGTTGTTTGGGTTCGGGGGAGGTGCGGACGGCGAGGGAGTTGAGCGGGCTCCGGTGGCTTCGGCGACGGCGTGTTTGTGGGGATGCCGGAGGGGAGGGAAGACAGTGGCGAGACGAGCTTCGGGTGTTCGCCGTGGATGAGGCGAGGGTGGCGATGCTCGGAGAAGAGCGGGCGAGTGGGTTGCTCGGGCCTGGGTGAGTTTGAGGGATGTTTAATCGAAGGAGAGAGATTAGTGAGGTGGAGGGAAATGGGTTTCGGCTGTGTTGAGTTTGCCAGGGGATTAGTGAGGAGAAAGTGAGTTAACAAGCGGGGTTGGTTTCTGTGTGTGTGAATAGGAGATAGTATCAGGCAAGGGGTTTAAATAGGGTATGATAATTAGTTAAATAATAGGGCACTTAATGCTTAGTCAAGGCTATTAAATAAAAAGTTAGCTTTTGAAAAATAGGTAGGAAACTTAGACTTGGCTTCCTAATTGGAACGTGTGAGTGAGGTTGCCGACAAATGTGGGTGATTAGCAATAGTAATTAGGGAAATGTAAAACGGTAATTAGTGAAAACAATTGGTGAAATTACGATTTTGCCCCTGGGGTTAAACGACTCCGAAAAATTATGAAAACATAGCCACGGGTTCGTATCGTCACGTGGATCGTGACTACGAGATCTATTTCATAGTTTGGACTACGAAAATACGTGTTTTGGGCCAAAACGTTTAGGAAGCGGGTTCGTGGGTTCTCTATTGATCCGACATCGGAAAATTACGAAATTAATGTGAGAGGCTCTAAATGATCTTAGAGTGATACTGTAGAAGTTTGAAATCAATTTGATAACGTTTACGTAGAAAATAATTGTTACGGCTGTAACATCAATAATTGAGTTTAAATAATTATAAAAATCATTTAGGGATTTAGGATGGCACTCGTATACCCTAAAATAGGCTATAATTATATTGGTTCTACAAAACATTTTTTTATAAATGATTTAAAACTATTTTGATGTTCAACTCCGAACAAACCATTATAAAATATTATTAATTAAGAAAATACATAGAAAATGGGTATTGCTGAATACGGGTCATCACACAAAATTACAGCGAAATGCGGGGTTTCACCCGGTCAGGATGAACCGGTCGGTTGGAGCATGGGTGCGGTCGGTTGGATCTTGGTGCCGACCGGGTGAGGAGACAGGTTGGATCTTCGTGTCTCAGCTGTTGAAATTCAGCTACAGGTGAACCGATCGGGTGAAGGTCACCCGATCAGTTGGCAATCAGCTCCGAATTCCAGAGAGTTTGAGCTTTTGACCCGGTCACTGAACCGACCGGGTGACTTCTCGTGAGCTCCAAGCTGCGTCCGGGTGATGCACGCGTGCATCACCCGATCGGTTGAAGATGATCAACCGATCGGGTGAGGGGCTGAAAGATGCAATCTTCGTCGTTTGACCCCCTGGATCATGCGTGACTCCTCCCGTTGCTCCGGGGACACATGATATCATCGTTTTATGCCCCAAATGCCAGTAAACTCCTGCAAAACATGGAAAACACGGAAAAGTGAAAGAAAACAAGAAAACACAAGAAAACACAAGAAAACACGAGAAAACGAATAAAAGACGGCGGTAAAATATGGAAAAACACAGAAGAAAACATGCGTAAATATATGAAATATAAACGCACGTCAAAATCCCCCAAGCCGAACTCTTCCTCATCCTCGAGGAAGACGAGTGAGAGTAGGAGCTCGGAGGGGAAAAATAGAGAGAAAGAGAGAAAAAGGAAACTCTATATCCTAGATCGCCCGTCAGGGCCAACAAAATCAAAAACGACACACCAAGCAGGAAAATGCCAAATCACATCACTAAACCAAGGAGTACGAGTCCAGACAAGTGCCGTGGGCCCACGCGGTGAAGCGCGAGTGAGTGTGGTCGTGCGCTAGCAGACGGTGTCACTATCTACGATGTGCGATAAAGCTCGATATACACAAATCCAGGAAATGACCCAAATATCGATTCGAATTGAATAAGGCGGTGAATATATGTAGTTCAAGCATGCATGATAATAGAGAGAGAATCGAAACATATCATGCGTCGGGGACTCCACAACTAGGGTTAAGAAAATCACCACACTAAAGCCTAGATAATAGCTAAAAAAAGTTCCTAAGCCAAGTGTTTTCGAAACCGATGGGGGTTGAGATGATGTGGAGAAGAACACTCTGTGCAAATTCTCGTCTTCCCTTTATTCTCGGCAAGTAGTAAAATATTCACACGTGAATTTTTTTGGGTTTTGGGTATTTGTATTTCTTTTTGGCTTTTTGGCTATACAAAAATTTTCTTTTCTTTTCTTTTTGGATTTTTCTTTTCTTTTCTCTTTTTTTTTTTTGGATTTTTGGGGTTTTTGGGCTATGCACATGCGTACTCTCCCAAGTGGGAGAACGGTACACGACGAGGGGATTTGCACCAAGTAAAACAAAAAAGAAGTCGGAATCTAAACACTTGGGCAAAGGAAACTATTCTCGCTAATTAGAGCATGGGCTAAGTGGGTTATCCTAGTCCTTAATTGTGGAATCCCGACACATGCGAAATGAAGCATACGATATGTATATAATCATGCATACAGAAACAGGCAAGAGAGGCAAATATCGCATTATTCATATCGACTCGTGATAATCTAGGGGTCATTCCTGGACAAGTATATAAAGTAAAATCACAAAGCAGAAGCACACCAAACAGCTAGGCACGACACACGACTCACAAAAAAAACTAAGTGGACCCACGATGCGTGAAATACAAGAGAACTCGATATCCTTGGGTTAGTGAGTGTGATCATCGATGCTATGCTAGGTGTGTGTGATTTTGTGGCAATTCATCATAGGGTTCATCTCTAGGAGAAAGAGATAAAAAAGAAGAAAAGAAAAATTAAAAACACGATGAAAACGACACAAAAACGAAAAAGAAAGACTCAAATGACGCACAAAGTGCGACTCCCCCAAGCTGAAGCTTGCATTGCCCTCAATGCAATAAGAGTGAGTACGGGAGGGCAATGAAGATGGGGGGAATACACACCGACACAAAAAAGAAATGAAAAACTAGAAAAACACAGATACGAAAATGAAAATAAAGAAAAATCAAAATCAAACCACACGACACGAAAATAGAAAAAGAGAGAAAGAAAAATGATACGACACGACAAAGATAAAACAAGCACACACACAAAAACAAAACACGACAACACACCCAAAATAGACTTCCCCCAAGCTAGACGTGACAATGCTAGCAATGAAATATGAACGTGAAAGTGCAGAAATATGCAAGGGGGAGGTCTGAAAAACTAAGAAGGGAAATCAAAAATCAGGAGAAGGCGAATCCTCGCCCTCCTCAGAAGAGGGTGGGATTGGGTGGTCGGGGGATGCGGGGGGTGTGCGGAGAAGTGGGGACAGAGGTGGGGGAATAGGTGCAGTGGTGGTGTGAACGTGTCACGCCCCGCTTCCCAAAATGGACGGAAGCGAAACGTGACGAGGCCCGCTTAGGCCAGAGCTTTAGAAGCTCGGACCCAATAAGCGTCTGAAAGGGGGTACCATTTTAAAAGTTTCAGGTTCTTGCATTTATAAAGTTTAGGAACAACAAAAGTACAGAAAGTAAATGGCATTCATTTATATGGAGAAATAATATCCAACGGGTACAAAGTCTAAAAGAAGCCTAAGCATGGCAACAAAAGTTTAAAGACAAACCGAAAAGTATCAACCTCTGAAAGTGACGACAAAAAAAATGACCGCTAGGTCTGGTCCTCGTCAGGTACGTACTCTGGTGACGACGTCCTCGGCTCCTCGTACTCCAGTGAGTCTGCCTCGTCCACGAACTCTGGCTAAACACCTGACGTACAACACCCAAGAAAAAGGAACTGTACGTCAGGTAAAGTCTAGAAGAAGGGTTAGACTTTACTGCAAGTGCACCGAACTTTAAACAATGGTTTACTGGTTGATTAGCATGCTGAGGTTCTTTTACACAACAGTTTACTGGTTGATTAACAGGCTATGGTTATAGCAGGGTAACACGACAGGAAGTAACGCAGCAGGAAGGTAAAGCGTAGCAAGTAGTAGTCGTAGCGTGTGCTACCAACTACGGGACTAACCTACAGGTGTCAAGACAAGACGTGACGTGACGGGACAAGACAGGACAAACAGGACGGGACAAGACAAGACAAGTGTGACACGAAGGGTTCACGCCTTACGGTTCGAGGGGGATCAGACCCTCTTGCCGTGCGCACGCTCAACCCTACCCCAACCCAGGAACTCAGGACAAGAAGTACAGGGATCACTTCCGCTAGGGAAGCATCCGAAACGCCCGAAGGCTTTTTGTGTAACAGGGATCACTTCCGCAAGGAAAGCATCCGAAACGCCCGAAGGCTTTTTGTGTAACAGGGATCACTTCCGCAAGGAAAGCATCTGAAACGCCCGCAGGCTTTTTGTATAACAGGGATCACTTCCGCAAGGAAAGCATCCGAAACACCCGCATGCTTTTTGTATAATAGTCACGGGGATCACTCTCGCATGGAGAGCATCCGAAACGCCCGCAGGCTTTTTGTGTAACAGGGACAAGACATGACAAGTGTAAGGAATTGTTATTCTAGGGTGTCCACACGCACGCACACACAAGATAGTCCTACAGTGTCAAAAAGTTGTTATTTGTCGAGCTTAGACTTCGTCGTCAAGTCTAAGTCGTCAGGGGCGTCCCGGACGCTATCATTTCACGTCCGGTTCTATACATTCACAGTCTAACAGTTCTAGCAATCTAAGACCAAAGCACGGTCTAAAACGCAAGTGGGTACACTTGCCTGCGATGGCGAGTGTGTCTTCCTCTCGAATCGTCTCGTCCAGACGTCGCGTCCGCGGTAGTCCGTCTGAAATAGTGCCACGCTGACGGTGTCAGGCCTCGTTTTCAGAAAAAAAATCCTATTTAGGTTCATTTTTAGGTTGTCGGGACTACCCTAATTGTCAGAGTCACGTTTTGGTGTTTTATCAGCCTAGATCGACCACTACCCTATATGCACAGAAAGTTGTCCGATGGTCGATCTCTACGGTGAGCAGCGTTTTAAGGGAGCAGAAAAATAAATTTAGTTATTGTTGTCCAATTTTTAGTTAGGTTTTCAGTTTTGCTACGGGTGGGTTGTGCTACGAGTTAGGGGACTGACCTTTTGGCGATCGCGCACGGATCCGACGTCGAGTCTGGCAACGGTAGCGGATCGCGTCACAACTCCAACTTCCGAAACGTCTCGTCACTGGTCTTTAGTGTTCACGGGATTGAACGGAAAGCGTGATCGTCTCTGCGTCATAAGATTTGGGGATATAAGTTAAAATTTTATCCGCCTATAATAACATTAGGTTCTCATATAACATACTTATAAGGTAACACTCATCTTATAACCCCTTACTCATACGTGCCATATAAAGTATAAGTAACATGATATAAAAGAGTCACTGTACCAAACTAATAACCTACTGCTATTATTAATCTAATGGCAAACACGTCTATTGACTATCATTTATTACTAACATCATATCATCTACGTACTAATACATAATGTTAACATCAATCTGTACTAACATGATGATCTTTAAGCAACTAATTATTAAATTAAATACTGATATGGGTGCACACTTATCACATCATATTTTATAGACATAAGGAGTTCACTAATCCAACTGCTCACATGAGGCTACCAACCTTATCATATGTTACTCCTATAGTGGAAGTCTACCCATCTAATATGTAGACTTACAGTACGAGCCTGTGCATTTAATGTTCACCAATATAAATTTTGCTAATATAAGGACATGGAAGTGAACTTACCACTCAAAAAGTCATGTTGCTGTCGCTTGCCTGCAGGGAGCGCGAGTTGGGCTTCGGAGGTGAGAGCTTGCCGTGGCCGCGTCGTGGGGATGAAAGGCCCAAGGCGGCGTCGGTTGGTCGATGGGGGTCGTCGGCCTAGGTGGCCGTGGCCGGAAGTCGCTGGGGAGGCGGAGGCCGTCACGGGGAGTCGCTAGGTGGCGGTCGGCCTCAGTCGGCGGCAGCGGGCGGCGCCGCAACCGCGCTCGGCGCTGCTGCTCGCTGCAGCTGCTAGAGCTTCGCTGCCACACGCGTCGGCAGAGAATAGGGCGGAGATGGGGGCTGTTCAGGCGGCCAAGGTCGGAGACAGAGCGCCGGAGATGGCCGAGCGGCGGGGCTTGCCTGAGTGGCGGTCGGAGGGCGTGACAGCGCCGGCGGGGGGGGGGGGGGGGGGGGGGGGGGGGTTGCTGCAGCAGCGCGGGCTGCTGTGACGTCGCTGCTGCGAAACGTGACCGCCGGCGGCGGTTCCAGGCAGTCGAGGCGGCGGGGTTGACTGACGACGACCGGAGGACTGGTCGACGCCGGCGTGGGGCTGAGAGCGATGGGAGAGGGTGAGTTGCGAGAGAGGGGAGGAGAAGAACTCGACTTGTGTTATTTGTGGCAGCTGCGGAAACTAAAACCTAGGTTTCTAGTTCACGTGGTGAGAAAATAATAGATAGGGTTTATTATAATAATAAGGTTTGATATGTAGCCCTAGGGGTTTTAGGTTAAGTGTGTTAGGGGGGAATAGTAGGGGTACAATTCGGGGGAGGTCCAGGGGCCAAATAAAGGAGGAGATTAGGAAAGATATTATGAAAATAATTAGGGATATGAAACAGATTTGATATCAAATTCAAAATTTGAATCTGATGGGGAGATCGACGGTCGAGACTTCTCGGAGTGATAACTCTCAAACCGGGCGTCAGAAAAATAATCCGAAAATACCGGTGCGATAGTGGAGACGAGACGCACAGATCTACGGAGCCCGATCGTGCGTAACGCCTACCAAGAATTTACGAAAAATTGAAAACGGCGTTTGAGCCAATTGACTAAAACGCCCCCATCGTTCAAAGTCGTTTTGCGAGAAAACGAGCCGTGAAAAGACATTCCCAAAAATTACGATAAAATCCAACACCCCAAAACGATCGCAATGGCACTTCGCACCGCATATGCCAGAGCTCAGAAATGGCCAAATTAAAATACGTGCACGTCAAGGCACGTGCACGCAGAATCTATGAACGGTCGGAAAGCGGCCGTTACATTCTACCCACCTTAGAAATGATTCCGTCCTCGGAATCACTTACACTAATAATAATAATATTACCCATATAAGCTTGTACCCGCAACTATCATATCTACTCATAAAGATTTCTAATCATGTAACTTCGAACAACATTCCTCAATAATCCATCATAATCCATCTCTCCACTGGACAATGCCACGACTAAACCCACCTCTTAATTCTCAACTATAGACCCATCATTACAGTTCAAATTTCCAACTCCGAGTCCTCACAAAAGAATAATAATCATCTTCTCATTCCATATCGTTCCACTAAACATCCTCGCTCGATAACATCTTCCAATTTCTCTATCTCTTCCCAATATTAATCAATTGTTACAATGATGTTCTAGTCAATCACCAACCCAAAACAAAAACTCTGTCTATCTTGTAACACCTTTCACAAATCAACATTCCCCGTGTCCTTAACACATTCCTTGTCATAACCTCCCATAAATTTATCCGCCAAATAATTGAACTATCAAAATCATATCTCCCTCCTACTTATTATAATTATTTTCAACCAATATTAAATCCGACAACCTAACCATCCATTTATCTCAAAACGTCGTGTTACTCCCAATGTCTTCTCACGTCAACTCAACAATAAAGTCTCGATGCTAATAAAAGCTCTACTCAATTTCATGATCACCCTAACTCCTACCATACTCTGTAGCCATCCCTATCTACCATTCGTCTAAGCTTCAAATCTGATAAGTTCTCATCTTCACGCATATAATCTCATTCAACCAGAATTCTCCATTGGGTCCGTCACACTTCGGTTTAATAAATAAGTCTTGGACATCTCATCTTCTCATCCGAAAGAAATCTATTCCAATATCCTATCGTTCCAAAATCGGTTAATCAAAGCTATAACAAATCTCATCTCTCCCTGAGCCTACCCGCATACAAAATCCCACAACAATAACAGCTAGTCCCAAAACAATAACAACCATAACATACGAAAATTTTCTTTAAGGGAGAAAGAAGAGGAGGGAAAGAGAGACTTAAGGCCAAAGAAATAATTTAAAAACTTTTGGAAAAACGTGTGGTGTTGCGGTAATGGATGAGGGAGGATAAGTGATTTGTGATCTTGTGAGCTAGTTTCGAAAACTTTAAAGATTTGGTTGAAAGGAAACAAAAAGTTTTGATACAATCACATGCAGTCAAAGTTAGGCTATTCTATAATCACGAAAAACTACGCCTAAGGAAATTGCCTGCTATGACCCTATTCATATACGCATGAATACCGTCATTCAGACAATTTCAATCCTATCATGGTTAACACTGAGTACACATTCAAGACACAAAAGGCAATCATCGGGATCCTAAAGATGACACACTCATACAAATCTACACACTCTACCTATACTCCTGCATCACGACAACATCACCTACTAAAGGGCCTACTCCTAAACCGGAGACAACATAGGCAACTACCAGAACTCATGTCTACACAACCTAAAGAAAACAGAAGCCAGGAGTGTCACGAAATGAATCGGAAGGAATGGGTTCAAATAAGGCGGGATAAGGAGATATTTGGTTGGATGGGACAAAAAAATATTTCTCAAAATAATTAGATAGATGGAAGGAGAATTATGTGTGAAATATGATATCATATACTTTATACTTTAAAAAAAATAAGTAGGGAAAAGTGAGCAGACGGTAAAAATTATTATAATTTTGGAGAGAGAGTTGGATGAAGAAGATAAAGTAGGGTGAGGTAGCGGTTGTTTTGCAAATGAAAGTAAGTTTGACAAAGATTTGAAATGTGGTCACGAAGAACATAGAAGTGGTATAATAATAATAAAATAATTGGAGTTCCCTCTACTTTAGAAAATATTTTAAAAAAAAGTATGTACGTTAAGTGGTTAGAAATTTTGGTAGTTTTTATAAAAGAATACTATTGAATTTTCAAAATGGTAACAAGTTTTAAAACCGAAACTCGAAAGATAATGATTCGAAAGCGAGTACGAGATAGTAACTTAAGAATTTACGACCAAGAAGGTTTCGAGTCAATAAAAGAATTTTAATTCAACCGAAAAACAAGAAATTTTTAAATGTGTAGTATAGGGGTTTTCAAAGAAATTAAACTGAGTGAAGAAACTGAATAAGGAATTTCGAAAATACTTTTAGAGGAGGCAAAATTGGCAAAGAGAAAGATTCGAAGGATCTACGATGATCGTCAGGAAATGATCACGTGAATCGGGAGAAAAGAAAGATGATCGCATGACGGTTACACATAGGATAGGATTTACGGAAGCTATGATGGGACTCTATGGCAGATAACACAAAAGCGTAATGATCAAAGAGATGATAGAAGTCAGGGGTCCTACTCATCGGGTCGTCTAAAGATCAGGAGAGCTTGGCGCTAAGATTTCCTAACGAGCTAAACTACAATCAGGGTCTAGGGGGAAAAAGTTCCTAAGGCAATCAAGGTTACGTTCTGCTGGGCCCGAAGTCGATGGAGCTAGGCGAGCGACTAACTAAAAGAAGGACCCTAGAAATCTAATTTGGTCAGAGTTAGGGAGGGAGAGGCTACTAAGGTATCCTAAGACGGGTACGGCTAAATCTTAACCAAGGTGTCTAACTATCAAACAGTGACTTCTACCTAAGTCTTCCTACTATCTAAAACTGGGAAACTAATTCAGACTTGTACGTGGATATTAAATGAATGCGGTACTTTTATTGTTCCGAACTTTTGCAAGACCTGCATGGGCCACCACTAAAACCTGTCACGCCCCGCTTCCCAAAATGGACGGAAGCGAAACGTGACGAGGCCCGCTTAGGCCAGAGCTTTAGAAGCTCGGACCCAATAAGCGTCTGAAAGGGGGTACCATTTTAAAAGTTTCAGGTTCTTGCATTTATAAAGTTTAGGAACAACAAAAGTACAGAAAGTAAATGGCATTCATTTATATGGAGAAATAATATCCAACGGGTACAAAGTCTAAAAAAGCCTAAGCATGGCAACAAAAGTTTAAAGACAAACCGAAAAGTATCAACCTCTGAAAGTGACGACAAAAAAAATGACCGCTAGGTCTGGTCCTCGTCAGGTACGTACTCTGGTGACGACGTCCTCGGCTCCTCGTACTCCAGTGAGTCTGCCTTGTCCACGAACTCTGGCTAAACACCTGACGTACAGCACCCAAGAAAAAGGAACTGTACGTCAGGTAAAGTCTACAAGAAGGGTTAGACTTTACTGCAAGTGCACCGAACTTTAAACAATGGTTTACTGGTTGATTAGCATGCTGAGGTTCTTTTACACAACAGTTTACTGGTTGATTAACAGGCTATGGTTATAGCAGGGTAACACGAGAGGAAGTAACGCAGCAGGAAGGTAAAGCGTAGCAAGTAGTAGTCGTAGCGCGTGCTACCAACTACGGGACTAACCTACAGGTGTCAAGACAAGACGGGACGTGACGGGACAAGACAGGACAAACAGGACGGGACAAGACAAGACAAGTGTGACACGAAGGGTTCACGCCTTACGGTTCGAGGGGGATCAGACCCTCTTGCCGTGCGCACGCTCAACCCTACCCCAACCCAGGAACTCAGGACAAGAAGTACAGGGATCACTTCCGCTAGGGAAGCATCCGAAACGCCCGAAGGCTTTTTGTGTAACAGGGATCACTTCCGCAAGGAAAGCATCCGAAACGCCCGAAGGCTTTTTGTGTAACAGGGATCACTTCCGCAAGGAAAGCATCCAAAACGCCCGCAGGCTTTTTGTCTAACAGGGATCACTTCCGCAAGGAAAGCATCCGAAACGCCCGCAGGCTTTTTGTATAACAGTCACGGGGATCACTCTCGCATGGAGAGCATCCGAAACGCCCGCAGGCTTTTTGTGTAACAGGGACATGACATGACAAGTGTAAGGAATTGTTATTCTAGGGTGTCCACACGCACGCACACACAAGATAGCCCTACAGTGTCAAAAAGTTGTTATTTGTCGAGCTTAGACTTCGTCGTCAAGTCTAAGTCGTCAGGGGCGTCCCGGACGCTATCATTTCACGTCCGGTTCTATACATTCACAGTCTAACAGTTCTAGCAATCTAAGACCAAAGCACGGTCAAAAACGCAAGTGGGTACACTTGCCTGCGATGGCGAGTGTGTCTTCCTCTCGAATCGTCGCGTCCAGGCGTCGCGTCCGCGGTAGTCCGTCTGAAATAGTGCCACGCTGACGGTGTCAGGCCTCGTTTTCAGAAAAAAAATCCTATTTAGGTTCATTTCTAGGTTGTCGGGACTACCCTAATTGTCAGAGTCACGTTTTGGTGTTTTATCAGCCAAGATCGACCACTACCCTATATGCACAGAAAGTTGTCCGATGGTCGATCTCTACGGTGAGCAGCGTTTTAAGGGAGCAGAAAAATAAATTTAGTTATTGTTATCCAATTTTTAGTTAGGTTTTCAGTTTTGCTACGGGTGGGTTGTGCTACGAGTTAGGGGACTGACATTAGGTTCTCATATAACATACTTATAAGGTAACACTCATCTTATAACCCCTTACTCATACGTGCCATATAAAGTATAAGTAACATGATATAAAAGAGTCACTGTACCAAACTAATAACCTACTGCTATTATTAATCTAATGGCAAACACGTCTATTGACTATCATTTATTACTAACATCATATCATCTACGTACTAATACATAATGTTAACATCAATCTGTACTAACATGATGATCTTTAAGCAACTAATTATTAAATTAAATACTGATATGGGTGCACACTTATCACATCATATTTTATAGACATAAGGAGTTCACTAATCCAACTGCTCACATGAGGCTACCAACCTTATCATATGTTACTCCTATAGTGGAAGTCTACCCATCTAATATGTAGACTTACAGTACGAGCCTGTGCATTTAATGTTCACCAATATAAATTTTGCTAATATAAGGACATGGAAGTGAACTTACCACTCAAAAAGTCATGTTGCTGTCGCTTGCCTGCAGGGAGCGCGAGTTGGGCTTCGGAGGTGAGAGCTTGCCGTGGCCGCGTCGTGGGGATGAACGGCCCAAGGCGGCGTCGATTGGTCGATGGGGGTCGTCGGCCTAGGTGGCCGTGGCCGGAAGTCGCTGGGGAGGTGGAGGCCGTCACGGGGAGTCGCTAGGTGGCGGTCGGCCTCAGTCGGCGGCAGCGGGCGGCGCCGTAACCGCGCTCGGCGCTGCTGCTCACTGCAGCTGCTAGAGCTTCGCTGCCACACGCGCCGGCGGAGAATAGGGCGGAGACGGGGGCTGTTCAGGCGGCCAAGGTCGGAGACGGAGCGCCGGAGATGGCCGAGCGGCGGGGCTTGCCTGAGTGGCGGTCGGAGGGCGTGACAGCGCCGGCGGGGGGGGGGGGGGGGGTTGCTGCAGCAGCGCGGGCTGCTGTGACGTCGCTGCTGCGAAATGTGACCGCCGGCGGCGGTTCCAGGCAGTCGAGGCGGCGGGGTTGACTGACGACGACCGGAGGACTGGTCGACGCCGGCGTGGGGCTGAGAGCGATGGGAGAGGGTGAGTTGCGAGAGAGGGGAGGAGAAGAACTCGACTTGTTTTATTTGTGGCGGCTACGGAAACTAAAACCTAGGTTTCTAGTTCACGTGGTGAGAAAATAATAGATAGGGTTTATTATAATAATAAGGTTTGATATGTAGCCCTAGGGGTTTTAGGTTAAGTGTGTTAGGGGGGAATAGTAGGGGTACAATTCGGGGGAGGTCCAGGGGCCAAATAGAGGAGGAGATTAGGAAAGATATTATGAAAATAATTAGGGATATGAAACAGATTTGATATCAAATTCAAAATTTGAATCTGATGGGGAGATCGACGGTCGAGACTTCTCGGAGTGATAACTCTCAAACCGGGCGTCAGAAAAATAATCCGAAAATACCGGTGCGATCGTGGAGACGAGACACACAGATCTACGGAGCCCGATCGTGCATAACGCCTACCATGAATTTACGAAAAATTGGAAACGGCGTTTGAGCCAATTGACTAAAACGCCCCCATCGTTCAAAGTCGTTTTGCGAGAAAACGAGCCGTGAAAAGACATTCCCAAAAATTACGATAAAATCCAACACCCCAAAACGATCGCAACGGCACTTCGCAACTCATATGCCAGAGCTCAGAAATGGCCAAATTAAAATACGTGCATGTCAAGGCACGTGCACGCAGAATCTATGAACGGTCGGAAAGCGGCCGTTACAGAACGATGGGTAGAGTGTCGGTGGAGGTGGGTGGTGGTGGAAGGATGGCGATCAAAGCGGTGGTAGAAGGGATAGAGATGGGGGGAGAAGACGTGATGGTGACGGTAGTGGGTGGCGGTGGGAGAGATTTGGAGCGCACCGGCAATTTCTTGCGGCGCACATATGATGTGACGGTGGAGGAGGTAGAAGGTGGTGTGGGTGCGACGGAGGTGGTGGTGAGAGGAGAAGTGGATACCGGGATGGGAATAGATGTGGGTGGGGGAGATGATCGCCTAGGTGGGGGTGGGGGAGGTGGGGATGGGTGGGATGGTGGAGGAGAAGAATATGATGGGGGGGGGGGGGGGTGATGGAGGTGGGGATGTGTGGGAGGGTGGAGGAGAAGATCATCGAGGTGGTGAAGGTGTAGGTGGTCCGTGGATGTGAGTGAGAAGGCGAAGAATGGCGGCCACGTTCCTCTCAAGTGCGAGGAACCGTGGGTGAGTGAGAAAGGAGGACGGTGATGGGTCCGAGGGGGTAGAGGACATGGCAAGATCACGGAGGGCTGCTACCTCCCTCTCTATAGCAAGATGGGCAGAGACCTGGCGACGACCAAAGGAAGTGGACTGACGTGAGGCGGAAGTGGTGCTGACAGGTGATGTGGAAGTAGTGCCGGTGGCAGTGGTCATGCCGGCACTGGATACAAGGCCAGAGATGGCCGCAAAAAGGTGCTCAGAAGTGATTGGGCCAGGAGCAGAAACAGGGTGACTCGGGCCAGCCCCAATATCTCCCCGGGACGCAGGAATATCCTGCTCGCCTAAGTGGGCGGCATGGGAAGGTGGTCTGCGTGCGTCTGGGGGAAAGAAAGGAAGGTGCAACCCCACAAAGAACTCGGGATCGGGCGGAAAAGTCCAATCCTCCACGATAGCAACAGTCATGCGAGCGGGGTTGGGGAGAATGGTGTAGGGGCAAGGGGGGTGGCCGTAATTGAATTCGAAGCGACCGTCGGGGCGGGGCTTAATCATATGAATGTGCCGCAGGACGTCAAGATATAGATGTGAGGGTCCTGCGGCGATGGGAAGACCATGGGGAATATGGATATTAAACGGGGGGTAAGAAGCAATAATAGTGATAATGCCCCCACAGCAGATCTTGCCCTTTCCGGCCCTGCTAATCTCGAGAAGCTTGTAAACAAGCCAATCGCCAACATGAACAGGGACAGTAGGGGCCCTAAAGCTAACTCCATCATCATCACGAACAAAGGGGAAAGTCATGGCCCAAAGAATAAAAAGACCGGGGATAGTCACGGTGCCTGACTCATCCCGCGGGAAAAATGTAGAGGATATGATCCTATGGGCCAGACGAAATATGGGATGAATGATGGAGGAGGCCTTGGCCTTACCCCGGGGATAGCGACAGAGTATGGTGAGGCGGAACCAAAAGTTATCGACGTCAAATTCCGGGGGATATCCGTAGTGTCGGATAGCATCATTCCTAAGAATAGGGAAACCAAATATATCGCAGATGGTATCAGGTTGGTGCGGATGGTTTGGTTACGCACCCGGAAAGTGACAGTCGACCCCGACTCACAAACGAGGGAGGAAAGGAATTCTAGGGTGAGTGACGGGTAGGATACCGCAGAGGCATTCAGGAAGGCCAACCAACCAAGGTTAGCAAAAAGAGTCTCAACCTCGGTGAAGACACCGAGGTCGACGAGTGATTGGGTGTGGGCAAACTTGGTTGATAGGTGCCCCCAAGCATTTAGTGTGTTGTAGAAGTCTTTCTGCTCTTGGTTCCTAAATATGTATCCATGCGGGCCCAACATGGGGTCCACAGGGGGAATGATAGGCGGGGGAGGGGCTAGTGTCAGCTCACGTGTGTTGGGAGGAGGACGTGTTTGTTTACGTCTCCTTCGAGACGGGTCCTCCTCCCGCATGATACTCTTCCCTTTATCTATCTACCGGGCCATGTGTGTGTGAGTGGTGCAAATGGGTGCAAAGTACCATCAAAGTGCTCACACACGAAAACCAAGCAAATCAAATATCTAGGGTAAAAATTGAAATTCGAGAAGTGGAGCGAGGTTACCCTGTAGAAATTCGAGCTCCTCGCTTGTGGATGACCCAATGTTGTGCAGTGGGAGAAGTGTAGAGCCGCGGCACTCTTTTTCAGCAAAAATTCGAAAGTGTGGGTTGGTATTGGGAATTAGGGCTAGGAAAATGCGAAATAGGAGAGAGAGAGAGAGAAAGAGATGGAGAAATGCAAGGGGGAGGTGGAGAGAGAGGCTAATGGAGGATTTGAGGTTGTGGGAGAGGGGTTTTTGGCAGTTGGGTTCTTGGAGGAGACGAAACGACGGCGAAACGGCGAGATCGGGCGAGGGTTTGTGAACGGGTGGGTCGGGGGTATTTATAGGTTTTAAGTCGAACCGGTCGGGTGAGTTGTCACCCGATCGGTTGACTTTAGGTCGAAATTTGATGCTGAAAAAACGCTACAGGCGACCCGATCGGTTGATAACTCAACCGATCAGTTCGCCGCTCCACACATTTTCCTGAGAATTCAGAGTTTCTCACCCGGTCCCTCAACCGGTCTCGCATATTGTCACCCGGTCGGTTGACAAATTCTGAAATTTTCCCGAGAGTTTCCCCAGGTCACCCAGTCTGCTCACCCGGTCTCATCTTTCTCCACTCGGTCGGTTCATTTGGTGACAGACACGGCCGTTAGCTGATACATCCCAACCGATCGGGTGAGTTATCACCCGATCGGTTGGGGCCTTGTTTTCTGCAAAACCCAAAAATCGCCTAAGTTTCACGACGGAAGTTCTTGCGGCTGGATTTATTTATAAAAATAGATAAAATAAAGTTAAGAAAAAGTCCTAAAAAGCGGAAGTAAAAGTTTAGAGCATGAGTTGCCTCCCATGAAGCGCTTTTGTTTAACGTCGTTTAGCTCGACGCCCGTTGATGATGTTCATGGTGGGCGATACGGGTGATGCCCAAAGTCCGGCATCTCTTCAACTCCAGAGCTTGTGGCTATTGGTGTAGTCGACGGTTGTAAAAAGATTTGCTCGACTACCCTCCCTTTGTCGACAGGATCCGGGGGCTTCTCCCTCAAATTGGCGTCTACCGCCATCTTTTTCAGGATCCGGACCTCATCGCCGGTGAGGTCCATGGGTTCTTTCCCTTTTCTCCTCGTAGGAGGAGACTTAGGGAATCCGGGAGGGATCACATGTCGCGCGACCGCCTCATTAGCAACTTCATTCTTTGGGGAGCCAACTTGCTCTCCAAGGTCCCCCAAGCAATCGGGGGGATTCCTCGAGAGCACTTCCCAGGCACTTGTTTCAACAGCTCTATCTTCTTCGTTCTCCAGCATATTGGTACTAGGATCGTCCGGGGGATTCGGATGCTTCATCGACAAGCCTAAGTCAAATTCGACTCTTTCTTGGCCCACATTGAGGGAAAGCTTCCCATTCTTCACGTCTATCAACACTCCGACGGTTGCCATAAAGGGTCGTCCAAGAATAATTGGGGTGTGCTTGTCTTCCGGTATGTCCATCACCACAAAATCAACCGGTACATGTACTCCTCTCACATCGACGTGGAGGTCGTCCACTACTCCCACCGGGTACTTGATCGAACGGTCAGCAAGTTGTAATGTCATGCCGGTGGGCTCTAAGTCTCCCATCCCTATTCTCTTGTACAGTGATAGGGGCATTAAGCTGACGCTCGCTCCTAGGTCGACGAGCGCCCTCTGGATTTGTACTTCCCCAATAGAGCAAGGGATGGAGAAACTTTCATGGTCCTTGAGCTTGGACGGATTTGCTCGCTGAATGAGTGTGCTGCACTCCACCGTTAACACGACCTTCTCTTTTCTAGATCCAAGTGTCACCAAGTCTTTCAGAAATTTGGCATATGAGGGAATTGTCTCGATGGCCTCGAGGAAGGGGATTTGTAAGCTCAGATCTTTCACCATGGCAAAGAATTTGCCATACTTCTCATCGATTTTGGCTTTGGCAAGCCGTTGTGGGAAAGGCACAACGGGCTTGAACACTCTTAGGTTCCCTTCCTCATCCTTTTTCTTCTCCTCTCTATGAACTTCCTCCGGAGTAGTGGGCTTAGGTGATGAAGCACCGTCGTCATTTAATTTCTCAGTTGGTCGTTCCATGACCAACGGTGCTTCCGGTCCTTTGGGGGGCTCTCTCGTAGGTATTTGCGTTCCGCTCCTCAAGATGATGGCGGACACGTTCTCATGCTCATGTGTGAGCGCCAATGTCCGATTTACCCCCCTAGGGTTCACCTCAGGCTGTGGCGGTAATAAATTCTGTGGTCTCTGAAGGTTCGCCACTTGCAACCCCAGCTGGGTCACCTGATCAGTGAGGACTCTTTGTCCCATCTCCAGCTTCAGATTTATCTTCTCCTGATTGGCGATGTAATGAGTCAAGAGGGACTCAACCGGAGAAATGGCCCTCTGCTGGCCGTATTACTGCTGGGTGGGCTGCTGATTTCTAGGAGCATACTGTTGATACTGTTGTGGTGGTTGTTGCTGCTGATATTGCTGCTGCTGAAACTGCTGCTGGGGCCTAGCCGGCTGATATGTCTGCTGTTGTTGTTGAGCCGGCTGTTGATAAGGCACCCGGTAACTACGGTTCAGATGATTCCGGTTGTTTGGAGAGTAGGCCGGATTTGAGTTGGTTCGTGGTGGAAATGGCGCATTCCCCGTAGGATTGTAAAATAATGCGCTCGCCTGATCCAATGGTGGTGAGATGTCACCACCGTCGAACTCTCTAAATACTTCGAATTCCTCTGCAGCAATCTGTTGAGTACCGGCGCCACCGGCGCCTACCATCAATGCAGAGATCTGGGTTGACAGCAAGTCAAACTTGCTTGACAATTTGTCGACGTCTTCGACTCTATGGATGCCCCCAGATCTTGGTGTGGCCCTCTCGTCACACCACCGTTCATTGTTGGATGCCATATTTTCCAAAATTTGCCCGGCATCTTCTTCGCTTCTTGACATGAAGGACCCTCCAGCCGCAGCGTCCATGGAAGATTTTAAATCGTCCCTCAACCCATTATAAAACAGATTTATGATCTGCCACTTGGGGAGCTCATGGTGGGGATATCTTCTCTGCATCTCCTTGTATCTTGTCCAAGCCTCATGCAAGGACTCGTGGCTGGCCTGGGAGAAGGAGGAGATCTCACTCCTCAGCTTCATGGTCTTCCCCGGGGGAACGAACTTTGTCAGGAAATCATTTGAGAGCTTCTCCCAGGTGTTGAATGTATTTGGGTCCTTCCCCCTAAGCCACAGCTTGGCCTTATCTCGCAAGGAGAAGGGGAACAGCTTCAGTCGGATCGCCTCAGTCGTGACACCATTTATCCGGAAGGTGTCACATTTCTCCAAGAAGGAGTCTAGATGCTCAATCGGGCTCTCCATGGGTGCACCCGAAAATTGATCCTGCTGGATCCACGTCACCAAAGATGGCTTAAGCTCGAAGCTTTGGGCCGTAATAGCTGGAGGACGGATGGCAGAGGTGGACTCGATGGAAGGCATCAAGTACTCCAACATGGACTTGTGAGGCGGGGTGTTCTCCCCCATGGTTTCAGGATCCTCTCTTCTTCGCTTCTCGGCGGCCAAACGCCTTAGGGTGACGTTTATCTCTGGATCAATGGGGATCAAGTCGTCGAGACTTCTTGAACTCCTGCGCATGAAAACAACAAACACCCTTGAAGCGAAAAGTGGGAAAGAAACAGATAAGATAAGAAATAAAAATAAAAATAAGAAAATAAAAAGGAAAAAGAAGAATGCGAAAATTATCGCGAGGTAGGGATGAGAGATAGACACTAGGGTTCATGAAATCCTAAAATAACAAGCACGTTGCCTCCCCGGCAACGACGCCATAAACTTGACCGGCGCCCCCACGAGTGTGTGCAATGATGCGAACGGGGGCACGGGGGATTTAAATATTTGTAACCGCAAGCGCACGGTGTTATAGTGTGGCTTGGGGGTCGAACACAGGGAGGCGTGGTTGTGCTTGTGTCAAAGAGGATCAAAATCACCCCGTGGGCGAGCTAGCCCAGATCGAATGATGGGTTGTCACGGTAAAGGAATGCAAGGTATAGACAATATGGAGGAAAAACCCGGGACTTTGGTTTCGACCCCAACGAGTGACTCTCGCCAATACGGCCTACGGGTAGGATGGCGATCGGAATTAGGGTCTAATGGTGAGACGTTGCCTCTGAAAGTGGTACCGGCATCCCATGGGCCCGATATTCCGGTCGGTGCCCAAGATGATACGCTGGACTTCCCGGGTTCGATCAGTGGGCACTCCCGTGTCTATTAACACTGATCGAATCCATGAGCACTAAGCTCGCAACGATAACTCCCAATGTCTCATCCTGCCGCTCCCGCGCGCTAGGATTCGGCGTCTATGCTAAGGGCGTGAGCTATGGCTAGGGAGTCAACCGCCAAGTTTATTCCCCCTTGGCCCAACGGTCAAAGGCAGTCTTTTTCCCGCCGATGACAATAAAACACCCCGCGTAACCGTTAGAATCCTAATCCCTATCGATTTCCTAACCCTATGGACGCATCGGGAAGAGCCCACGAAGGGGTTTCCGCCAAAATCCCAGATTTGGGAACTACTCACAAATATTCATTAAAAAGCGATCTAAATGAAAATGGACAGTCAAAATCATAATCAGACAATAGAAATGCAATGATAGTAAAGCAATTAAGATAATACTAAAGTTTTACAAAGATCCAAAAACTTACAAAAACTGGAAAATTACAGCCGTCACAAAATGAAGAAAACAGTAAAAAATAACCAACTCCCGAATCTGGGAAACCTAGGGTTCTATTTATAGAAAACGACATCACCCGATCGGTTGACACGTCAACCGATCGGGTGAACCGCTTCACAAAATTACAGCGAAATGCGGGGTTTCACCCGGTCAGGATGAACCGGTCGGTTGGAGCATGGGTGCGGTCGGTTGGATCTTGGTGCCGATCGGGTGAGGAGACCGGTTGGATCTTCGTGTCTCGGCTGTTGAAATTCAGCTACAGGTGAACCGATCGGGTGAAGGTCACCCGATCGGTTGGCAATCAGCTCCGAATTCCAGAGACTTTGAGCTTTTGACCCGGTCACTGAACCGACCGGGTGACTTCTCGTGAGCTCCAAGCTGCGTCCGGGTGATGCACGCGTGCTTCACCCGATCGGTTGAAGATGATCAACCGATCGGGTGAGGGGCTGAAAGATGCAATCTTCGTCGTTTGACCCCCTGGATCACGCGTGACTCCTCCCGTTGCTCCGGGGACACATGATATCATCGTTTTATGCCCCAAATGCCAGTAAACTCCTGCAAAACACGGAAAACACGGAAAAGTGAAAGAAAACAAGAAAACACAAGAAAACACGAGAAAACGAATAAAAGACGGCGGTAAAATACAGAAAAACACAGAAGAAAACGTGCGTAAATATATGAAATATAAACGCACGTCAATATGTCATCAATGATCACAAACATCACTAAAAGATGTTGCAAATATTATCGTAGTGAAGTATGAACATAATATATCATAAGATGAAACCAAGCACGAATTACTATAATACAATATCCCATATGGATCTCAATAAATTTTGAAATATAGGCATAAGTCCCACAAAGTGTATCCATAAGAGACATGCATGTAACTCACTTTGCTCAAAGATTTATCATTATCATAAATCTTAAGTGAGCAACCAAATGACTATGTTAAAGTAGTTATCATAAGATCCTGAACATAACCCATTGTTTAGCACACATTTTGACATCTATAAGGGAATGGAATAGTTTCTAAGAGCGGTGACTTAATATCTCAACATTGTTTTGTTTTAAATGGGTCTTAAATGTCATTCCCTTTAGAAGAGCATATTCAACATTCATAAAGAAGTTCAACAAGTGTGATACTACAAGTTATGACAAAGCACATAATCAACATAATCAAGTATTTCTATACCTAAGCTAATGACAATAACTGTGTATGTGCCCAGAAATATGTCAAGCATAAGCATGTGAGTCACAATACAAATTATCACATAAAAAGATGGCTCAAAGTGAATGGTCATTCAATATAATGGAAAGGTCTATGATACCATGTGTTAAATTCAAACTAATCATCCTAAAAAGAACAAAACAACATGAGGATGATATTGATAATTATACCCCAAAATGAAATATATACTTACAGACTTAAGCTCCTACTACAAAGATGCAAATCTAATTTTAATCCTCTTTTTAACACAAACCATCAACGAGTAATATGTGGAGTAGCCTCAAATTGTAATGAGTACATGAAAATAAGAGACTTTGATACCCAATGTCTTTTTGGTTCCTTGATGTTACGCCAATGAATTATATTAACTTTAAATTTATCAAAGACTATTGAATTATATTTTTAACATTATTCTACTAAATCTAAACTAGGGTATTAGCAAGATAGACATGATATCATTGTCAGGCCCCGGTTCCCATTGTGCTTGGAAACGAGAACGTGAACGGGTCCGCATGTGCTTAAAGCGAAGAAGAAGTAATTTTTTCTTTCTTCTTCGACTTAAGCACCATAAGTATATGTGATTTAAAACATTACAGATTCCTTGCATGCAAACTCAGAACAACACCGACTATCGTTATTACACATCCAATGTCCAGATTACATGTACACAAATATGGCCTAGCATGGCCATTAGGAACAGATACATGAAATGAAAATACACTTGAATAAGATTACAACGACAAATAATAATTTATAGCGGTGTTGCAAAGGCACACCGTTACTCAGCAAGAGATCTCAGCGTCAGGGTACTCCTGGTCAACCAGCTTAGTCTCAAAGTATACTCCTCTGTCTCAAACCTGACATATATTTCACAATATGAAAAACAAGGAAATATACTTCAGCGACTGTCGCTCGGCAAGATTTAAAATGTTAGAAAAATGGACCCTCAGCAAGATAGCATTATATATGTAGTTTGTAAGCTTTGAGGAAAACATAATATGATCGCAGTTGAGGAAAACTATGGCAGCGTAAGAAAACGTGCGAGCATGGTAAATTGTAGTGTACAAAATAAAGCGTAGTGAACAAAGTAAAGTGTAGTGAACAAAGTAAAGTGTAGTGAGCATGGCAGTACATATGAGCATGGTAAAGGAGTTAACAGGTAACAAAATTTATGATAGCAACATCAGAAGTAAAATATTGTGTCATTCCATTACTTAATCTAGTGACAAGTCCAATATCTGAGGGCGGAAGAAACTACAATTACACCCAAATCAACGGGAACCACCAGTGGTTCTGTACTTACCGACCCCATCCGGGCGACGGTCAGTTTTATCTGTGGGGGTGAAATCTAGCATTCCGACCTCTACTACAATGTACTACCCCACCCAAAAGTGTCATTGTGTATCTGTATAGTTCACTGTATGCTTCATAGCCAAACATGCTGTAAATGCCCCGAGGGCTCAATATTCCGTACATGCCCCAAGGGCGCAACATCACATTTCGTCTGAAGTAAACCATCCGAAGATGGGGTGGCACAATATTTTTATGAATATGCAGTAACATTTTATGGGTGCTTTTAACATGGCATAAACATTTTTCACACTTACATTACAAAGGAACATATCAAGTTTTAATAACATAAGCCACCGAAAGTTGACGCAATAAGTTTATTATGGGGAACTACTTTCACATATGTCACTTATAGTTTCTCTGAATTCTTAAAACAAGAATATCAATTTTTCTGGATTCAAAAGAAATAAGTCATTTTCAGAAATTAGAGAATTAAAATCCCAAAACCTGCAAAATCCATAACTCACAATCCACACGTCAGATCTTTATGCATTTGCTGTCAAAATTTTCCTTGTGATGTGTACTTTTAAGTCACGTGTGTTTCAGAGAGGCGTTCACGTGAAAATTTCTCCAAAATAAGTTAATTACGTGTTTAGCAGTAATTACGCGCGACTTCAAAAATTCACAGAAAATAATATACTTGCTTGATTGAAGCGATTTTGGTACTCACATGATCGCATAAAAGGCACGAATATTTCTGCGAGGTGGGATTCGCGATATTAGACTAAAAGTATTAAGCTAATAAAACAACATACCGTATATATATAACGTAAACATACATAAGCTAACATACTGTATATAATATACTACATATATATAACTAACATATATACTATTAAAATAATACATACATACATACATACATACATACATACATACATACATATATGTGTATGTATGTATGTATGTAATTATTAAAGTAACCTACTGTTCATGTTACATTATATATACATACTGCTATCGTATTATATCCTATATGTTTTATTAATAAACATAGGGTATTTACGTAAATACATACTAATGAATGGGTAGTAGGTATTATTGCCAATATATAAACACACACATATATATCTAAAATAAGTTCACGTGATAAAACATTCGTATGCAAACTCACCGTTTTACGTCGCCTTCGCTTTTGCTTACAGGGAAGGTGGTCACAGTAACTAGCAACGCGACAATGGCGGCCCGGGCGGTAGCGACGACTGCGTCGAGTGGCGGCGTTGAGGAGGCTGAAGCGTCGTCGGGCTGCGCGGTGAGCGGATGGAAGAGGGTGTCGTTGTCGGAGCTGTCGAAGCTTGGTAGTGTCGGGGGGGTGGTCGAGGAGGTTTTGTGGTCGCACGGTGACGACGCCGGAGGGGGAGGCACCACTGGGTTTGAGGGAAGAGAGATCGGAGCTAGAGGGTGGCGTTGGTCTGAGGAGGCCGTCGGAGTTGAGGACTGAAGATGTTCCTGGAAGTTTGTGAAGGGGGGAGGAAGGTTGGTGGTGTCGAGGTCATACGGCGGTGGCAATGTAGGGTTGAATGGGGTTGGGTTTTAGGGTTCCAGTGGTGCAGTCGATGGCAGGAGTTGCTATTGTGGGGGATGCGGCTGTGAATTTAACGAAAGTGGAGGAGTTGGTTGTTTGCAGGCGGGTCGACTGATTGGGTTCGAAGGTGACGATAGTGGGCGGAGGATGAGGAGGATGATGGGGTCACCGGAGGTGTGGGGTGATGGCGATGCCGGGGAAAGGAGGAGCCACGAGAGGTATATAGAGGCTTGGAGAGCTTGGGTCGTTGGAGACAGTTGATGTCAGGAAGGCGGTCGTTTGGAGGTCTGTGAAGGGAGGGAGAGCGGGCAGCCTTGCAGTGGTCATAGGTTGAGGGTGGCGGTGGCAGTTTAGAAGGACGCTGGATATTGGTTGTAGGAGAGGTCGGAGGTGACGGTGGCACTGGGCGATGGGAGAAACTGGTGGTGGCGTCAAAGGTGTGAGGTGTTCGGTGGGGCGAGGGTCGATGCGAGGGGATGGCCGATGGGGTGATGTTGGGCGAGAGGGGGGGAGTTGGTGGCGGCAACTTTGAAGGTCTCCGGGGGTGTGGGGTGAGCAGAGGAAGTGGATGCGTCGGTGGCTCAAAGAGGTTGGCGGTGTCTGGAGACTCTAGGGTTGTCGTGGAGGAGGTCGCGTCAGAGGGGGTTGGTCTGTGGTATGGAGAAAGTAGGGTTTAATAGAAGAGGGTTGACGTGCGTTTATATTTCATATATTCACGCACGTTTTCTTTTGTGTTTCTCCGTGTTTTTCCGCCGTCTCTTATTCGTTTTCGTATATTTTCCCGTTTTCTTTCACTTTTCTTTGTTTATCCATGATCGCAGGGGTTTGACCACGTAGGGGACGTTTGACGATGATATCCCAGGTCCCCGGAGCAACGGGAGAAGTCACACGTGATCCAGGGGGTCAAACGTCGAAGAATTCATCTTTCAGCCCCTCACCCGATCGGTTGGTCATCTTCAATCGATCGGGTGATGCACGCGTGCATCACCCGGTCTCTGCCGCAGCTCACAAAGAAGTCACCCGACCGGTTCACAGACCGGTTCTGCGGGCGGCTGTTCTCTGTTTTTTCGAGCAGAATTCCAACCGATCGGGTGACTCTCACCCGATCGGTTCATCTGTAGCTGAAGAAGAAGAGCTGAAGACACGGGCGTCGAACCTATCGGTTCACCCGACTGCTCCAAGATCCAACCGGTCGCTCAAGAACTCACCCGACCGGTTCATGAGATCGGGTGAAAACTCGATGTTTTCTGTTATTTATTTGTAACGGATCAACCGATCGGTTGACTTGTCAACCGATCGGTTGATGCGAAGTTCTATATATAGAACCCCTAGGGTTCCAGAAACGGGAGTTGCTGTTTTTCTACTGTTTTATTTCCTTGTGACGGCTGTAATTGTTACTCTTTAGTAAGTTTTCAGATCTTTCTAAAATTTTAGTATTGTCTTTATTACTCTATTACTTCCGCATTGCAATTGTCCGATTATGATTTCAACGGTTAAATTTCATTTAGATTGCTTTTTCATGAATTTTTGTGAGTAGTTCCCAAATCTGGGATTTTGGTGGAAACCCCTTCGGGGGCTCTTCCCGATGCGTCCATAGGGTTAGGAAATCGATAGGGAGTAGGAATCTAACGGTTACGCGGGGTGTTTCATTGTCATTGGCGGGAAAAAGACCGCCTTTGACCGTCGGGCCAAGGGGGAATAAACTTGGCGGTTGACTCCCTAGCCATAGCTCACGCCCTTAGCGTAGACGCCGAATCCTAGCACGCGGGAGCGGCTGGATGAGACGTTGGGAGATATCGTTACGGGCTTAGTGCTCCCGGGATCGATCAGTGTTAATGGACACGGGAGTGCCCACTGATCGAATCCGGGAAGTCCGGTGTATCATCCTGGGCACCGACCGGAATATCGGGCCCATGGGACGTCGGTACCACTTTAAGAGGCAACGTCTCACCATTAGACCCTAATCCCGATCGCTATCCGTACCCGTAGGCCGTATCGGCGAGAGTCTCTCGTCGGGTTGGAAACCAAAGTCCCGGATTTACTTTCTTTTCGTTCGCACCCTTTTATTTTCTTTCGTGACAACCATCTACCGATTCGGGCTAGCTCGCCCCTCGGGGTGATTTAGGTCCTACCTGACCCAAGCACAACCTTGCCTCCCTGAATTCGATATTCCCGCACCCTACACTAACCGTGAAACTTGCGGTAAACGACACCGTGCCGCCTCGACGCAAGCGGGGCACCGGTCAAGGGTGCTGTGGGCTTGGTGAACGGTGAGGGCGTGGGTTTGGGTTGAAGCTATGAGAGAGAGATATAGAGGAAGATTTGGGATGTGGGTTTCATCCTTTGCATATTTTTGTTTGTTTTAAAGGGAAGAGTTGATGGCTGCATGCGAAAAGGTAGGGATATAAAGTGGGAATGGGTAGTTGTTAGAGATAGAAATGGGAAAGGTGGGATGCTCAGTTGCCATAAATCGTGGGAAGTGAGATAAAATCGTGGAGGAAATTGGGAAGATGTGATAAAATCTCAACCACAACGATTTAATAACTGTTGATTAAGATTGATTAAGATTTATTAACAATATGATATGATTTGATTTTAAAAATCTGTGTAATTAAGATATTTGGATAATATTTGATTAGAGGATCAATGTTGAGATTTGGAGATCAGTTGTTAAAATATTGCAGTGCGAGAGATTTGTTACAATGATCATGGGGAGATATGATAAGATCATTAGGTATGATTTGTTGG